>CM060607.1:39626439-40143939 GCA_030578255.1 Tiaroga cobitis | reverse complement strand
AGATAAAAGAAAACACATGCAAATAAAAGAAAACGCATGCAAATAGAAAAAAACGCATTCAAATAGAAAAAACACCGGCAAATTAAGAAAACATCTTCATCAGTTTCACAACACACCTGTTCCAAATACTCACAACACAACCCAAATTCAGAAACGCGCTGCAAAAGCTCACAACACAAGTACAGAAACGCGCTGCAAAAGCTCACAACACAAGTACAGAAACGCGCTGCAAATAACACAGACCACAACGGAAATGTTTCCAGGGGAACCAAATAAGTGACGAACCCGGCTGGGACGTGCTGGTGCTTACAGCTTAAAATTCTACTTTATTTATTTATTTATTTTGCAAAACATACAGAGATTAAATTTTTTTTATGACATACAACTTGTATACAATATACAAAATTTATTAACAAATGTATTAACAATATGTTCAAAGGCATCAGATTACAAACGAGAAAAGAACAATGAGCTGAAAACTAAAATATATAAATAAAAAAGATAGATAAGAAGAAGAACATGAAGGAAAAATATTTATCTTTTTTGTTACACTGTATGTTTAAATTTTCATAAAGAAAAGTTTTATAAGAAATGTTAGGTATGTATGGTCCAAAGTTTTAAAGTTGAGAGACACAGATGTACACACGCATATTTTAAAAGCTTTTTTGTAAATTAAAATTTATTTGCAACCGTTATGTCAACAGCATTATATTTCTGTGGTAAGAACAGCTCTTCAGCTGATGGACACCCCGTGCTGCGTTGTCATGGGGACATCCCAGGTGAAAATAATGAGGAATTACGTAGTCTTTCGTTGCTCCTTCATCAAGTGCGCTCCACACGGCTATATAACAGCACACTAGCCCAGCGCACTCCAAAGGCCCACTTTAAGGGCTCTGCCATCTGCCCTTCGAACTCGAAGGGAGTAGGCAAAGGGAAGCTCACGAGCAATAAGCACGTCCCAGCCGGGTTCGTCACTTATTTGGTTCCCCTGGAAACATTTCCGTTGTGTTCTGTGTTATTTGCAGCGCGTTTCTGTATTTGGAGCACACATGTTGTGAAAATGATGATGTTTTTTATTCATTTGCAGATGTTTTTTTCTATTTGCATGCGTTTTTTTTCTATTTGCAAGTGTTTTTTTCTATTTGCAGGTGTTTTTTTCTATTTGCACGTGTTTGCTTCAGTTGCAGCGCGTTGAGCTCTCTCGGCCACCGTAGGCTCTATAGGGTTAACACACATAGCACACATGAACAGAAACTGTACTTCAACGGGTCTGATAGCAGACACTTGGACATGGAAGTGCATGAAAGTATCCACTATTAATAACAATGTAAACGCGGTGGATAGGGCTGATACGAGCTTGCATTTATTGTCGATGAGACTCGCACACCAGCGCAGAACCAGCGGAGAGAAACCAGCGCACATTTCACTGACTCCTACGCAAGCATATTGATCAATGAGTTTGAAATGCGACTCAATACACGGTTTACATTCGCGTTTCATAATTTCGTATGCACAACAGGTAGGGATGTCCCGATCAGGTTTTTTTGCCCTCGAGTCCGAGTCATTTGATTTTGAGTATCTACCGATACCGAGTCCCGATCCGATACTTATATAATACATAAAAAAAGAATAAAGAAGAGAGAAAAAACAGATCCAGGATGTTCCTTATTTTTTATTTAATTCACCTTATTTTAACATTCAAACAGAGCACGTCTGTGAGGTAGCTTGAACAATCAAGTAATAAATAACATAAAATCTTCACTTTTGGACTTTAGTGCAACAATAAATATAGAAAAAGTCTAATATAAAAACAAATAGCACCTCAACTTAAAATACCCGGCAGGCATGTAAACAAAAAATAAAAATGTTTTAAAAGTGTATAAAAAAATAATTAGTATATATATATATAAAAATAATGAGTATATATATATATATATATATATATATATATATATATATATATATATGGTAACCCTTTAGATTACAGCCCGGGAAGTACTGAGTAATTAAAGCGATTTTACAGTGTAACGTTGGGGAATTATAGTGTACCTATAACGTACTTACAATATAAGTATAAGGGAACAATATTTTAAGTTTGGGGAATAAAGGTGTAACAACCAGGAAAATTTTACAATTATTTATACTGTAAGTATTAAAGAACTAAAGGGTGCTTATTCTACTATTATGATATAACAATCTTACATTTGGGAGCAATTTAGCAAGAACGTACCTTTTTGAAATAATGGTGAACCAGTACATACTGTATAGGCTTTTTAAAAATTACAGGGTACATATCTATGCATTTATAAAGTAATCTTTTTAACAAAAGTGCACTGAAAACGGAAACTATTGCAACTTTTGCTTAAATATTGGGGAAAGATACTCTTGTTTCATGTAGTGGTGCTTGTTACCCTCTTGTTCCATGTAGTTACTGGGTAAGTGTGACATTGCGGGCTGTAAATTAAAGTGGTGCTTGTTACCCTCTTGTTCCATGTAGTTGCAGGGTAAGTACAATAAAAATGCATCCACACAAACTTATATCACTGACTCGGAAACCTTTATTTATTACACAAGCACCACTTACCCTGTAACCACATGAAACCAGATTTATTTCCCAGTATATTTGAAAAAAATTGCAATAGTCTTAGCTTTTCTTGCCTTGAAACATGTTAGCCCAAACTTAAACATCTGCACTTTTGCTATCAAACATTTTTAAAAAATAAATAAAAATATTTTTATAAATGCATAGATATGTACCCTGTCATTTTTAAAAAGCCTATACAGTATGTATTGCCTTGGTACACAATTATTACAAAAAGGTACGCAGTGTATGTTCTCGCTAAATTGTTCCCAAATGTAAGATTGTTGTATCATAATAGTAGAATAAGTACCCCTTAGTTCTATAATACTTACAGTATAAATATTTTTTATTTCTCCTGGTTGTTACCCCTTTATTCCCCAAACTTTACATATTGTTCCCTTATACTTACATGTAAGTACTTTATAGGTACACAATAATTACAGAAAGTTACACTGTAAATTCCTCTTAATTACACAGTACTTTCCGGGCTGTAATCTAAAGCGTTACTATATATATATATATATATATATATATATATATATATATATATATATATATATATATATATATATATATATACACACATAGGGGTGTAACAGTTCACACAATTTGCGGTTCGGTTCGATACAATACAGCAAAAAGAAAGAAATGCCAGAAAAATGTCCTATTTATTAAAAGAAAAACTATTTTTAAATAAGTTTGAATTTTCATACATCTTGAAACTTTCAGGTTTATAAATGGGGGTGGTAATCTTTGAAGGATGAACAAATAATGTTTTGGTAATCACATTAAAAATAACATTTAAATATATATATTTATATAATATTTGAGTTTTGAAGTGCAACATTAAATCCATGTTCATTCACGGCACAATGTTTCTCCTGGTTCCCACGTCAGCGCTGTTTGATCTAATAGGGATCTACGGTAAATAACGGAGAAATTTGAATACTTCTCACTAGATCTCGCAGCGATGTTATTACTTCAGTGGCGAATTCAAATGTTTTCTTCACTGGATCTCTTAGCACGGTGTCGCTTGATCTCGCGCTGCACAGATGTTGCTGGTTCGAACTGATAAAAGGTCCGTTAAGCACAATATAATGAGTAGCGCAGTTTCGTTCCGCTTTCATTACGTTTGCCATTTGATGTTGCGCAACGAACGTGATCGCGCCAGCGCGGATTTTGTCTGCAGGAAAAATGGTCCTAGGAATCGTTCGGTTTGTATGCGTACCGAACCGGAAGCCTCGTACCGAAACGGTTCAATAATTACGAATACATGTACCGTTACACCCCTAATTTACATACATCCGAGTCCTGATCGGGAGGTAACGTCCGATTCCGATCAGTCTGAAAACACGTGATCGGGCCCGATTTCCGATCGCGTGATCGGATCGGGACATCCCTAATAACAGGTGACAATTCAAATGCTTAAAACACAACCCATATTTCATAGATGCTGCTCTTAGATACTGATTAATCACAAGTCATCAATTTGGAATTATTCTTAAATCAAACAAAAGGGGCTCATGTAAACGCAGCTAGTGAGCCACGCATCTCAACCCATGGACAGAAGCATCATCATGCCCATTCAAACAGCACCTGTCGTGCCCATGGTCGTGGTGATATTTCCCCCTATAAAACTCAACTGCAAAAAGAGCAAAAAATAAATTTAAAATAATAATAATCTCAAATTTAGCCGGAGGTGGTAAATTCCTAATAATGTACGTATTTTTTTTAAGGTATTTTAATAAGATATCTTGCATTATGTTGCGCATACAGCTCAACTAACGCCATCGTTATAAAGGTGTTTGAAAAACAAAACATCCACTTGCACATATTTGACAATCGGAATATCAGACATATCCTGCTATAGCTAACAAATTTGTGAAATTTTGAATAAAAAAGGAAATAAAAGCAGGTCATCAGTCATTCAGCCCTGTGCAAATTACGCGCATGGCCTACCCTACATACAGTTAGGGTGATGTACATGACTTAGGCCATGTTTACACGGAAACGATCTGAAGAGAAAACGCAAAAGTGGCGTTTCGTTTTCACTTTTTATTCTGCGTTTAGACGAGCGTTATGGGGGGGAAATCTGCGTGCATATGGAGACGCAAAAGTGTTAGAAATGCGATGTAGTATGCACTCCAGGCGGCTAGGTGGCAATGTGAAGCACTGCCACATAACAACACCAATATCTCAGAATATTTTGTACAACTGCTGAAAAGACTCTTGGACGTTTATCAGAGCTCCTAGGGCAACTTGAAGGTCCGACGTATGGAAATAATCCGACATGTTGGTTGTTATTTTCCTGTACTGGCGCATGCCTGTGACGTAAATGCGTACGCGACGAGAGCCGCCATGAGCAGATTTGCGTTTTTACCCGTTTAGACGGAAACGCGACGGTGGAGCGTTTTTAAGATTTCCACTTTGGAGGGTGGTTTCACTTTTTTGCGTTTTTAAGCCCCAAAAACGCCGTCGCCGTGTAAACGAAAGGCACATCCGATAAAATATTATTACGTTTTCACCCGGAATCGTTTTCGTGTAAACAGGGCCTTAAAATGTGATATTGTCCGTACACATCTTGCGTTTCATTTGGTCACACCACAAGGTGTCACTGTGGCCTCAAAGCTTCAGCACTGCCACTCTGAGCTCGATTGCTGATGTCTGAGGGAAAACACACCCCCCTCATTAGCATACGGACAAAGAAATGTTGAAATAAATAAATGTGGAAATAAATAAATGTATAAATAAATAAATGTGAAAATAAATAAATGCAGACATAAAAAACATATATACATAAATGAATGTGGAAATAAATAAAAGTGGAAATAAATAAATGAATAAATGTATAAATAAAAAAATAAATAAATGTGTGAAAAAATACAATTATACATAAATAAGGAAATAAAAGTATAAATACTCATTTATTTGTACTTTTTTACATTTCTTTGTATATTTCTTTATGTATTTATTTATGTATTTTTGCTTTTTACATTTCTTCGTATATTTATTTATTTATGTATTTATTTATTTTTAATTAAGTCAGCTTTGGCATTCCATACCATCCATCCATCCATCCATCCATCTATCCATCCATCTATCGTCTGTCTGTCTTTCTGTCTGTCTGTCTATCTATCTATCTATCTATCTATCTATCTATCTATCTATCTATCTATCTATCTATCTATCTATCTATCTATCTATCTATCTTTATCTATCTATCTATCTATCTGTCTGTCTGTCTGTCTGTCTGTCTGTTAATCATTGATTGATCCAATGCTTTTCATTCCCCTTCATTAAGGAAATTCAATATTCACCTCTACAAATCATCAACTCAGGACACGTTTACAAAAAAGTCTAATGGAAATGCATAGAAAATATACTTGACGCATTATGAGAACCAGTATAATTAATTTTTAGCAACGTGACATAAGCAGTTGATAATGTAGGAAACAGCAGACAACTGTACTTAATGTACTCCAATTTGATTAAAAAGAATGAGAAATTGCTTTTATGATGTGCACAAGTGACTAGATGATGTGGAGGTTGAACAAGTTTTGAGAATTTCAGTTGTGATCTGAGAAATGTACCAAAGCGACAAATCAATACGAAATTCTAATCTGATGTGAACAAGAAACTAATTGTTCAGAGATCTGAACTTATTGTTTTGAGAAAAGAAAAAAAATCTACTATTTTATTTCTTTAATTACCTTTATTTTATGAGATTCACCCACAAGCATCTTTATACTGACAATTTGATGTTTACGATTCCCTTGAACCAATTAATTTCCATTTGCTTTTTGCAAATGCTTGAGCTTACTGAATTTGAATGTTTAAAATTCATTTTATGCAGATTGCACTTATAAAGAGTTTCAGAGCTCATAAAATAATGTACAGTGGAGCACAAGTATTCACTGTAGAAATTTCCATTACTGGTAATCATACATTTGAATCCCCCACTACTCAAAAAAATGTAGTTAGTAGCACATTTTGACAGAGTGAAGCCTAATGGCCAGTAACCCATCATGTCAATATTCTCAGTTTGTTGTCTATAGATCTAACGTGTGCTCTTGTGGATTCAGCACAAAGGCCAGACAACAGGAGTGAAATGCAATCAGCTTCATTGACCGGCTCATTCGTCCCCAGCCAGACAGGAATGATCCCGGGCCACAAGCGTGGCAGAACCACATCACACGTCATTGAGTCTGTCCCGGCAATGAAGGTTATGAAGAAAAGGAGAGAAAAGCATTTGAGGTTATTCCTTCTAAAAACTATGTACAGTATGTCGTCATCCAATGGCAAGCAGCTTTTGGAGAACTGGTTTGCTATTTTCTGCAATGTCTGTTTTTATAAAATGATGAAACTTTCGCCTGAAAATTCAGATTGATGTGTACTAAAGAAAAGACATATTCAGACCAGAATGTCAGACTTTGAGGACTCTTTTCTGGCCACCCTAGCAACCAGAACAATCTAAATGCATAGCAACACATAAACAACAACATAGCAACACCCTGACAACCACATTTTTAAATGTGAAGCTCAAAATTGATTTTGTTTGTCATCTATTCATCACCCTGTTTCTGTGTGTCCACACTGCTCTTTAAAGCAGCTGCTGCATTCATCCATCACGCCTCTTATTGATTAAGTCAGTTGACCCGGCTGAGTATCTTCGTCAGTTAGACATTATGGCTGTATGTATACTGAAAGCTTGATTCTCCCATTGGCAGCTGAAGGCAAGAATGATGTCAGCATGGGTATTTCCCACAATGCAGCATTCCTGCACTTGACATCATTCAGCACATTGCCATGGGAAGCAGCTACTGCAGAGATGGTCTTATTATTGGGAGACATACAAGGGTCCGTGGCTCATTGGAAAAAAACACAACGGCTAAAGGATTCTGTGGTGAAGTAAATTCTACAGAAAAAAACGAATGTGTCGTTGAATCGTTGTTTTTGTTGTTTGGTTTCTTAACTTTTTTGTGACAGTACTACTCAACTCAAAATGACACATTCATACTCAAAAATGATCCAACGAATGTTACCATTATTGTGTATTGTGTACCAAGTATTGAGATCTCCCTGTTTGTGTCAGTACCACATTTCTTCTAATTAGCATTAGCAGGTTGCCTACTCCATATTTACTGGATTGTTTACTTAGATATTGTAAGTAAAGCACACTTTAAAAGTTTGGCTTTTACAAAAACTCATTGTTTGAGTAAAGTGTATACTTGAAACAGAATTATGCAAAGTAAACTTCAACTAAGTAGAAATTATTCCACAAACTTTAACTGTCCAAGTTAAAGTTACTAATTTTCTTTGTTAATTTTACTTAATTCCATTAGTGAAATTTACTTAAAAAATGTGCATGCAAAAACTTGGAAAAGTAAAAGCAAGTACATTTTTCTCATTGTTTTTTCAGTGCTGCCTTGACTTCATTGAAATTCGTCACACAATTATCCTTATATTTTCCTATAAAACAGCATTTTGTTTTTCGGTGTAAACTACTCTAAAAACAGATCAATTTGAAACAAATGTTTAAGAGCAAACATGTTGAAGATTAGCCTATGGGCTGTCAATTCATTAAATTACAAGCTTTTTCCACACAAAAGCAGTTTATTCAGCATAGTCAAGGCTTTGCTCCAATAACATCCATTAGAGAAAACTGGCCCTGGTCTTCTACCACAGCGTTAGCAGGCTCTTTTTTTTTTTTTTTTTTTTTTTTGCTAAGCTTGCCTTCAAATGGCTTGGGCTGGGCTACAGCTCCTTGTTCTGCTACAGGTTGCATGACGTATCACCTATTTGGCCAGGGTTCAAAATGTTCAAATCAGAATCTTCCATTTCAAAGTAAAGTTCATGTAATCAACCTATTAGTTGGTGGAGAAAACCACAGTTTCTTTATCTCAAGTCTCATTAACATAATTAGTGAAGCACTGCTTTCTCTTCTTAAAGTGATACAGGTAATTTACCTAAAAATGAAATTACCCTTATGTTGTCCCCTCAGAACAAAACAAAAGATCTCAAAAAAAGATATTTCGGGAGGATACGGGGTCAAAACAACACTGGACCTCATTGACTTCCATTTTATGGCCAAAAGCACTGAGGTGATTTTTGAAATGTTTTCCCAGAAGAAAGAAAGTCATACAGGCATGAAATATGACAATATAATGAGTGAATGTGTTGATACTTTATGGTGTTTCCAATGTAATTCATATGAAAGCACTGTGCTTTCTCTTGACTTCACTGTTTTCTTCACCAAACTTGATTCCTCTTGACTTCAGTAAACCCAGTTGAGTCACCGGATCCCGAGGATTATTCAGCACAGCCATCAGATTCAGTGAACCCCAGTGATTCACTCAGGTCCTGTAGGTTTCACTCAGACGCACCTGCCTCTCTGCTCAGAAAGCCCTGCTTTATCGTTGACGAGAATACAAACAGAAATAGACAGAATACAGGCTGGGTTACATCAGGAGGGGAAGCAGATTTTTTTTTTCTCCAAATGTTTTACATCCTCAAGATGTCAGACCACCACAGAGCAGGATCAGTCCACTTGATTGGAGGGTGTTGTTGTCTGCTTCATCAAGGAGGATCATTTCACAAGCTGGGCTCAAATGCTGGTTCTGGAAGTGTTTAAACTTTAAATGCATTAAACAAATATTTACCCTTTTCTCACAGGAGACTGATAACAATGCTTTGCATTTCAGGAGTGATATTAACATAAATGACTGAAACTGGGACTTGCCCTGCTACCACATTGAAAGATTAAAACAAATGTCATACTCCACATTTTATCCAAATTTGTTGATTCAGTCATTTCTATACGGGGTTCCTGAGTGAGTTATTCATTTATTCATATTATTACTTAGGAATGCATCACAGTCATGTTTAAAGGTACAGTATGTAACTTTTGGCCCTCTTGCGTTTAAAAAACTAAACTGCATACATTTTGCGGAACAACGTTGTTTTGGTTGTGCTTTGGCTCTGCGTGACTGTGTGGATGAATACCCTTCACAATAGATAATGCTTTGCGATGAACTCTAGAGAGCTATATGGCAATTTATCTGTTTAATAAAATACCTTACTCACCAGTTGAGTAAAAACGGCATCGCTTTTACAACAGTTCAAATCCCTCAGTTCTCACCATCTCCGAAAAGCCAAGCCAATGTTGATTCTGGTTTTATTACGAGCTCTGTCGCGTTCTCTTTTTGCCAGAAGACGCTCCTCTGTTCAGCGTTTGTTTGAGATTTAGCTGCTCCATGTCAACATTTCTCTTGTTGTGACAACTAACCTATGGCACTCCCACTTTTTAATTTCAGTATCAGACATCTTAAAGGCACAGTCATCAAAAATGAAAAGTGGACATGGTCACCATTCACCTTCACTCCATGGAAAGAGCAGTGTGGACGTCCTGCAAGAAAACTACTTTGTTTCACACAAGGATGAACAGGTTTGGAATGATATTAGGGTGAGTAAATGGTGACAGAATACAGTAAGTTGGATATAGTCATTGTACTTTACCTGCATAGTATACAGTACCTACAGTATACTCATGTAAAGCAATAAATCCTATTAAGCCAATCTCAACTGCTTGATTGTTTATATCATCACAAAATGTAACTATATTTTAATCCAGCTCTAATCTGCTAAATGCGACTATGATGAGGATATAAAACAGGGATGTCCAATCCTGCTCCTGGAAGGCCACTGTCCAACTCCAATTAAACACACCTGAACCAGCTGATCAAGTTTACTGGGCATACTAAAAACTTCAAATTTCGAAAGGCTGCGTCCTCCGGACGTGCATTTGTCGGCCATACGTCATAAAGGATGCCTAATTTCAGAACAGTAACCATTATAAAAATGACCATGATTCCTATAGGGAAGCATAAATTGTTGTAATTTCTTAATTACTTTGGAATGTAGTGGTCAGTTTACTGAAATGAAGCAGCCTTCGAAATGAGACCCAGCTTTGGTGAATATGATTTCACCAAGTGCAACATGTTCCTGGATCAACATCTTTGTTGATCCTGGAACAACATTCCAATCTATCAATCAGATTTGAGGGATAAGTTTACAGTTTATGTCAAGTTTAGGCTTACAACCAAGTTTAGGTGCTTCTACATCAGTGTTATTCACCTATTTCACTCTGATTTTAGGGATAACTTATGAGTATAGGGTTAGGTTTGGGGGGAAGGGATTAGGGTTATGTTTTTGTAGGAATGTTGTTCCAGGATCACCAAAATATGTTTATAGGAACATGTCTTGGCAAATATCACGGTGACTTAAGCTGACCATAAGGTGTGTTGAGGCAAGTTGGAGCAAAACTCTGTAAGTGGCCCACCAACTTTGGACATCCCTGACATAAAACATTAACATCATGACTTTCCGTAAATAAGTACAAATAAATTTGACTTGACTTGATTTTTTTGTTGACTGTGAAAACAGAGGTACAATTTCCAATGAAATTGACTTGAAATGTTGAAGCCAATTAAAATTAATGCGAGCAAAATTATATACACAACAGTTTTCCAATTGCTTAATTAGCCAATACTGAAACAATAACAGACCATGTTTGCAAGTGATTAACCAAGAGATATGACTTGATGATTTTCAAAACCACACATGAAGTATCTCTGGTGCATTAGCCTTATAGAAATCACTTAGTATCTTGGTATAAGCTAAAAGCCACGTTATTAGCTTAAAAAAAAAAACATATTTCTTCACGCAACTGCAATTTATGTTTAAAGCACCCTGTAACACCCTTTAACTAGGTCAGATGAGCATATTTAAAGAGTATGGAAATATATAAAAAGGTTGGCTTCAAAATAACTATTACAGACAACGCACTGGGGTCTCTGGGAACCCAAACATAACAAAACCCATATGCACACGGAGCCTTTCACAATAGGTAATAAAGACCCTTGACCAATACGCATGCATACGATGGTTAATAGAGTGTTTACTGACACGAGCCCCCTAAGAGCAGGGTTGCAAGCATACAATTTGCGCAAACGCACGCGTTGGAGCAGCAGTGGTGTGGTGGTGATGCTCGCTGCATGCCGCATGTCTCGCGTCGCATAGCGCACACACACAGACGGAAGCGGGCTCGTGTCAGCTGGAATCACCTTTACGCGTTATTTGGCGTCCAGTAAACGCGACGAATCCGAGGAATTTGGGTTCGACACACGCAAAAGCTGACGGGTTGCGAGCACCAGCACATTTCAATTAGCCTCTAACGCGTTACTTGAAGGTAAGAGGCGATGCATGCGTGTGTATGCAGCTGTGATATATATATGTGCGTCGCGGTCGTGTTTGTTTAATTTTCTGCTTTTGCTGTTTAATGCATCGAAACGATCTAACAGGCGCCAGGGATGAATAAGTGAGAGAGTGAGTGAGTGAATGAATGAATGCCTGTTTGTGACTGAATGAAAAGGTTCACTCTGAGAAAAGAAAAGAACACTCTGCGCAGGTTAAGGGTGTATTAAGCTTGAATTAAAAAAACTGTATATTTGATGCATTTATTGCCCTGACAGCCACTGTTACGAAAGCTTAGTGGTTAGTACTTGTTACTCTCTGTTAATGGACAAACCTTTGGTGTTGTGTAATGAATTTAAGAGATGCACTGATGTTTCTCAGCTTCACTTGAGAGATTTTTAATGCGATTTGAGCGCAGTGCAAAAAGGGACTGCGTCTTTTCTCTGCGGTCTGTTAGAGTGGTCCACATTCACACTGGTGCAACATTAAAACACATTTGAATTATTCAAAATGGCATGCTATATGTTAGTAGGGTTGGTGAAATGTATATAGGTAGCCTACAAATCATGTTCTACTGTCACATCAAAAGGGTCGGGCGGACGAGATGTAGAATAAATGGCATGTTAACCAAACGCACAGATGGTGACACTGTGCTCTTCAACAGATCTTCGTCATTAAGACCTTTAATTCCTCCATTTAGGATTATGGATCATTTTTCTGCATCGCTTCCCAGTGGTTTCCCTTCTCAAGGTCATTCGTTCAGCCATTGGTGCTTGAAAAAGCCCCAGTGCTATTACATAAGAATGACGATTGGGTCGTGGGTAATAATATTCCTGTCTCTCTTTAATCAAAGCTGCATTCTTAGTAAATGTGTTCGAGGCTGCTCAGTTTTTCAAGCTCAGTCGCTCGGCACATTTGATGCAGGAGAAGCTGCAAACACACACAGACGCTCCACATGGAAATAAAAAGCTCCTCTCCAACCCCTCCCCGTTTGTAGCCTATTTTGCCTGATGCCCGTTTTTACACATAAACTCTTGTGACTTTGATCTATTTAGAGAAACACAACATGGTCAGGCTGATTGCAATAATCTGATCTCACTTGACATCCCCGTGTTCATATTTTTAATAACTTGTACATTGTGTACCATTATTTTGTGGAGCTAGTTGCATATATACATTTGAATTCATATTTTAAAGGGTTAGTTCACCCAAAAATGAAAATTAAGTCATTAATTACTCACCCCCATGCTGTACCAACCCGTAAGACCTTCGTTCGTCATCGGAACACAAATGAAGATATTTTTGATTAAATGTGACAGCTGGATCACTCCTCCATAGGCTCCCTAAGGGAATGAATCCTGACGGCCCAGAAAGTCAATGAAGAAAATGTTTAAATATTCCATGTCACAACAGTGGCTCAACTATAAGTTTATCAAGCGAAGAGAATACTTTTTGTGCGGAAATAAAACAAAAATAACGACTTTATTCGACTATTCCTTTTCTTCCTTGTAGGCCTGAAACGAGACTTCAAGAGATTTCCACGACGCGCACGCGCGAGAACTGAACTGAAGTAGTTGAAGGAGATCGCAATTCTCACGCATGCGTCGTGGAAATCTCTTGAAGTCTCGTTTCAGGCCTACAAGGAAGAAAAGGAATAGTCGAATAAAGTCGTTATTTTTGTTTTATTTTCGCACAAAAAGTATTCTCGTCGCTTGATAAACTTATAGTCGAGCCACTGTTGCGACATGGAATATTTAAACATTTTCTTCATTGACTTTCTGGGCCATCCGGTGTCATTCCCTTAGGGAGCCTATGTAGGAGTGATCCAGCTGTCACATTTAATCAAAAATATCTTCATTTGTGTTCCGAAGACGAACGAAGGCCTTACGGGGTTGGTACAGCATGGGGGTGAGTAATTAATGACTTAATTTTCATTTTTGGGTGAACTAACCCTTTAAATCATTTACATTTACTATGCATGACATCATGTTCTTTTCATTTATGTATAATATTCGATCTATATGCATTGCATTAATGGTCAATGCTGATAACCATATAGCAGGCCAATTTAATTAAGAAGTGATCCTAATTTAATGACAGTTCATGAGATGCACAAACATTGGCTTCTTTCATACGATATTTACCATAATATATATATATATATTTTTAAATGAAACAGAAAATGTTTTTGGAACTGACAGATTGTGGAATCAGCACATCTGTTTATTGTTATTGGCCCAGTTATTGGTTGATGCAATTATTTAAATTTCAAATATAAATTTCAAACATTGCAAATCTAAAAATTTTGACTGGCAGTTGGTAGATCTATCTATCCATCCATCCATCCATCTAGTACTGGTCAAATGTTCGGAAACTATTTTTACTGTTAGCTATTTTACTAATGTTTTTGAAAGAAGTATCTTATGCTCATCAATACTGCATTTATTTGATCACAGAAAAAAACTGTAATATTGTGAAATATTATTTCAATTTAAAATAATAATTTTCTATTTTAATATACTTTAAGATATAATTTATTTCTGTGATGCAAAGCTGAATTTTCAGCATCATTACTCCAGTCTTCAGTGTCACATGATCCTTCAGAAATCATTCTAATATGCTGATTTATTATCAAAGTTGGAAACAGTAGTGCTATTTTTTTGGGTGATGCTGTTCTTCTTAGCTTTTTATTCATCAGTGAATCCTGAAAAAAGTATTTATTTAAAATACAAATATTTTCTAAACATATACATCTTTACTATCACTTGTTTTAACACATTTAACACATCTTTGCTGAATAAAATATTAATTTCTTTCAAAAAAGAAAGAAAAAAATGACTCACCCCAAACTTTTGACCAGTAGAGATTTCTATTTTCAAACTTTTTATTCATCAAAGAATCCTGAAAAAATATTTCACAAAAAAATATTAAGCAGCATAACTATTTCCAACTTTGATAATAAATCATTATAATAGAATGATTTCTGAAGGACAATGTGACACTGAAGACAGGAGTAATGATGCTGGAGAAATTCAGCTTTGATCACATGGATAAATTACATTTTAAATATTAAAATAGAAAAACATTATTTTAAATTGTTATAATATTTTTTTTAAAAATCTGTATTTTTGATCAATTAAATGCAGGCTTGATGAGCATAATAGACTTCTTTAAAAACAATATATATTTTAAATAAAGGAGTTTCTTGTAATTGGGTCCTGGTCTTATTGGCTAAAAAATTTTTTTTTCTTCCAAAATCGACATTGTCGAGAATCAGGTGGTCTTTGCCAAGATATTGGAAGTGTAATTTCCACAATATTCGGGCAGTCTTTTCAATGCACACATTTTCTAATATTTTGAGTGATTTTTAAATAAATATTGTTTAAAATAAGTGCACCAAATTTGAAGCACCAAAGCTTCATCAAATTTGTGCACACTGAAAAAATGGGTGTCGAAACAATTTTCACTCAGAAATTGCTAGTAAATTTCAGAAATAATTACAAAGAAACACATCGAATTAAAGGTGAAATACAAAGACTGAAATAGTATTTTCCTGTACGATACTCCTACAACAAAATCATTTTCTACAGTGAACATATTTCTATCATTAAGTTTAGAATGTATAAATAAATTTAGAAAGTATTATATACAGTGCTTAGCATAAGTGTGACACCCATGCTAAAGTTGACTAAAAAGAGGAATAAAAAAAATGATCTTTTTGGAAATTGATCTAAAACCTTTAAGGACACCAATTTTCTTTGTGAATGAATAATGTATCGTAAATAAATAAATGTTCTTCCTTAAAATACAGGAGGCATAAGTCAGGACACCACTGTTAAATTCACCATGAGATTGTCATGGTTTTATTTCAGTTAACCTAATAGCTGGTTTGATTTGCATTGAGAGATGATCTTAGGGAAAGTAACCCGTGCCGATCTCTAGGTATGGTGAAGGGTGTGTGATGATGTGGGTTATTTTAATTCCAAAGGCCAAGGGAACTTTATCAGGATGCATAGTATCCTGGATCCATGAAATAACTGGCCTTTAAAAATAATCTGCCTTCCTCTATGGGACTTTAACAGTGGTGTCCTGACTTATGCACCCTTTATTTTAAGGAAGAACATTTATTTATTTACGATACATTATTCATTCACAAAGAAATTTGGTGTCCTTAAAGGTTGAATTTTTCCTCATTTTTTTAATTAAGGCATTAAGATCAATTTCCAAAAGATGATTTTTTGAATTTCTCTTTGGTGTATTCACTTATGCTAAGCACTGTATATATCAATATATTTATCAATGCAGGTGTTTGATGGCCAAATGCTGATATAATCATCATTGGGCTTTAACACATAAAATCAACTGCTAATCAAAAAAAGATTATTTTGTGACAGTTTACGTTGTTGCTCCATTGTGGGATCAGTGCCTAGATTACAGTTCAGACTCAAATTCACTATTCAGGAACAGAGCAGCTGTCAGAGATGCTGTATCCATTAACAATCTCTAATTAAAACACCATTACAGAACTACTTTGGAGAACTTTCTATCACCACATCATTTATTTCCTTTGCAGTAAACATGGGAAAACAGAACAGCAAACTGACCCCTGAGGTGATGGAGGACCTTGTGAAGAACACAGAGTTTAATGAACATGAGCTCAAGCAATGGTACAAGGGCTTCCTGAAAGACTGTCCCAGCGGTCGACTAAACCTGGATGAGTTCCAGCAGCTCTATGTTAAGGTGAGAGACCATTGGTGTTTAGTCTAGCATTTCAACAAGTCAAACATCACTATTATTGGTGCACATACTTGGGACTTAAAGAGATAGTTCACCCAACAATGAAAATGCTGTCATCGTTTACAAGCCCTCATGTTGTTCTAAATTTGTATGAATGTCTGTCTTCTATTCAACAAAAAAGCAGATATTTTGAGAAATGTCTCTGTGTTTTATGTCCATATAAAATGGGCTGCAATTCTTCCCAATTTCCCAACGTTCTTCAAATTATTGCCTTTTGTGTTCTGGTGAAGAAAGAAAGTCATACAGGTTTGGAACAGCATGTGGTTGAGTAAATTATAACAGAATGTTTATTTTGGGATGAATTATCCCTTTGAAATTGGGCAGTTAAATCTTCCAGCAGCGTTTGCACTCCAGGCATGGTTCCTATATATATATATATATATATATGTAATAGTTGGATTTAAAAAAAAGGTCAGGAAAAAGGAGAAAGCTAACAAAAAGAGTGACTGTCATAGTATGTTTAACTGAAGACAGTAGAGTTAAGCACAAACTACCATCAAAGCTGCAGTCTGTGAAATTTTATTCATGGAACAACTGTGACATTGTGAGATGTGAGGACTCACATTCTACCTGTTGCGCGGTGGGCAGTTATTTTTTAATGAATTGCCATGGAATGGACCTGAAGCAAAGAACAGAACCTGCTGTGGCTGCTATAGAAAAATCAGACATGAAAATCAATAAACATACACAAGTCCCTCTTAAAGGAACAGTTCAGTCAAAAAATAAAACTGCTGTCATTATTCACGTCATTCCAAAGCTGTATGTGGACAGACGTCAAGCAGAACATGTTATACAATGACAAGCCATAGTGACACATCTACCAAGCTCCAAAAAGACAGAACAGCACCATGAAAGTAGTTGAATGTTGAAATGTGATATTAAGTAGTATCCCAAGGCATCTAAAGACACATGAGAGCTTTGTGACTAAAATATAAGTGAGTATTAATACTATTTGGGCCAGATATACTAACAGCTTGTGCCAGAGCAAACTCTCTTTTGGTCAGGATTTCCTCAAGACAAGCAGTGAAAAATTTGTGCTGAAAAGGCCTGGACAGGGTTATTTTTGTGGCTGATCTTATTGCATATGCATTTGTAGGAGTTTCCCTTTCAGGTGCAAAATTTATGGGAGGAGAGTATTTAAATCAATCATGCAAGGTGATTTACTAAGGTTTGCGCTAGTCAGTTTACTGGTTTTTGAGCCATTATTTAATGCACAAAAAAACATGTCTTAAACCAGACGCTAATTTGCACTGCTCTTGGTAGATTGCGTTGGTCATAATGGAAATGATCCGGCTGCATCTGTGTTCTTTCATTTGCCCATGATCAGTAGATCACATGTAGAACTTTACACTCCCATCGGCGCTTTTATGGAATTGCGCTCTCATGCTAATCTACCCTGTTTAGTAAATCTGGCCCTTTGACTGCAGCAGAGAGGAAGATGATTTTCGGTTAATAACTAAACTAAATTGGACTCTATCACAAACAAAGCTATTATATGACTTCAGAAGACTTGGAATATAGTGCTAAATGTTGTGCTTTTGTCACTATGAGATATACTGTCAAAAATAACTGCATGAAGAATTCTCTTCATGCAGTTTTGGGTGAACTATTCTTTTAACATATCACAGCAATTTCTAAGATACCCAGTCTGTTCAGATTCACTAGGTGGGGCTTTAAACTTTAAAATTGAATGAAAGATCATTATTTAATCAAAGACCATCATTACTAATTTAAGCGAAACATTGCCAAACCAATCAATGGACTAAAATCTTATTTTTTTCCCTCTGCAGTTCTTTCCTTATGGTGACGCATCGAAGTTTGCGCAGCATGCATTCAGGACCTTTGATAAGAATAGTGACGGCACTATCGATTTCAGAGAGTTCATCTGCGCCCTGTCCATCACGTCACGGGGAAGCTTTGAGCAAAAGCTCAACTGGGCTTTCAACATGTATGACCTGGATGGAGATGGCAAGATCACTCGAGTTGAGATGCTGGAGATTATAGAGGTACCAAAAATTGGTTTATTTGCATGAAACGAATGCCACTGGATGAACCTGTGTTTAAATGAGCACTTTCCACAATTAGTTTTGTTCAAAAGAGTACTGTCAACAACAAAAAAACACCCAACAAAACAAAGCACAAAATATGATATAATATATTATATAAAATGTAACAATAAACATTTACATTGGCTTCCTAAAAGAATAAAAACATATACAAAGCAAAACACACCTGATGCACATTCTTTGTTCTTCATTTTCTAGAAGTAGAGTTAAAAAATGTCTCGGGTTACGACTGTAACCATGGTTCCCTGAGAAGGGGAACAAGACACTGTGTCTTGGGTTGATGCTGAGGGGAACTCAACGTGACCGGTGTCTGTAGCACGTGTGATAAACACGCCAATTTTACTGGCAGACAACACTCGATGTCACTAGCGGAGCACCCGTGAATAAAAGAGGGGGCCTGTAATACACGTCATCAACTCTTTTGTCTGAAGGAGATATACAGGCAGGCCTAAGACATGGCAACAAGACACAGTGTCTCGTTCCCCTTCTCAGGGAACCATGGTTACAGTCATAACCTGAGACGTTCCCTTTTGAAGTGGATCTTCAACAGTGCATCTTGGATTGACGCAATGAGGTACAAATACCCACTACACCATGCTGAAGGAATGCTTGTCTTATTAAGTTGTGAATATGCAAAAACATAAAGGGCATAGCATAAGCTGACTCTACGGATTACTTAGCCGGAATCAGAGCGTAAATCAAGAGCGCATATAGACTCATATAGATTGTCAAGTGGTAGTATTCCCTAAGCCACTATCTTCAAATAATAGAAAAATACACAAGCTTCTATGCTCTTATAACAAGGGAAGTCCAGGCCTTTACAAACTTCCTCCCTCCCAAGCAGGGCAGTCCTCAGCCAAGAGCAGAGCTCTAAGGAATAAATGGCTCAACTATGTCAGCTTCTTTGCCTTGACACAGCCCTTAGGGAGTATCCGCCAAAGGAAGAATATTTTCAAGTACAACCATGGATATTACCACTAATTTTACCACTAATTCCAGGGGGAATACAATGAAAATGTTCATCCAAAGGGATGCAAATATGAGAGTGGCAAAATATAGTTGCCAAATATTATTGTCATCAAACTCAACCCCTAGTAAAAACCACAGGGGAGCTCCAGCTCTATAAATGCCCTGGAACAATTAGGGTACTTTTCCAGGATCTATAAAAGACTCAATTCACTTGAGTGCAAAATAACAAGAAGGAATGCTCTTTATCAGGCAAACTACCTTGTCAGGTTCTTTGAACCTGGGTCATACTAGAGAGGCCTTTAAAACACCCATCCGAAAGAGACCATACATCCCTTCTTCAAGATCCAACAGTAGTTGGGAAGGGAGGTATACGAAGTAGAGGGAATCTATACTGCCTTATATAACTCTGTTCACCCTGCATCGACCCTAAAGGGGTATCCCAAACAAACATTTATAAGGGAACGTACAATTCTACTTTAGACCCTAATAGTTACATAGGAGAATATAGTTTAACCCTGGAAAAAGATACTTCAGGATATTAGAGTGGACCAAGAGAGATGCCAGAGACAATAAACCTATGCCCACAACCACAGATCAACGCCACTCTCACCTAGGGGGGTCATGAAGGATAATGTAGAGTTTGTGTAACGAGGTCCTTTACATTCTTTCAATCTGACCCTAAACAGAGGGTCCAGAGGAGCATGCTGAACCCCAGCAGTACTCTAGACCAGATAAGATAGCGTAACAACTTTTTTGCTACTCACACTTTTAGCATTATTCCATGCTCTGTGGTTTAGGTCCATGAAGGCAGACCCCAGCCTCAGCGTAAGCAATCTTCCAGCAGCACTGCTGAGTGGAATACATGGTGTGGGGGCCACCACAGGCCTGCTTCTGTATTTGCTTTGCCATGAGCCGCAAGTTGGTAAGCAGAGGAGACGAGCCAATTTGATAACTTCTGCTTCTTCTCTGCCCACCTGTGACCCCACAATGCTTTATCAGAAATGGGGGCCTCACTGTGGCTTATCACAGTGAGTGCATTCACCTTCCTTAAGAGGCAAATACACTCGCTCCACTGGCAAGGAAGGAGCCTTCAAAGAGGATGCAGCACCAGGAGAGAGATATCTCGCAAACAACTCTTCAATTGGGGCATACTCGCATGTGTCACATGCACATGCCACATTAATCATTCAGGTCAGAAGCGGCCACAGAGTGGCTTCCCGAACTGACATGAAAGCAACAGAGCAGACATTAGAAGCCCAAAAAGGGAAATAGCTCCTGTAAGACTCCTCCCATTCTTCGCCTACATTCCCTGCGATCTATCCTGCCCTGCCGCCTTGGCCAAGCGAGCCAAGAGAGAGTCAAGCGTGTAGGCCAAAGAATGCATTCAACTCCCCCTAGAGGCGAACACTAACACAAACACTAAATTCCTATCAATTTATTGAGAATCAAGCGAGAACAGAACCTCTTACCGTGAATGCATAACTGAGTGCCTCCAGCTCCATCGAGGGCCGAAAATGCTTGTGTAAACGCTGGATTCCTACCCTTCGGGAGAGAATCAAACAGGAACAGCTTCTTACCGTGAATGCATCATAATGAGCGCATCCAGTTTCCTCCAAGTGTTTATCTTACATGCCCATACAAACAAGCGGCTCCTGAAGACAAAAAAAGCTGTTGTGAAAGCTGAAGTGTATTAAAGGCACCCTCTAATACTCACAGGTGCTCCGTTATTTACGTCATGGACTGTCGTTGGCTTGTTTGTCATGTCCGTCAGACACCGGCGTTCCCCATAGCGTCAATCCAAGACACAGTGTTGAAGTTCCACTTAGAAAGTGAACCTTACTGAATTTTTGTGTAATTAATTCAGAGAAGGTACACCACCATCTTGCTCTGACGAAAGTGACTTGAAAGCTCCTGACGTCATAAACACGACCTAATATTTTTAGTAATGCCAGTAGCACAGAAATCACACACTTCAACTTTATAAGAATGATGCTCTGATGTGTATATCGGAATCTTAAAGCCTTCTCATGCCATTAAACCTGAGTCTTTTCTCCCCTCTGTGTGAAGGCTATTTATAAAATGGTGGGAACCGTGATAATGATGAAGATGAACGAGGACGGTCTGACACCAGAGCAAAGAGTGGATCGGATCTTTAGCAAGATGGATAAAAACAACGACGACCAGATCTCACTAGATGAGTTCAAAGAAGCCGCCAAGAGCGACCCATCCATCGTACTGCTCTTGCAGTGCGACATGCAGAAGTGAGGCTGCGCATGCTAGCATGCTCTGGACTGAACGAGTTATCCGTTTCCACTCTCATTTCCACAAGACATGTTTGGACTACTTTTAAATGAACTTTCTTCTTGTGATTGACCAACTAGTATGCATGAGAATGTTAAATGCTAAAGAGTTTAGAGTATATCCGTTTAATTTCGAACATGCAACAATGTGAGACGTTTAAATCAGACAAGTCCAGTTGTTTTCACGCATTCATCGTCAGTGAAGTGCTCCGCCGTATTTCATTTCTATCTGCAATACTTCCTATCACACACACTACGTTTACTGCTGTATTTCACACAGTAATTTGGTTTACCGAAATGTCACACTAAATGTTACGATGAAATCAGTGTTGAACATCAATACTCGAAATTAAGGAGGGTGTAGAGGTTTATGCAGCCCTCCTTCCAAACGTGCTTGTACTTGAGAATATAAATGTAAGTTATTTGCATGCATGTCCTAAGTGTAAAACCTAATCTCTTCATTTTGGCAACCTTGACAAATAATACAAGGGAGGCCTTATATAAACGATAGTGTCAATAACAATACTAATGTGTGAGATTTACATTTGTTACTCATCTATCCATTAGATGTCCTCCCTTGGGTGCATGTTTCCTCTTAAAAGACTAACCATTTGTGTTGTAAAAGCTGGAAGACACACGTTCCAGCTCTGCCTTCATTGTTGAAATTTTTCATTATTTGCATCTGCCATTGGCTTCTGCTGGTTTCACCATATTTTGCACTGACTCAAGGACCTAATAACCAGTATAAAACAAACGCTTCTTTTTCAAACATTAAACGACCACTAACATCGTTCTTATTGCGTTATGCTCTTTTTTTACTTTGCGCGGTATCATTGTCACATGCATGAATGGTTGCCTGTGAAATTGTTTTCAGTAATAAATCAGAACGGGCAATATAACATTTCAAGTGAATTTTCCCTGGAGGGCGTTTAGTAATAGATCCACTTCCCCTAGTATTACAACAAAACCTTATCCAGAATGGGTTTGGTACATATTTTATCTTAGTGTGCTGCATTTTTATTGGACCGTTTTTTAATTTTTTTTTGTAAAACAATGTTTCTACTCGAGTTCTCAACATTTCAAATAATGATTTTAGCTACACAGTACACTCTTTAATTTACTCTCAAAATTTTATGTTCTCTGGAGAATTACATAAATATTTGGCATCCCAGATTTTTTGCAAGCTGCAAAAAACACCCTTTCACCTCCTGTGACACTCAGGATGGCGTCAATACCTTTGACGGAGAATAGAGAGATCTTTGTAAAATGCAAATGCCCAATAAATAGTGTATATCTTTGCCCTGTAAATATTTGTACCTAATACGGTAAAGCCAAATTCAGGCAGTCATTTCATTGTGTAATATGAGGTTTGTGTTTTATTTGTGGCATGTCTTAAACTCGGTATGTAACAGTTGCACTGACGACATTGTGATTAAAATCAATAAACTATCTATGGGTTGTTTTCAGAATGCAGGTGCTTCGTCGTGTGTGACCACACATGAAATAACTAGGAAAAGCATTGTGGTTCATTACAGAGGATGCTGGTTTAAACTGACAAATACTAGCTGTAAACATTCTCAAACCGTCATGAACAGGTGCTAACAAAAACTGAACCTCGTTTTTTCATTTCCCAAAGGACCAGATGATCACGAAATGCTCTGAAGGAAGCAAGACGACTAAACTGACTGTTCACAATCACACATATTAGGTAAACGCTTTGCAATTTTAAAACGTCCTTTGCAAAGGAACTAGAACCATAAAATGTTCTTTAAAAATAAATAAAAGCAAACGCATAACAAACTGTACAGGCATGGCATATAAACTTTGCAAACTTTAAAGGGTTAGTTCGCCCATTTAAGAGATGAAGTTGTATGCAATCCTCACCAGCACTATAGTGCATACACACTGACCCACTCAGTATGTCACCTCCCTGGTCAGAGTTCTGGCCGCTGGAAGTTTTTCAAGAAAGTACTCCCGGTTAGTTTCCGGGGCCTCAAAACTGTGCGTTTTTTACGTGAAAAAATGATTAGCGTTTCAAAGCTTGATTAATTTACCACACAAAAAACACGCCCGACAAAATTCATACCCGTTTTAATCGGCACTATTTTCTTTCCATTTCTATCAATCCGCACTGCTGTCAACGTCAACAGTGTGCACGTTCCGATCAGCTGTTGATAGCGCGACTCGCTGACAACATGTCTGACTGCGAAACTTCTGATGATGAAACCAATTTTAGCACAATGTCAGACGGAACAGATGATGATGAAAGTAATTTTAGCACAACGCCAAAGGGATACCTTTATGAACCGGAGTATACCGATGCCGAACTTCAGCAGATGGAGATAGAACGGGAAGAGAGAGAGCGAGCGAGAGGACAGAGATGAAGTTGTCCAAGTTGATGCTGGGCCCACAGCTGTAGCAAGAGCCAGGATGAACGAGCTGAAGTGAGCACTGCACACACGATAATCCTTGATTCTGGATATTTTAGCTCCCGCAGAGTAGCCGATGGCAACCAGCCAAAGCTGTCTCGTAGCTATATCCGAAACAGGAAAACGATGGAATCTGAACGGTGATCCCGGCACATTCTTGTGGTCACAGCCTGGGAATTTACAAGTTCGCACCATTGTTCATTTTCTACTTTTTACGTCGTTGTCAATCGATTGTGTAAACACTATGGAACAGCTGATCGGAACTTACACACTGTTGACGTTGACAGCAGTGCGGATTGATAGAAATGGAAAGAAAATAGTGCCGATTAAAACTGAGGTATGAATTTTGTCTGGCGTGTTTTTTGTGTGGTAAATTAATCAAGCTTTGAAACGCAAATAATTTTTTTACGTAAAAAACGCACAGTTTTGAGGCCCCGGAAACTAACCGGGAGTACTTTCTTGAAAAACTTCCAGCGGCCAGAACTCTGACCAGGGAGGTGACTACAGAGTGGGTCAGTGTGTATGCACTATAGTGCGGGTGAGGATTGCATACAACTTCATCTCTTAAATGGGCGAACTAACCCTTTAAGTACAGTCTCTCCAGGCAATGTCCATGCCTATCGCACATCTCACTCCTCCTCTGCTACTTTCTCTGGATCCTGAAGCTGGTGGATTGTAATATTGGCACTTTTAGGCAGATGGCTGAAAGATAATGCAAAAAAACATTAATATATATTAAGTTTTTATATATAATATAATAACATTATATCATCTTTAGAATTCAGTGCTGCCTGGACAGGCAGTGTTTTGGATCTCAAAATGACTTTTAATGCAACACATTATGAGCATCTTAACAAATGAGACCCTGGGCGACAATCGGCATTTCAAAGAAAATGTTCTCATTACAGGAATAATACGCTTTTGACTTGTTATTTGCTCAGTTTAAAATTACGCATTTGATCAACTAAAGTCTGCAAATGATTTAAGCAAGCACTAGTTCAGCAAGTAGTCAAGAAACCGGCTTAAGGCAAAGATTGTGGTCTTTTGGGGCTTGTGTTTTGGGGTCTACTATAATAGGTTTTCATGCTTGAATGTTTAAAAAACACTTTTATTTTTCACATATTTGACATTGTTGCAGCACCTCACTTCTCAGTCTAGATTGTAAAACCCTTGCCACCTACAAACTTTCTACAAACAACTTAGCCCACGATTCTTTCGTGAAACGCAGCCCTGATAATTTCAACTCTCTATGAAGCCCCTCCTTCCGAAAAGCGCAATGTGCTCTGATTGGTCGGTTGGACCAGTGTGTTGTAATTGGTCAACCACTTTAGGCGTGTTTTGTAAATGTCACCCCCCTTACCATAGCCACGCGTTTCAACACACAACTAACTAACTCAACCAGGCCTTGCCCCTTTTTTACGTATGCCTTAGGCGGGAATTATTTAAATGATTTTTTTTTTTAAAGCAGAAAATACTTTATTAATCCTGTTTGCTCTTTTTAAAATGTGGCTAGAGAACATTTTTGTTAATGAAAAATCTTAATATACATATCTTAATTCTTTGTTTTGATTTTGGGGTGAGATATCAATCAGAGACGTTTCAGTGAGATTAACCTTATAACAGTCTGAAGACTTCATTAAAACTTTTATTTTTCTACCTGGTGGACTGTGGGGTGATGAAGATGAACTGCCGCAGATGTTGACGTTCTGAAAGCGCCACAAGCATGTTCATTGAAATGCTGCGATTGTGCATGTCCTTGAAAACACAAAAGAGCTTTATTAAACCTTCCTTTATTTATGAAATACTAATGTTCAACACATGACACATGTCCCTGAAAGTCATTATATAGGCACGTACCATGTACACATCAAACTCGTCAAGACACCGGAAGGGTGACTCAGTGATTTCCCAGAGTGCCAGAATGAAACAGACAGTGGAGAAAGAACGCTCTCCTCCCGAGAGGGAACGCATGTCACTGACGTTGTTTCTTTCCTGACCTGGGGGTTTCACCTGGGCAAAACCAATTTAACAAACATGACAAAAAAAACCAGATACTACCATTCAGGATTAGGGTTAGGGTTAGGTTACTACCATTACATACCAGTTTGAGGTCAGTAAGATTGTTTTTTTTCAAGAAAGAGCAAGGATGCATTAAAATGATCAAAGACGGTAAAGACAATGTTACAAACAATTTATTTTTTCAAATAAATTCTGTTCTTTTAAAGGTGCTCTAAGTGATGCTGGGTGACGTCACTTCTTGTTGACGTTCAAAGTATTGTCAAACAAAACGGAGGCTAGCTAGACCTCCCCTCCTCCTCATCCCGTCCCCTCCCCCTGTAGTTTTACTGATACTTCTTTCAAGGTGTAATGTCGCCAAGTGAGATAAATGCTTTCATATAATGCAAAAAAAAAAAAAAAATAGAAACATTACCAGAAAAACACGATAAAACGTTTCGCCACCTGAGGTTATAATTTTAGCTCCCATACCAGGACGCAATAATAGCAAGATAACGTTAGCTTCAAATTTAGTCAAAGTTGTCAATAGGCTATGAATGAACATTCAATTTCATAATAAATAGTTGGTGAAAACTATCATTCACACAAACTGTCGCCCTACTGTGAGTTTGCTTGATTATTTACAATAGAGATCGATAGCTAGCTGCTAGAAACCTATATGTTGTATTCACCAAAGTTAGCGCTGACTGCATTGTTCTAGCTAATTATATCCTTGTGTTTGTTAGGCGAACATGAAAGTCCATTTAGAAAAACCAAACTGGATTTACCCTGTCCAGCAAAAACAGAGCTAACGTTCCCTGAATGTCGGATTGGAAGCCCTTCTGCCGGCGGAGTTCTCACCACCTTTCAAAGGCTTTTCCAGAGTAAATTCGGGCATGCGTTCCTTCTCCTTTTCCCTCTTCTTTGTATTTTTGCAATCTGTTCATCAGAACGTCGTCCCTTTGGTCGTGTGTCGGCCATTTCAAACTTAAAGAGTTAAAATTCTAACTTCCCTCTTCATGCTTCTCTCCTCCACACCCCCCATGTACGCTCACCAACCCCCCCACCCCCAGGCTGGAACACTGTTTGTTGTGTTTCGTGGAGCGGGTCGCCACAGTTTGTTTTTGTTGCTGTTTGTGGAGCCTGGGCTGTCTACAGAGACCACATTTATTTACAGTGTGTTCACAGGGGACAGGCAGCTAGCGGATAGTGAGGAGATGTTTGCTGTATGTGACAAAAAATGTTTTGGCCTAAAAAACGCGTGACATCGCTTAGAGAACCTTTAAAGGGATAGTTCGGCCAAAAATTATATTTAACCCATGCATTACTCACCCTCAAGCCGTTCGAGATGCATATGTCAATCTTGTTTCAGACGAACACATTTTCAGTTATTTTAGAAAATGTCTTAGACCCTTCAATGGATATAATGTGAAGCAATGGGGTCCACCTCCTTCAAGTCCCAAAATGTGAATACATCCTTCACAAAAGTAATCCATCCGGCTCCAGGGGGATAAACGAAGGCCTTCTGAGGGTAATCCGTGCGGTTTTGTCGTAAAAATATACATATTTAAAACTTTATAAATGAAAATATTTGACTTCCGGCAACGATCGACGCGCGTGCGTTCACGCGCTTTCTTGTTTTGTTTTGCTCTGCTCTCTGGCTGCGCTGGCGCGTTCGTTCTACGTCACAACAGTTCCTACACTACGTCTTACCTCGTACGCCGACTTCCATCACCCGTGAACGCGCGTCGATCGTTGCCGGAAGTCAGATATTTTCATTTATAAAGTTTAAATATGTATATTTTTAGGACAAAACTGCACGGATTACCCTCAGAAGGCCTGCGTTTATCCCCCTGGAGCCGGATGGA
This sequence comes from Tiaroga cobitis, assembly GCA_030578255.1. NCBI lineage: Eukaryota > Metazoa > Chordata > Actinopteri > Cypriniformes > Leuciscidae > Tiaroga > Tiaroga cobitis. The sequence continues at coordinate 40,115,682 of CM060607.1, read as the reverse complement.
TTACTTTTGTGAAGGATGTATTCACATTTTGGGACTTGAAGGAGGTGGACCCCATTGCTTCACATTATATCCACTGAAGGGTCTAATACATTTTCTAAAATAACTGAAAATGTGTTCGTCTGAAACAAGATTGACAGATGCATCTCAAACGGCTTGAGGGTGAGTAATGCATGGGTTAAATATCATTTTTGGCCGAACTATCCCTTTAACTTTCTATTCAAGAATCCTGAAAAAGAAAAATGCATCACAGTTTTCAATAAAACATGAAGCAGCACAACAGTTTTCAACATTGGTAATAAGAAATATTTATTGAGCAACAAATCAGCATATTAGGATGGATCATGTGACACTGAAGACTGGAGTAATGATGCTGAAAATTCAGCTTTGCCATCACAGGAATAATTTACATTAATATATTATAATAGAAGACAGTTATTTTAAATTGTAAAGATATTTCATAATATCACAGTTTTACTGTATTTTTAATCAATAAATGCAGCCTTGATAAGCATAAGAGACTTCTGTCAAAACATTTAACGTATCTCTGTGATGCAGAAAAAGCATTTTCTACAGTATTACAGTATTGTGAAAATATTGTCAAGTATTTACAGGGTTTCTACAGGTATCTTCAAATTAAATTTAATGCCTTTTTAATGCCATTTTAAAATGTTTTAATGCCAGATATAGCTACGACCCATGACTAACCACGTATATATATATATATATATATATATATATATATATATATATATATAAATTCTGGAACACATAGGTGTAATTTGCAGGTGGGACATTTTTTACCATTTTTTAAACATCTCGCGGCGTATAGGACGGGTTGCAGGAATGGTGGTGTTTCATTAGTAATATTATTATTAGTGTTTTTGTTGTTGTTATTAATAATTGCTCACACTTGCAAAAGAGAAGATTTGACACATGGCACTGACAATTCAACCAAATACAAAGTATTTATTCTCTTCCTCTTCTACCTGCACCGTCTCCTCCTCTAATGGGCCCTTTTCGCCATGCACCTTCTCTGGGCCAGCATCCTCTAACCTGGCCTTTTTAGGGGGCTTTCCTCTCAGGGTGAATGAGAGGATGCTTAATTGCTTTTTACCTGACATCTTTGAAAGACAGATGGGATGATTAATGCATCCATGGCCCGGATATAATTATAAAATATGACATGATTTTAAAAGTGACCTATAATATCGACTATGCAATACACTTTAATTTATTTAGTGCTTGGAAGGAGAGATGTTTATAATGTGACAATATGTCAGTCATCGTGTGATAAGGAAAATATGACTAGGCCTAGACTACTTGTTCTGAGCAGGTGTTGTCAGTGAACAGGCTGTAAAACTGTTGGCTAAGTTACAGACACTCATACAAAAACTGATACTAATTATCTCGGAAACGTTTCTCAAACAGCAATTAAGTTGTCATTGTTTGTGTCAAACAAGTTGTGAATTTTTTGTAACATTAAAACAGGAGATCATGACTAATCTTGAAACTTACCCAGATACAATAGTGCTATTTTCTAATTGACTAATGTGTAGACCCTTTCTTTTTTTTGATTGGCTGATAAGTGGCAGGCTCGACTAGTAAGAACTACGGGGGAGACGCCGCGCTTGATTCCTGTCGGTTCCATTCGGCTTATTCACCTGGCGGCCATTTTAAAAACTCGAACGCCGTTGAGGGGTACACAAACCCGGAAGATTGACTCCGACGCAGCAGCACCAGCAATGGAAACCAATCTTTCCATGTATAATTGTATTGATCAGACTCAATCTGACTCCTGTACATCCTCCTCCTAGCTAGGAAAACTGATGTGATGTATCCCCTAGGTTAGCTTGTGACTAGAAGCTAAATACCACACACCGATCACGCCCGTGCCTCTCTCTCTCTCTCTCTCCCTCACACACACACACACAGTTCGAACGCGCCCGCGCCTCCATTTTTATTTATTTTTATACCGTGCAACGTTATTGTCCGTGTAAATTCGTGCACCGAACCGTGACGCCCGTACCGTTTTGGTTCAATACGAATACACCCTACTCAGAATATGCTTATACTAGTGAATCTGTGGTGGTAGATTTTAGTAACATACATACTACTGATCTTTGGGGAAACGGTGAAACGTTTGTCCTCTGTTGGATTTTTTCCTGTGTGATGAAGTGCAGCGGGGAACACAGCAGTGAGGCGCCATTGCACTGAGAGAAATCGCGTTGTGAGAACTACCGGAAGTGGTAAGTGTACCCCTCAGGCTCGGTGGAACGTTCGAGGTGAATAAGGCGAATAGTGATAGCGGCGCGGCAAGAAACATTTTGGGCGCTGCGGCATATTCAATATATATTATAAATAGTTTTTCAGCATGTGAAATACAATGTGTGGTGGGAGTGCGTGACAAAAGACCGAAATGAGTGACTGTCACGCTCAATGCGCGACACTTGAGAGCCCTGCGTCAAAGAGTATAGAAGAACAATATAACGTTACGTTCTTTGCCTGCGTTCTGTTGTGGCTAGTGCACAACACTTCTCTCGGACGCGCAATCCGTTGCGGTGAGACTCTCTTTTTGTCACGGTGAAATCACAAAACATAATGCACACAAAAATGTCAGTGCTTGATATACAACCACTAATAAACAATCGGTTTTGATGAGGAAAAAAATATATACTTCTTACTGCGGATTAGAACCCAAAACCTCTGACATGCTTGGCAAAAGTTCTGCTTAATGGACCATTAAAGTGCATGCGTGTAACAGTAGGGCCTATTCTTGCTACTAGCAACATTTAGATCTCATTAAACGACAAATTAAACACAATGTACTATTTAAATCTAACGACGATGGGATTTTACGGCGCTGATTCCCATTGTCCCCAACTTACAAATGCTTTTTTACAAACGCAGCAAAATCCTTCATTTTTACCACTAACGGGCTGCAACCATGTCTTAAAAGTTTTGTTTGCACTTTCCCATTTTTTCAAGGTTCAGAGCTTCAGACCTGTCCACCGCTGTCAACAGACCCGCGTCACCTCCGCATCACAGCAATTTTGCTCCGGCCGGAAGCAAATACCAAACTGGTTCCGCATATGTATCACACGAACGTACATATTTTGCGACAGCAAATACAAATTATTAATTATTAATTAAGGCTATATTCAAATAAATTTACATAAAATTCTCTTTCAAAACTATAAAAAAATGTAATGCCTGTAAGAATCAAATTTAATGCTTTTTAATGCCTTTTAAGGCTTTAATTTTCGCAAAATCCATTTAAGGACTTTTAATGCTTTTTAATGCCCCGCGGAAACCCTGATTTATTTACTCATCATTTTAGTATTTGTTGTACTCAATTTCATTTATGCTGATTTAAATTTATAAAACCAAAAAAATAAAATGTTTTTTTTTTTTCAGTAATGAGAATATATAGAAAAACTCGGAAGTAAAACATCTGGATGCAGACACTATGCAGCAGTATCAAGAATTTTCCATATAACTTGATATCCATGAAAATAATGTTACAATGCAAAACATCTTAATAAATAAGAGAGAAAAAAAACATGACCATTGACACGTTTTCACGAGATTCATCCTATTAGTTGAGAAAGATTCATTTGAAACAGTCAAGCATTTGAGTAAAACAAGCAAGCTGGGAAAATGTAACTTACTGAAATGGACAGGGTTTCAGTGACGTGGTCAAATATCATCGAGCCACAGCAGTGCAGCTGCATCATGAAGTTGTTGAAATACAGCTTGCACCTCACTGAGAGTGACCTGACAAAACAACACACAATTCAAACAGATACAAACTACTATTGTGTACAAGCCTGCAAACATAAAGGACAGAAGTCCAAACATAACACTGTTAAGTCACAGTTGGAGTCACAGTCACGGTTGGAGCCTAAGTAAGTTACCGTCGCAGTGATTTGTATCGGTCCTGACGGTCAATCATGATGTTGTCGAGACGATCAATAAACTTCCTGAGATCCCTCAGCTGGCTGGATTTGCTTTTGTAATTACTGTGAGCTTCTGCGTACTCTCTGAAAAAAAAAGAAGATATTTGTAAATAATTTATTACAGATTTGATAAAAAAAAGAAAGAAAAGTTAAATCAATTGAAAGAAAAAATACAGGCTTCACATACAGTATATTCTTTTAAACGCTGAAATTATTTTTTTCCATTGTAAGTATGTTAACCACACATATTACCACACATACATATTAAGTATGTTAACCCCACACATAACCACAGTTTAAAAAAAATAATAATTATTCGAAAAACTGGAAATGAGACGAAAATGTCTTAAAGAGGGCCTATGCTTTTTTACATTTTCAACTTTCTTTAGTGTGTAATGTTGAGTATGAAAAAGCTCTGCAAAGTTCCAAAGCACAAAGTCGCTCCAAAGAGTTATTCTCTATATCATTAGTTCCACCGTTATCAGCATAGTTCAACGAGTCGGTGTTTCCCGAAACCATCGTTCCAACGAACATTCGCAAACAGCATCGCAAAGCTGTGTTTGGAACGACAGCTCTCAACCTGTGGTTAGAAGCATAGTTTCTTGTTTGCATGACATGTGGACTCAATAAATCCTTATCTTGGGCAAAATAAGCAACCTGACATTCAGTAGAATCTGTATCTTTTATTTGGAATACACACAAATGTCATTCACGTCTTTTCGTTTTTCAAGAGATCATTTGATAAGAGAAGAGTAGGCATGTGCGAACGGAAGAGCCTATGATTGAATCTAGAAATAAAGCAAAATAACAGAGAAAAATGAGAAATAGTCCTCAGATGCCATGTCCGTAAAATTGTATAGCAAAACATTAATGCGATCTCAAACAGTTTCATTAAAAGAAGTTATTACTCCACCACGTGCGTGACATCATTAACCAACGTGGTTAAACGACCACTTTGCGACTATATGGTTTCGGGAAACAGTCGTGACTAGCTAGTTGATTTCTTCAACGATGCATCGTACTATGGTAGTTAAGCAGCGAGTTACGTCGTTGTACGGGATATGCACCCGAGAGGTGGTGCAATAATGTAAAATATGTGACAATGAATGTGTTTTTTGAACATTTAAGCATGAAAACCTTTTCTAGTAGACCTTAAAAACAAAATCAAGACTTTGAAAAAGGGAATAATAGGTCCCCTTTAATTTATATTGAACCTGGAACATCCTATTAACTGCTGCCTTGCATACCGGATCACTTGTTCCTTGTCACCGTGACTGCTCTCTTGCGTAGTGATTTTTTGTCGCAGGCGTGTGATCTCAACATCAATACTTCTGGCACTCTGATCTACTTGCTGTCGCACAGGACAGATCTCTTTGGCTTTGGCTTCACAGTCCTACACAACAAACAATTTCCAGACAATTAACAAGTCCAATATGTCACTGTACTGCTGTTTGGATGAACAATATGTACATTGTCTACATTTTTAATATTATATTATATGGTACTAGAAAAAAAAAGGAGTGAATACCTGTGTTTCTTCCTCTCTGATTGACAGCTCATCTCTCATGGCCTGAATATTGGCCTGATGATCCTCGAGTTTCTTCTCCAAGACCTTCATGGTTTGATCGAGTTTACTGCACACAGTCTCTGCCTTCACTTGCTCCTCCTATTGAAGAAAAATACATCTTTCATTAATCACTTAATTTTTTAATTTTAGCACAAGACACTTGGGGGTTTTAATGCAAGAGTCAGAAATAATTCAAATCAAAAGCGTTTTTCATGACTGTAAGAACCCAGCGGTAATAGTTTTAGTGATACCACCAATAGTAGCAAGGAAACAATATTTGTCACATCAAAATCAATTCTTCAATCAAGTCTTTAATTATATAATATTTAAGTTAAGTGTTGCGATGTACACCGATAACCCAATGCTGTCTCTCACCTTCAGTTGTTCCGTCTCATCTGACAGTTGCTCCATTTTATTTTTCACATCTTTATATTTCTGATTAATATTCATGAGCCCTTTCTCATGATTCTTTAATTCGTCTCGAGCCTCTTTCACATTTTTCCTCTCTGATTCGATCTTCTGCTCATTCTCTTGTGCATCTTCTTCCTGTACATATGACAAAGCACATTTTATTCTGTGTCATGAAATGATAAAAATGATTTTTTTTAGCCTGGAAAATATTCATAGACATCTCACCAGGGAGCTGATGTCCTCAGCCTGTGCCTCTTCAATGTTCTCAAGTTCTGTTATAGAAGCTTTAACCTCATTTATGCATTGCTAAAAATGGAAATATAAAGTTGCAAATAAAGCCAGCATCAATTATGCAGGTATATTTGGACATGGAATAACAAAAGAAGTGAATTTGGATGGCATAATGGTGTAGCCTGTGCAGTTCAGTACCTGATTTTTTTTGCAGGCCCTGATGACACTACGCAGCTTCTCCTCCATGAACTGAATGTCCTCCTTCACAGAGCTCAAGTGGAGCTGGAACCGTAAAAGCTGAGCCTGATTGTTCTCCAGCTCTGACTCCACTAGACTGTGAATCAATAGAGAAGAACAAATATATTCAAGCATCATTTGCCTTAGATCATGCATTACAGATTTGAGCTAGTAAACAAAGAAAAAAAAAAAATGCAGCTTCAAACCCCTTAAGAGATTGGATGAACTATCATCACTGTGGCATGAGCAAAAAAAAAAAAAAGGTGTATTGCAAGTTATTTTGCATAAAACAGATACAATTAGAGTCAAACGACTTGATGAAAGATTATTATATTTATGAAGATTGCACTTGCCGTATTTCTGCTTCTGGGTCACCACCAAGATATTTGACCAGTACTTCGTTGTTAGGGGTGTAAGACCGATTGTAGTACACATGATCACCACCTGCAGTGAAGGCTTCACGGCAATTCCTCGGCGGCGTCGAACCCTGCATTACTTTCCTTGCACGAGCATGGTCCTTTTTAGAAGAAACAGGGTCTCAAATCAGTAACAAAAAACTATAACATTATAAATATATATATATAAAAATATATAAAAAAAAAAAATATATATATAAATATATAAATAAATAAATATATATAACAATATATAATACACACACACACGGTCAAAAGTTTTATTGTTTTAAAAGAAGTCTTACAGTACATTCACCAAGGCTGCATTTATCTGAATAAAAATACAGTAAAAACAGTAATACTGTGAAATATTACTACAATTTGAATATCAATATTATCAATAATAATTGAGCACTAAATCAGCATATTAGAATGATTTATGACGGATCATGTGACACTGAAGACTGGAGTAATGATGCTGAAAATTCAGCTTTGTAAGCACAGGAATAAATGACATTTCTAAATGTATTAAAATAGAAAACAATTATTTTCCACTGTAATAATATTTCACAATATTAATACATAGTTCTGTCATGAAACTCTAGATGCCGCAGGCTGATGGGTCCCTAAAGCAAGCTGATGGTATTTGCAACATTAACTAATTGGCACAAGCTGATTGGTTCGTGTCGCATCTGCAGCCAATGAGCTTGTTGCTCAACATTTAAATGGCTGGTTATCATTCACTATAGCAGTTTGCAGCGTAATTTCCGAGTTCGTCTGAAACACTCCACCTTTGATGGAAATGTTTTTACTGTATATTTTATTAAATAAATGCAGCCTTGGTGAGCATAAAATACAGTCTACATATATTTTATTATTATTATTATAAATCCTGCAATGGCAAATGCATGGTTTTGCATAAAAACATTTGAAGTCGACTCACTTTGATAATCAGAATGCACTCAATGCCCCTCATATCAATGAGGCAGTTTATTATCACTGGGTTCTCGACATTGAGGCAGTCCAGCACTGATGGAAACTCAGGATGATGGACTCCACTGACAAGAAAACATAGAAAAATCATAATTACCGTACATATACAAGACCTCGGTCTCCAGAAACTCCCATTTCTGGACACAACAATTTCTTACCGGCCTTGAACGTCATAAACACGGTCTGTGAATGGGCACACGATTATCTGAGGTCTACTTCCATTTGGGAAATATGACGACATCAGTCCTTGCAGGACTTTTTCGTCCCTGTAATTGTCACAGCAAAAGGTTTTGATGAAACCTAGTAAGCAACTCTCCACAGCCACGGCTAAACTGGGATCCTTTAGGTTGATGCACGCACCTGGCGAAGAAGAAAAAAAAAACATTTTATTAATGGTAAATTCAACAACAAAGGTGAATGACTTGTTTTGGGTTTAAGATTTCAGTGAATAACCTGAAGATTCGGCGTGCTTCTCACCTATTGGTCCCACAGGTTTCTTGACGAATCGCCCCTGAGCGAAGGCTTTGTCGATTAACTCCAACAATTCTGGCATGTGATCACCGAACCGTTTCAGTCTGTTGGATCTGCTGGCCATTAGCTGCTTTTTTCTCTTCAGTTTGAACTCCAGAGAGACCTGAATGTTTTTTTCCTCCATGCTAAAAAAATAAGAAAAACTCCAATACTGTAATATATCAAAATGCTGCAAGAAATAAGGATCACCCTAGTGAAAAAAACTATACCAAAATGTATTTAAAATCCATTTACTTCATACTAAGTATACTACAAATACATTAACATATTTACTGACATATTGCTTAAAACAACTTACTGATATTAATATTATAATCAAACTTTATTTGGAAGACCTCTTTACTGCACAAAGCATATTAAGCCTAAAATGTGTTTTAATATCACTATTAGTAAGGATTAATATCACTCTATAAATGCAAGATATTTAAAGTGCACCTAAAGTATATTTGCAATAGTTTCATTTTAGCACAATCAAATATACTTAAGTCTATCTTTATTTGGACTTCAGCACTATTTCTGGATAACTAAAGTGCATTAAGAACAAAATTAGTTGTTCCAATTTAGCAGACTTTAAGTATTTCAATTTAGTATGCCAAAAGTACAATTGTAGGGTATTTATATTAAGTACATACTGTACATACAGTATGTTAATGTTTTTGTAGAATATAAATGTATTTCAAATACATTTTTTTTTTTTTTTTCACTAGGGCAAGTAAAGGCGGTTCTGTCTTTAAAAGGGTCACACATTTTTACACAAATGCAAAAAATTCATAATTTGACAGACTTCACTACCTTTAACTCTTATTGTTAGTTCTTTTGGAAGTGCAGAAGATGTTTTTGCAACTTAGAATGTTTTTACAATATAAAATATTGTTTAAATCACAAAAGATGGTGCCTTTTTTTACATTTTAGGTACATTTTAAGACTTTGTGGAAGCTGTACTGCAGCGGTTCACGTGACGCATTAAAGCCATTGTGTTTATGGCAAAGCAGGTTTGAACATGCCTCGTGTCCCACCATATTCCTGTCCTCCTCCTCACTGTTCAGTCAATTAAAGGTACAAGCCCCATAAATAATAAAGTTGCCAGACTTTACCTCAGTTTATCATATTCCTCTCTTCCTTTAAACAGAGCTTGTTGTTTGTCCTTAATCTCTTGATTCAGAGCGCTGGACTCTGTCTCAAGCTTTTCCAGTTGTTTTTTGAAGGCAGATATTTTTTTTAGATGCTGTGCGTTCTCAGTCTCATGACTTCTTCTGCCACTGCTAAAAACGTGACATTGACAGCATTGTCAAATTAGTTTATTACTTTAACTACATGATCATTTGAATCCTGTAGATGCTGTAGAACAAATGACAACTAAGGGCGTTTTCAGACCAGTAGATCCCTTGCTTTGTTCCCGAAACAGGGACTTAATTTGTTAACAATGTAGCATTTTCTTCTTGGTTCGATTCGCTTTTAACAAGGCTACATTTCAAAGTGTACCATGTCACGTGTTATGGAGGACCAAATTTACTCAAAATGAAATAATTCACTAAATACAGAATTCAATAAAACAACAATTAAACGCACCAGTTTATTCTGAAATAATGAATTTAATTACTTATTAATGTATCTATTTATTTGGTAAAATTCCATGAAAAAAACAACATTTATTGTTTAATATATTTCACAATATCCTCTTTCACACAGTATTACGGTTTAAATATATATATATTTTTTTAATATTCATAATAATATGCTGAATTTACGAATGAAGCCTATTTGACGAATCATGTATTTCCAAAGCAAGATTTTCCCAAAGATTTTTTTCATATTAATAGAGGAAATTTCACAAATGCCAATCAACAGGCAGTAGGCGGTGCTTGGCACTAATTGGCTAATCCTTTCAGATGAATTTCAATGCTGATTTTCATATAACACATTTCCTATTATGAATTGTGATACCGCTTGGTTTGTTGGTCCGTTGGGTCGGATTGCTTTCTCACCTCAAGCGAACCACCCCAGAGTTCGTTTTCAATTGGACCGAGACCGCCTAAGTGATTGCTTTGGTGCGGATCCGAGTGCGATTGCAGAGTTCATTTATGCCTAAACGAACCGAACTAAGGAAGAAAAAGCAACTGAAAGGGATTTATCTTAAACAAACTCTTCAAATGAGATAGATGTGAAAACGCCCTAAGAATAGAACATACAGTATGACATGAAACATACTGTCATAAAATTAGAAAAACAGAAAGCCTAAAATAAGAGGTATTCCCTCAACAAATGGACTCACCCATGACTTATTTTGTGAATTCTCTCCTGAAGAAGGCATTGCTCCTTTTCTAATTGTTTCAATTTATTCTCAGCGCGGAAGTAAACCACCTGAAAAATCTAAAATCTAAAAAACCTATACAAACTCTTTAGAAATCAACAAGGACCCTACTTAAAGCAAGCAGCTAACTTAAAGTTATATTTCACCCAGAAATTAAAACCGTATAATCATTTATTCTACATCAGATCTTTCCAAACCCATAGGACTTTCTTCTTTTTCCAACACAAAATGAGATGGTTCACATTGCTCTTTTCCATTCAGAAAGAAAGCGAATGACTTGAGCTGACAAACAAACTGCATAAAAGTAGTCCATACATGTGTTGAGCAATATTTTTAGTCATTTGCCATTATTTAAAGAGGTCATGTCAAGGATTTTTTAGTCATTTTAAAAGTTTCTTTGCAAACTCTCTATTTACACTGTGCCTTGGGCTCGTTTACAAAACAAAATGCTCCGAACGCGTCACAGCTAACGTTCTTTCCCTCTTCCATATGTCCTGTTGTCGACATTCTTAACTGCGTGTATTATGTCAGAAACTGACCACGCATCTGTATTCTGTATCCAGTTTAGAAAGCGTCAGTGATTATAAACGGCACTATTTGCTTTTGACGCGACGCTTACATCCGGTGCAGGCAAATGTCAGCCATTAAAGGTATTGTAGGTAGGAATTGTATAAAAAAATCGTTTTTTCCAAATTTGTTTAAACTTTCTGTATTTATCAATGCATAATTAAAATGTAAGTACTCTGAAAAAGAAAGTATAAAAATCGAGTGTCTGTAGACCTCTCACGACTGTTTTAAAGACAGCTCATTATTTCCATTCACTCCACCCCCTCCCTTCTGGGCTCCTTCCAAAGCCACGCCTTCAAAACACATGAACGCGCGACTCCGACCGCTGAGCTGAAGACGCATTATTTACCTGAGACGAGCGGAGAGGAAGGAGCGCAGTGCATGTAGTGACATCATGTCAGAATCACATGTAATAAAAAAATCTAACTTTATCATTATTAGGGCTGGGTACCGAGTTTGGTACTTTTTAGGTACCGACCGAATTGCTTCGATACTACCGAGTATCGAAACATGTCTTGTTTTTCGGTACCAAATTTCGGTACCTAAGTGGTTAATCTCGTCAACGTCAATGAAACAATAAGCATGCTTGATTGGCTGTGGCGGAAAAACACTAGTTTACGCGGCTGCCCAGAGACGTGGCTCGTCGCATGTGAGGCTGTGTGTGTGTGTAGGCTAAGCGTCCCAACCCAGATAGATAGAAAATATGTGGAAATGATCCAAAGTGTAGGCCTACCTATGTGCCAGACTCGATGCCAGAAGCACGTGATGCAATATTTTCGAGAAGATAATTGCTGCCAAGACCGGTAACACGGTAAATCTGATAAGGCACTTATAAGCGCACAGAATACACTTGAGAGTAATGGTGTGTTCACACCGAACGCAAATAGAGCGTCAAATACGCGTCTATCGCGTCTAGTTAGACGCTTGAATCTTCCACTCGAGTTCAAATTTTTCAACTTGCGCAGAAGACGTTCGTGAATGATGCGTCTATTCGCGTCTTTGCATTGACTTTGTATGTAATCTACTCGCGCAAATAATTAAATTCGCGTTCGGTGTGAACACACTATTAGATAACACTTGTTCATTAATAAACAATTAGAATATCTCCTTGCTATTGTTTCCCGACACATCCATAATCATTAGGCTACTTTTGGCAGTGCTTTGCGGCAAGCTTCATGTGTGCTGAGCGCGAGGCATATCCCGCCCCCCAGTAGCCTATATTTAATTTAATTCACATTTATTTGTATAGCATTTTTCACAATACATATCGTTTCAAAGCAGCTTTACAGAAAATGCATGTGTCTAAATTACAATTTAGAGTGATCTGTTATCAGAGGTGAAAGTGTAATGCATTTCAATTAATTTTCATTCAGTTTCATTGTTAAACAATGCATTAGGCAGAAACAATGAGCTCATTGAAGTAAAGAATACATGTTGTTAAATGATTAGGAAACATAGAAAACTTTAGCATTGGTGCTTTTTTTCATACTCAAAATATGAGAAACTGAAAAAATAAAAATAAAAATTAGGTAATGTTATATTGTTAAAACTGGTTACATAAAATTGGTATCGAAAAAAGTATCGTTCAGGAACCGGTATCGAAGTCAAGGTATCGGTATCGGTATCGAACATTTTGCTACGATACCCAGCCCTAATCATTATGAAGATAAACAAATAAGATGTATTTTAGTACTCACTATCAAGTAGCATATTGATATTGGTAAAGATTAAAATATATATTTATTGATTCGCTAACGAGCTAGTTATCTATAAGGCAAAGCTAAAAACAGGTTGCATGATACACGTTTTTCCATTGCCATCATTTACACTGTGATGAAGATGAATTTCGTGTAACATTCATAACATATATGGTGTTCTGCATGTAAGAGTTTATAATGAAAGCATTGTTGACTCTGATGAGGACTACACTCCAGAGACAAGTACCGCATCGTCAGCTCGAGGACAGATCCGGGGTCGAGGGATTTTTTGTTTAAAAACAAAACAAAGGCGAAAAAACCGTGCAGGTAAACTTCCAGGTGAACATGGTAAAAGAGTTAGACAGAGGGTAAATATAATTCTAAGAAAAGTTCCTGGATGCGGATCGGCCTACTATCTGTTAAACATGTATTTAGTTATCTAAAGCAAAATTATGCACAATTCAACACTATAGCTATCATCTTGAGCTAGGCATATATATCATTTATCATTTCTACTACGGCTCGCTAAGTAATGTTATGTTAGCTATATTAGGCAGCTACGTATGCTAATGACACATGCTTCATGAAAACATAAAGAAAAAAATATGTATGATCAAAGTACAAAAAGAAAGATTTACCTGTCCAGCAGAAATATAGCCATCCAGGCGTCACTTTTCAGCCCCTTGAGGTCTCTTAGTTCTCGCCATCGCTGGAAAGCCACGCCGATATTGGCATGCGTTTTATTTTGTTGTTTATCCAAAGACTTTTTGTTCATTACCTTTTCTAGTAACGTTACTGTCTTCCTTTTTTTGCCTGGTTTGCCTTCGCGAACTGCATATGTGAATTTTGATTGGTCTTTCTAATCTCTGCCATTGTTTTGCTATTCCTAGGTTCCGTGCCTCTTGAATTCCTCAAATCAAACGGATGCGCGCGCAAGTGGGCAGGTCCTGTGTGGCAAAAGGGTGGTTGCCATGGTTACGAGAGAGTGACAGTCGCCTAAGCCAATCCTTTGTTTCGTCCCGAATGTAAATAATGAGCTGTGTTTAGTGCAGATTAAATGGTCTAGAGTCACTCGATTTTTATACTCTTTTTATCGGAGTACTTACATTTTAATTATGCATTGATATATACAGAAAGTTTAAACAAATTTGGAAAAAAGTTTTTATAAAATTCCTACCTACAATACCTTTAAGCGACCGAATGCCAGTGGGAGGGGCCTATGGTGCGATGATGTAGAACTATTGACAGCCCCTTGTCACTTTGTGCTTTTACCGCATGGGCAAAAAAAAAAGCACAAACACTCTTCAAAACATTGTTTGTGTTCCACAGAACAATGCCAAAAGGAACAATTTTCATTTTTGGGTGAAATATTCCTTTAAGAATAACTAAATACTACAAACAGGCAAAGTTGCTCAGTTGTTATGTAAAATGCTTAATCTAACTGTAGAGCGATGCAAGTCTTCATCAAAACAAAAGGCAGGTATTATTTAGCTTCAGATATTAAAATATACATGTGAGCATGTGTCAATTTATGATTTTATTGGAAGAAGCAATAACAAACAGAAAGAGAAAACAAAGACATCTTACCTCCTGATTTTTCTGTGCTTTTGTTTTGACTTTAATATCCTCCTTCATTTTATGGCTCTCCTCTGCTAATTGTTCCTGCTCTTCTCGAAGTGTGCATAGCTTCATCTGGATATCCTGTAATCTCTTCTCAGCAGTTGAAACTTTGTTCTGAAAAGCAAAAAGACTTTTACTTTTTTTTTTTAAAGGACTACTAATGTTTAGGGATGGTAAGATTTGTTAATATTTCTGACATAAGTATTTTATGGTCACCAAGACTGAATTTATGTGATCAAATATACAGAAATTTTTTATTACAATTTAAAATTGGAAAAATTCCAATTGTTTTCAATTGGAATATATTTTTAAATGTAATGTGATGCAAAGCTGAATTTTCAGCATCATTACTCCAGTTTTCATTGTCACATGATCCTTCAGAAATCATTCTAAATGCAGTATGCTGATTTGCTGCTCAATAAATATTTCTAATTATTATCAATGTTGAAGACAGTTTTGCTGATTAATGTTTTTGAGGAAACCGTGACAGATTTCTTGATGAATAGAAATTTATTTGAAATAGAAATCTTTTGTAACATTATAAATGTCTTTGCTGTCACTTTTGATCAATTGGTGGTGTCCTTGCTGAATCAAACTAATATATATATATATATATATATATATATATATATATATATATATATATATATATATATATATATATATACACACACACACACACACATACATATACATATACACACACATATATACACACACATATATACAGTATATTATACACACACTACCGTTTGGTGTCAGTAGTGTTATGATCTTGAAGATGAACCCAAGCGCAGACAGGATGCTTGACAGTTTATTTATGGACAAAAACAGGAAAAACAAAACCCACAAGGGGGCAAAACATGGACAGGGTAAGGAGTGACTGAACTAGACTGTGACCTGACAAATAACTAGACAATAAACAAACAGCAAATTAAGAATCAGTACTCTCTCTAGACAAATACTCTTGACAGGATACTCACAAGGTAAGACAACACTCAGGTAGGAATCACAATGAACCGACACAGGACAGCAAACACAAGGGGTTAAAACAGGGAGAAACTAATGAAGAGAACAGGCGATGCTGACTAGATAATAATGACAAGACGAGGATAACAAGGGGGCGGGGTTAAGTAACGAGACAACACAAGCACATGGCCCAAACAAAAGGCCATGTGCTTGCACAAAAAACATGGGTCTGTCATGATCCAGCCTCAAGACTAGCGAAAATCAAGGACAAGGCAGAAACATGACAAGTAGTATTTTTTTGTATATATAAATATATGCAAGATGTAACAAACACTTCACCTTTGACAATGATGTTTATAAAACTATAAAGCAAACCCAAATCATTACAACTAATCACACAAACCTGACAGAGCTGCAGTTTTTCTTCATTTTTACAATCAGACTCTTCTTTTTCAATTTGTTCCTTCAGCTGTTCAACTTGTGTCTCCTTCTCCCTCACCTATAACCAACAAACAGACACACTGTTTAACAGAGACTCTCTAACAGAGAAATGTTCACACTTCAGTAAGATACACAAAAATAACGCACCAAACACCACGCCATCTTCTTTTTCAGCTCCTCTAGAGTCTGTCTCATATCGTCGAGCGACGACAAGCGTTCATATCTTTCTTTCTTTTGCAAGAACAACTGCCTGAGATCTTTGAGACACTAAAAATATAGAGATACGACATATGCGTGATGTTACCACAGTGGTGGATTGTGAGTGGATATGTGTGAGAAACACTTGTGTGATAAGTGTGAGAAACACAAGTGATACATGACTAATGAGTTAACATATAATGAGTAAAGCCTCACTTCCTCTTGTCTTTCCACCTGGTCACGTGTCAAGGCTTTAGTCTGCTTGATGTGAATGTAGTCTCTTTTCATTTGCTCCAGTAGAGTTGCTTTCATGAAAAACTTCAGGGGGAAAAAAAGATGTTTAATAGATGTAAAAAAGATGAAAGTAGTTAGGCGTGTATCACTGCTTTAAATACTGGTGAGATAAATGAAAAATAAATCACCTTGTACTTGTCCGCTTCGCTTTTTGAATGCAGGAACTGTTTACTCATTTCTTGATTAAGGACCGACACAGGATTGTCAACCTGTAATATGACATACAGAAATAAAGACATTACAGATTTGTGTGCTTTGCTTTAAACAACAAAATTATTACAACAACTACATTTTTAACTAAATTGACTGATGTAGACCCGTGCCAAAATGTCTTACACATAGGTAAAATAACATGAAATCTTTTATAAAATTGCACTATATGCAAGCTGAGTTTGTACAAAAAGTACCTGGATGCCAAAATGATCCAGTATCGCAGTTAACTCCTCCTTCTTTGTGGAAATGACAAGCCCTAAAAATAGAGCAAATCTCAATATATGTGTGAACAGAGAGGAAGCCCTGTTTCTGATAAAACCTGTCGACAGAAGTCATCCTATTACCCATTTTATTTTTGATTTTACAAGTCCTGCAACCATCACTTGAGATCCGATGCTCAATGCAGATGCTGTCTCCATAAATGTCACCTTTATAAGGGTCGTTTCCTCTGTTTTTTAATTTCACTTTAATGTCTGCAGAACTGTAAACAAAAGGATCAATACGTTATTTTATAATATACAGATATATTAGTGCTGCTTTCCTTCTAAAATATACTAACCTCTCTCCATATTTAACAAAGCCCTTCAAAGATGTTCCTCTATTGGTTGTAGTTGCTTTACCACCAAGACCCACTATAAGTGCTGTCAGAATGGCACTTTTCCCAGCTTAGAGTAGCATCACAAAATACATTCAGGAAAGAGTGATTTTTGAGTAACAACATCGTTAATATTTTCATGTTTTTGAGACATTTATACCAGTGGTTCTCAACTATGGGGCAGCACCCACTCTTAAAAAAATAGTCTTAAAATTATTGACATTTAGTTCTTAATTAAAAAGCTAAAAAACACTTAAAATAAATATGCAAAACATTAAACAGAGGTACATATCAGCTTAGATAAGAGGGCCTTTGAATATTGTCTCGGACAAAGTGGGGACTTGGGAGTTAAAAGGGTTGAGAACCACTTATTTATACACTGTCAGTCAAAAGTCTGGACACATCCACCCATAATTTTGTATTTTGCACATTTTAAGACAACAGTAAAGCCAAGTCATCAAAACTATGAAATAAGCATTTACTTTACAATCTGCTCCAATAACAGCCATTAAAAAAAAAGTTTTGAAAGGAATCTCATATATAGGCACAATTTATTTTAAATGCTTTCCAGTGTCTCTCTAAATGCTTGACTGTTATTGTACATTCAAATAATTCATATTATATAAATTTGAATGAAATAAATTCTCACTTCCATTGTTCCCAACAATGAAGTTGACATTTGGTCCAAATTTAAAAGGTCCAAGCGAATGGTGGCTCATAAAGTTCCTTAAAGTGATACTTTCTATCACGCCGATGTCTCCGGCACTCTGAAACAGCACAAGATAAATGCAGTGGCGTAAAGTATTTAAGTAAATGTAATCAGTTGCAGACAGTACTTAAGCATCTTTTAGGCTACTTTGTAGTTTTACTGGGCTACATTTTTGAATAAGTATATGTACTCTTTACTCCAATACATCTGTGATGAGTAATGCAATTACTCCTTACATTTTGCACATAACCTATTTTCTTCTGCAGCAGTTTATTTCTGCTACAAAAGAAGTGATTTCACTATCTACTGGGCATTGAAGGTACCATGGGTGCTTCTCAATACTCAAATTGATGCTTCCTAGTTTCCTTGCTCCTCCGTCCTCCAGCCCGTGACTTGGAAACTGGTTGAGGCTGAAAATTAACATTTTTGAACTCCCCCTCGTGCACCATTGACACGAAGGTCTCACCTCCCTCATCCTAATCTATATTTCTCCCACTCATCCCGCATGCGAAGATCACCAAAAACTCATCCAAGAATCTAAATGGTTTAATGTGAATGATTATCATCGAGTATTTTACATGTTTAGTATCATTTGAAATGTCTCAGTGTGACTGGTACAAATGTCTCATTTCCAAATAAGTAAAACAAAAGGTAATAAGGTTTTTATGAGTTTAGGGATGACTGGCAGTGGCACACAAAGGACTATGGTCTCTAGAAAAGCGGTCTCCTACCCCCAAAAGGTGTAACTTCTGAATGCAAATATCCATTGTTAGCCTATATAATGAAATGCAGCAGAAGGCTCGGGGCCTTTTCTGTATCTCAGATCAGCCCGTGAATGCCGAGTCGCCGAGACTCTCAGCTTCAAGTATTTCCTAATGTCGGGTTCGTCTTCTCTTTTTATTCCAGAGCATTTGATGTTTTGTATTGATTATCTTTAAACTGATTATACATTTACCTGACATAATAAATTGTTACATTTGATTATTCTAACTGACTTTGACATTATTTCTTTAGAGTTAAAAGGCGCTTATATTTAATGATACATAGATAGCATTAAAACCTTTTCATTTATGGAGTCAGATGAAATAATGAGAGGGCCGATCGAGAGGGCCGATCGAGCCGGGCCTTACAAGTGTAAACCGATCAAACTCAGCTATCTTGAAGGACATCTCAATTCTCAGATTGCGCCGTGAGGAGGCGAAGAACCGAGGATACACAGGTGTATCCTTCCCTCGCATCCTAAGGAGATGGAGCTAAGATGCAAGGAAAGGAAGCAAGGATGCACAAATAAGAAATGAGAAGCACCCTATCTCTTGTGCATTTTGCCCTTACTCACCCAAACTTGTCAACAAGGCTAGTTAATGTAGCTTTATAATGGCAGTGAATGGCCGTTTCTGTTTTGAAGTCCATAAAAGTGCATCCTTTCATCATAAAAGTGCTCCACACGGCTCTGGGGGGTTAATAAATGGCCTTCTGAAGTGGGGCAATGAGTTTGTGTAAGAAAAATATCCATATTTAAAACTTTATAAAGTAAAATATCTAGCTTCCGGCCAAACTAAAATACAGATTCCACATAAGTGTAAATCGCAACTATGTGAATAATGCGACGCACTGCTGATATTTACGGTACGCCGTGACACACTACGCTACTTCCAACGCCACAAGTTGCGCTTTAGACGCAAGTAGATTACTTTATGGCCATTTGGCCGGAAACTAGAATTTTACTTTGTAACATGTTAAATATTATAATCTTTTTCTTACACAGACAAACGCATCGCTGCGCTTTCAGAAGGCCTTTTAAACCCCCCGGAGCCGTGTGTAGCACTTTTATGATGGATAGATGCACTTTTATGGACTTGAAATGGCCATTCACTACAATTATAAAGCTTGGAAGAGCCAGGACATTTTTTTTATTTAACTCTGATTGTATTCGTCTGAAAGAAGAAAGTCATAAACACCTAGGATGACTTGAGGGTGAGTAAATCATGGGATAATTTTCATTTTTGGGGAACTATCCCTTTAAGCCATTTTTGAGCACTTGAGGTTAACTGAGACTTAACTGAGGCTGTTCTGTCAACCTTGATTTATTGGAATTATGAGGTTTAGTTTGATTTTAGAAAATTTAGCAATGTGATTGCTCTCCTCGCAAAGCAACTGTTTCTTGTTTTTCACTGCAGGTCTCTCAAGTGTTGAGAAATTGTGCATCGTGAGCCTACATTCAGAACGAGTAAAATACTTTAGTACTGTTAAAATCAGATACTCAGATTTTTACTCAAGTCACATTGGAACGGGTGACTTGTAACTTGTAATGTAATATCATTTCCAGTGTAAGTTATCTGTACTTTTACTCAAGAATGGGTTTCAGGTACTCTTTACACATCTGGATAAATGTTATTTGGACCTGAACTGTCACAGTAGCGTTCATTATGAATGCACCATTGTCCCTATCAGGTTCTGTTAAGGAAATAATTAAACTGACCGAAGAAGAGAGTGAGTGATCTTGCTGGACTCCATCTTCCTCATCAACCTCCTCCTCATCCTGTACATGTGTTTTACCATCTGTCCTAGGAGTCTTAGAGGGTTTTACAACATTGTGAGCACAAGATTTCCTCTTATTCATGGCAGAAAGATGCCCAAACTAGAAGAAAGCAAAAAGGACATACTGTAGTATTATATGCTATTTCACAGAAACACATCACAGATAACAGCATGCATCTGGAAGCATTCGTGCTGTCAAAAATATTTTCTCCACTTAACCTATCCATTAATTCTGCACAGCTTTATGCAAACATTATATTAATAGCAGCGAAGTTCATATTTGATGTCAGAAACGATTTTAAAATGTCACTGAAATCCAACAGAAACTGCAACACAAAGAGGAACCAAATGCACTTTGGAAACATGCCAACAACTACCGTGACATAAATCAACTGACATGGATGAACAGGTGACCAGCACATCAGAATCGTTTTCGCATAAGTACACGCAGTTTAATAGCGGATGGCATTAAATTAATGATGGATATTGTACTTACGCCATTCCTTTGCATCTGGAAAGTGAAATATGTCTTATTGAGGACTTCCTGGTTGTTAGACAGCGCGCAGCTACAACAAACTCCACCCTCTGAAAATGACTGCAAAACTTCAGCCCACCAATAAGGCAAAATATGTCCGTTTCGTACAGCATTTAATAGAATATCCTCCTGATAGCAAAGTACAAACTATTTCATCCATGAATTATGATAACCTCAGTCAGGATTGGGAAACTAGATTTGACTTTTTTTTTTTACACATAGATTTTCAGATGTCCACTTGAGTGGACAGCATATGCGTTTATGGTTTAAACTGAAGAGATACTGTATTAAACACAATACAATAATAACACAGCAATATTGCCTGTATTTAACAAACCAATCAATAAAATCATGTGAGAACTATAAAATATATACAAAAAATATAAATGCGAAATATTGCATCTTTGATATCAGAACATGAGGACGTGATTCCATCAGAAATCTCTACAGCCTGTCAAGGTACAACTGTGGAAACCACTCATATGCTCCCTCCAATGTATCAAGAGTATGTAAATTTACCCGTATTAGCTGATAATTCGACCCACTCCAGACAGCTGGGTGTTGGGAGCAGCAAGATAAAGAAAATATAAATAAATAAAGAAGTAAAATAAAGAAATAAAATTAAATACAAATTAAAGTAAATAATAAATAAATAAATAAATAAATAAATAAAAGACTTGGGAGTTTCAGACTTTAAAAAAATGGTTTTAGCAAGTAGACACGATTTTTTCGTTCTCCAGCGTTCAAATCACGCGTTGTTCACGTGACGCGCGGTCTTATTATTTTTTCGCGCTCTTGATCGACGTAGACGTCATTGATTCGTTAAAAAAATCCAGTGTCGTTTTTTAATCGCGTTTGTGAACTTCTCAGTCAGTCGCTGTAAAAAATCAGTCAGTCGTGGCTTCCACGTATACGATGGGGAGAAATTTATGTTTGGTAAGTTTTTATAGACAAATTCATCGTTTGTTTCAAGTACGCGGTCGAATAAAGGCTTGATACATAAGCCATTGAATAAGGCCAGAGACTTTATATAAGGCCCAGTATATCTAGCTGGATAAAGGCATGCAGCTAAATTAACAATTTTAAGTCCTATAGCTAATTTAGTCGTAGTTGTATGGCAGGTCCACATTGCTTCCACCTGTTGTACTTTTAAGACCTGCATAGTTCAGGATTTTTTTTTTTTTTTTAATCTGGTCCACAGCATGCTTATTTCTCTGTATGCGTCATCACCAGGATGACTAACATTTGATTTATATTTTTGTGTTATGGGCTGTATTATATTTTTGAGCTGCACGATTCTGGATAAATTGCGAATCACTTTTTCTTTTTTTTTTTTTTAAATATAAACTTCTCGTAAGATTCTGAATCCACAACTAAAGAAAATAAGATGCAGTCTATTTAAAAACTGTTAATTAATTTGAATTAGGGGTGTGACCTATCCCAGATAGCAAACAGTCATTGAAACTATGTTAAATCAACATTCCGTTGTCAACGTTAAGTCATTGAATCAACATCGAACTCTGATGTTGATTCTACATCATTTTGCACCCTGTTTTAATATTGAAACAACATTGAAATCCTTTCCATAGATCAACGGAATTTCAATGGTATTTCAATTATCAGGAATATTAAAACAATGTTGAAATTTCAACTGAACTAAGGATCAACGTGATTTCAATGGAATTTCAATCGTTTTTAAATGTTAATTTTAAATGCCAAATTAAATAGCCTGCTTTATCTACAGCCAGGTTGTTAAAAAGTAATGGTATTATCAAATCTTGTATTAACACTGAACACACCACAAACAAAATCATTTTTATTAGCCTTTTTATTTAATTATTTGTACTCTTTATTTACACTTCAATGTCCTCTGATGCCTGAATATTGTGTCGTCCAGTCCCTCTTGCCCAGTCTGGCACATGTGAATTGGGTGACGGTGGCTGTTCCCATTCTGAGTAGAGCACCTAAAAACCAGAGGCGGACAGAGTACACAGCTTTATTACTTGAGTAAAAGTACAGATACCCCTTGCTAAATTTTACTCAAGTACAAGTAAAAGTACCACAGTCAGATGTCTACTTAAGTAAAAGTTCTAAAGTACTTGTTTTTAAAAGTACTTGAGTATCAAGAGTACAAGAGTACATTTTCTAAATATTGCATTACTACTGCCACAGTGCTTACATTTATGTACAGAAACGTCCTACATGGAGTTATGAAAAATGTTAATGTTAATACCTTGGAGAATGTTGGAGTTGAAAGTAAAATCAAGTCATTTTCATCTTTTTACCATGTTGCTTTATTTAACATTTACAAAAATTTCAGAAAAGTCTGAAAATTGAAATAGTCTGGCGAGGTGGGGCCACGGGTTGGCACATTCACGGGATGGACCTGCTGCATTTTTATTCATTGTTTCGTCCAATGTCTCGTCTCTTATCTAAATCTGACCATGGAGTTGACTTTGGCGGAAAGCTGAAGGTGATTGCTGATAGGCTGTCCAAATCAGTGGCGCCTGCGCAATCCAATCACGTTTGAGAAGGAAACAACAAATTGAGGGTTTCCGAGATTTTGTTTGTTCCCTTTTTTTTTTTTTTTTTTTTTTTTTAGAAGTAGTAACGGGTACTCACGGTTATGGATAGAAATGTAGTGGAGTAAAGAGTACAATTTTTGCCTCTCAAATGTACTTGAGTAAAGTCATGAGTACTCCCCAAAAATGATACTCGAGTAAAGTACAGATCCCTCAAAATTGTACTCAAGTAAATGTACTCCGTTACTGTCCGGCTCTGCTAAAAACAGAAAAATAAAATCACAATACAAAAAATTTGCATTTAGGCCTAAGTTAAACAGGAGATTATATTTATATGTATTGGTACATTTGTGCCGCGAGATGAAGTATGTAACGCCCTCGCCCCTTAACGCCAGGCCTGATTGTCAGGCGCTATAACAGTGCGCGCAAAAATCGTGATCTCGCATAAGCACTAGTACATTCATATTTTGGATTTGTATTACGACGAGATGGTCTAATCGGCATTCCCAGTTACAACTCGAGACAGTTCTGCATTGGAAAAAGTAAAGTACCGGTAAGTCATGTCTTCTGTGTAATTCTGGCCCGCCGCGGTCCCTTCTGTGGGTAGCGCTAGGTGGAGCACTGCTAGTGTTGGTTCCGCCGGTGTTCTCCGGCGGTCGGAAGAAATAGCGGTGCTGTGTTAATAGATTTCACGACACAAGCAATGGGTAGGCTACAGACATGTATTTTGAGCTAAATATCACAAAAATAGACTGGACTCGGAGGTTTTGCTAATTTTATAACCTAGAAGAGAACTACAAAGTAGGCCTAGCCTACTTTTGGCAGATTTTCTGTAGGGGTAAAATCTTTGCGTGGCAGGGGGAGCTGCCACTCGACCAGTCACGGATATATGCGCCTGCCACTGCGTTATATGCGCCTGCCACTCGACCAGTCACGGATATATGCGCCTGCCACTCAACCAGTCACGGATATATGTGCCTGCCACTGCGTTATATGCGCCTGCCACTCGACCAGTCACGGATATATGCGCCTGCCACTGCGTTATATGCGCCTGCCACTCGACCAGTCACAGATATTCGCGCCTTATATGCGCCTGCCACTCGAACTTACACAATATGTAAGATATGTTTTTAAACCAAATGCAGCGCATATCCCCTGAAGCCAGCGGGAGCCAGAACGGTACGCACAATAGGTCAATATTCACCATTATCCAAACGCCTTTCGCCTGCCTTGCAACTACTGTACCCACTTTTATAAAATCCTGAGCACCAGTCTCGTGACATAGGCTTGCGCCTGCCTCAAAATCTCTCACTGTTTTAATTTACCAGACGAACCCACAGACAGTGCAATGCTGATCTTGTTTTTTTATTCGCTCTTTTTGTCCATAAGGGAGAGCATCTCTTGGCTCCCGCCTGGGCTACTAAGCGTCACACCTGCCACACGATCTCTCACTGTTTACACATACCAGAAACTCCTAACGATACACGAGAGCACACAGACAGTGCAATACTGATCTTTTTTACTTTTTTCTCATCTGATCTTAATTTTTATTCGCTCTTTTTATTCGTATGGAGAAATGCTCATATGCCCAGATAGTAGGGATGTCCCGATCAGGTTTTTTTGCCCTCGAGTCCGAGTCATTTGATTTTGAGTATCTACCGATACCGAGTCCCGATCCGATACTTATATAATACATAAAAAAAGAATAAAGAAGAGAGAAAAAACTGATCCAGGATGTTCCTTATTTTTTATTTAATTCAGCTTATTTTAACATTCAACAACTCTGTTAACAAACAGAGCACTTCTGTGAGGTAGCTTGTACAATCAAGTAATAAATAACATAAAATCTTCACTTTTGGACTTTAGTGCAACAGTAAATATAGAAAAAGTCTAATATAAAACAAATAGCACCTCAACTTAAAATACCCGGCAGGCAAAAAATAAAAATGTTTTAAAAGTGTATAAAAAAATAATGCTAATGTCATTAGGGGTGTAACAGTTCACAAAATGTGCGGTTCCGTTCGATACGATACAGCAAAAAGAAAGAAATGCCAGAGAAATTTCCTATTTATTAAAAGAAAAACTATTTTTAAATAAGTTTGAGTTTTTCTACATCTTGAAACTTTCAGGTTTATAAATGGGGGTAATCTTTGAAGGATGAACAAATGATGTTTTGGTAATCACATTAAAAATAACATTTAAATATATATTTATATAATATTTGAGTTTTGAAGTGCAACATTAAATCCATGTTCATTCACGCAGACATTCTCTGATTCACGGCACAATGTTTCTCCTGGTTTCCACGTCAGCGCTGTTTGATCTAATAGAGATCTACGGTAAATAACGGAGAAATTTGAATACTTCTCACTAGATCTCGCAGCAATGTTATTACTTCAGTGGCGAATTCAAATGTTTTCTTCACTGGATCTCTTAGCACAGTGTCGCTTGATCTCGCGCTGCACAGATGTTGCTGGTCCGACCTGATAAACAGTCCGTTAAGCACAATATAATGAGTCGCGCAGTTTCGTTCCGCTTTCATTACGTTTGCCATTTGATGTTGCGCAGCGCGGATTTTGTCTGCAGGAAAAATGGTCCTAGGAATCGTTCGGTTTGTATGCGTACCGAACCGGAAGCCGCGTACCGAACCGGAAGCCTCGTACCGAAACGGTTCAATAATTATGTGTACCGTTACACCCCTAATATACATATATCCGAGTCCTGATCGGGAGGTAACGTCCGATTCCGATCGAGTCTGAAACCACGTGATCGGGCCCGATTTCCGATCTCGTGATCGGATCGGGACATCCCTACCAGATAGCAAGCACAGTTGGGCCGATTCCGGCTGAAATGCGTCAGTGTTGGCTCACTGTCGGCATCGGTGAACAGATAATGAGCCAGATCCTTGCCGACTGTGCACAGCATATCTGGCTAACTGACGGCTTTTTCTGTATGGGCCAGTATCGGCTGAAAGCAGTTGTACTGGTGTCAGGTCCATGCTCGGTGTAGCTGTACATATTTACCATCGGCCCGAGTTAGTTTTGACACAAGCGGGCCACTACTAGAGTTAAGGAACTCAGCCGCTTGAAAAAAGATTTTGCCGGTTAATTTAAATCCTGAGGAAGATCCTGCAAACGCAGACCAACGTTTTCGAGAGGAATCATTCAGCTGCAAAAACGAGTAAGTAATTGAATTCATTTATTGTTCTAGAGTTGTTTGATGTTTAAATTGTCAAGATACAAATAGTGTTTAATATCTCTGTTTTTGCGATGACGTAACTTCACCCATTCAGTCCCGGAGGGAGTTCATGAGATGTTACGGTCCCTTTTTAGTATGGTTGTGGATTTTTTTTTTTTTATTAGAAAAACTGCTGTGCTGTAGGCAGTGCACTTTAATGTTGGCTAATGAAATGATATTGAGTTATATTCCATTTTGTTTGCTAAAATTAATCCGTCAATTCGTCTTTTTCAACGAGTGATTAACTTGTTAGTTATCGAATCATAGTCGGACTACTGCTACGCTTTCGGCGCCGTCTCTATACATTTAACGTAATCTGCTTTTAGAGCAGCACTTTAGAAAGAAAAATATTAAAGCGTATATCTCTGTATAATCATGTTATTAAAATGGTAGTTCTCTTAACAATTTTACTGCAGTGGTGATGATAACGTTATGAGCGAACTTAAACTGAAGTTTCATCTGAACGCACTGTTTGGAATCTGACACCAACACTTTTTACAGATATTTTGGTAACACTGCAACAATAAGGTTTCATTTGTTAATATAAGTGAACTGCATAGTTGAGTGCACAATACTTAAGCATTTATTCATCTTAGTTAATTTTCATTTTGACATTTACTAATACATTATTAAATCAAAAGTGAACAGTTGTATTTTTATTAACTAATGTTAACGAAGACGAATAAATACTGTAACAAATGTATTGGTCAATGTTAATTTTACTGTAGTTAACACATTAACTAGCCTAATTTGAACAAATGAGACCTTATTATAAAGTGTTACCAATATTTTAAACTGCTGTGTGAACTTTTGTCATTTGTCTAACCTATGTGCTTAAACTAATGCTTAAGATTGAATTTTTTTGACCTCACAATATGTATTCCTTTATTTAAAAGATGCAGTTCAGAGAAACCCTCATGGCTGTTGCTGAAATGGAGATCGAGGGATCCATGAACTGGCAGCAGATCGAGGGGCAGACACAAGATAAGTTTAAATCTATATTAAAAACACAACTCTTTAACCTAGCATAAACATAACACACTCCCACATTTCTATAATTCACATCCGTTAAAGGTAGCTTACACCAAATGTACTTGTTACATCGTAAGAAGAATGGCATCTACGCTAATGTTAGTCTCTCTGTCTCATTCTGATCCCAAGGTTAGGCTACTGTAGTCATCCGGATCTAGTCTGCATCCAGACCAGACGGTGGACCTGCACCCTAAGATGACCACAGCTGAATGCCAGACGAGAACATCACAACTAGACAAGACCTAGAAACAAACGCCTGTGAAGACCTCGTTGACACAACAGTCCTCGGCACAGTCATCTGATCAGATCCACGAGAAACAGACCAGTCCACCACACAGACCCAACGGCCAGCTTCAGCTCCCCTCTCACCGACGCCGGCGTGATCTTATGAAGGTAAAGGAGGAGCAAAACTGGAGAACATAGATGTGAATTTAAGAACTTGTACAATAAATATTTGCACTTGAAAACCTGTTGAATGTTGAGATTTTTACTCGCAGACAATAGTCACAAACCTGTCTTCTGAATTTAAGCTGCAGACAAGTAGTCACAATTGTGTAAAATGCCATTCACAGAAATACAATGACAGACACAAACTTGTATTCGTTCATTCACATTCGCAGTACAACTTCAATTTGGCATTTGCAACTTTTCAAATCTGCCATTGCTATTTCAAATCTTCACGCATTGACTTTGCAATTTTTTTAATTGCCCCCCCTTTCTCTCACCGCCACTCAGTTTGCAAATGCACAAGTTAGTTACACATCTAAGATATTGCGAAAATAGTTGCAATGGCAGATTTGAGAAGTTGCAAATGCCTAAGGTTTTCACATTGGAGCTGTGAGTGTTAATTTTATTGTACAAGTACAAATATTTATTGTCCAAATTCTCAAATTCACATCTACATTAGGGCTGAAACGATTAGTCGACAATAAAAAATTGTCGACAAATATCGTTGTTGTCGAGTAGTCGTTTGATCTAACGTGACCTAATGTAAGGACGTGCAATATCACGATTTGACCGCTACGGCGCTGTGGCGCGAGTGTAATGCAGCCCTTACAAATGCTACTGCGGTAAAAGAAAAAACAGCGCGAATTATGACGGAGTGCAAACGAATCCGAACTAGCAAGGTTTGGGAAAGTTTCACAAAACTTCAAACCAACAATGCTGTCATGTGCAATACATGCAAGGCGGAACTTGCTTTTCACGGGAGCACAACATGCATGTCGGAGCACTTACAGAGGAAACATCCCGGCAGAAGAGGAGCCGGTGAGAATTGAGTGTTCTCCAGCTGGAGCCAACTAACTAGCGGTAAATCTCGTTATTAGATAATGCAATACTACTAATAATAGTACGAATATAATCAATAATAATATAATTACAGTAATGTGATGATTTATTTTGCATAGAATAAAGCTTGATCGAGCTTAGGAGTCAGGGCTGTTTTTATTATTGTAACACTATTAGGTATTATAGTCTTATCACTTGCCTGTATTTTGTTCCATAATCATGAAGACTTACAAAAGGAGATGTTAGGAAGAATATCATGGCAGTTACTTTTTCTTTTTCATACTGTAAATTAAAAGGTGAATGAGAACGTCTGTCAGCTCAATTGTCATGTAAAAAAAAGATTGTAATTTTATATTTTTAAAAATGGTTTGCAGATTAATATTTTACCATTCTTTGTGTCCTGAAGTAAATGACCCTTTTTCTGTTTCAGTTCTAAGAAAAGCAATGGGCCTATTAAACAATGCTTAGAGAGCATTTGTGTGTGATTTGAGTTCTGAAATCTGAAAACTTAAAGAGAATGACCTGTTTAGTTGGCTCAAAGTTCATTAAAACAACTATTTCAAAAGCTGAACTGATTTTCTTTTTTTATATTATAGTAAGAATATGTATAACTCAAGGTTTTAACTAATTGAAAAAGCTGAATAATCGTTCCAAGCTTACTGATTAGCCGGCAAAATAATCGACGATTAGTCGATTAATCGGTCTAATAATCGTTAGATTAATCGATTATCAAAATAATCGTTTGTTGCAGCCCTAATCTACATGCTCTCGAGTTTTGCTACTCTTTTACCTTGGTGTAATCTTTTCCAAACTTCAACTTCAGAGAGAGTTGTAGGCTACTGTATCACGTGCCGTTTGAACTGACGCGCCGATCTGTCACATCTAAAAGCGCAAAAACGTTTGAAATATTGACAGAATCTGACAGCTGAGAATTTGTTCCATATCAAAAGCAACCTTCTCTGTAAAGTCTGTCAGTGTCCTCTTTGTCCGATTTTTCTCTGCGTGAGGCACTGCGGGGGCACTGCCGTTTGAGAAATATTTTAACGCAAAAAGGAAAAAAAGAAACACCTTTTATTATTATAATTATTATTAATAATTATTATTTCCGAATTTCCCCACCACTTTTGCCAGGGTCGATATTGTTTTCACTTTTAAACATCTCGCGGCACGGATGTACCAATACAAATAAATAAAACACATCCAGTTAACTAGCAGAGCATTCATTTGATAGATAAGAGGTGATATAGCACGCTGAAATGTGTTGTTTTTTAAATCAAGTGATCAGTGCTCGTTGACTCGATGGTGCGGATAAAGTGTTCTCTTGTGGCTCGCGCTACCACAAGAAACATCTTCACACGGACGCGCGCTTGATCCATTGCGGAGAAATCTCTATTCGTACCGGTGAAGTGAAATCACAAAGTATAACGCAATCAAACATGTCCCTGCTTGACAAAACATTGATAAACATAATCGGTTTTAATGAGTGGAAAAAAATTATGCGAGGGATAGGTTAGAACCCAGAATCTCTTGCACGCTATTCTAAAGTTCTGCCACTGGACCATTTAAACACGTTGATGTAAAGTTCGATTGGATATATCTATTTCATCACGTAAAAATTCTTGGCACCTACACATATTAGATCTCATTAGACAACAAATTAAACACAATGTACTATTTAAAAAGATTGCTGGACATTTGGTATTGTGTGTATATATAGCCTACATCTGATTTACCATTGTATTAGAAACTGTGGTAGGAGGGGCATCAATGAGCGCTAGGGGGGGCACGGCCCTCGAATGCCCCACCATAGCGCCGACCCTGGCGCACTCCCATATACGGATAAAAAGAGCGCATAAAAAATAAGATCAGATGAGAAAGTTAAATAATGGCACTTTTCCACTACACAGTACCAGCTCGGCTCGGCTCGACTCGACTCGCCTTTGTTTGCTTTTCCACTGTGTAAAAGTTGTACCTGTACTTGCTTTCGGGTACTTTTTTTCGTACCACCTCCGGCGAGGTTCTAAGTGAGCTAAGGCGATACTAAAATGTGATGTGAAAACAATGCCGACTGCTGATTGGTCACAGAGAATCTGCGTCATCATTGCACGCGCCAGATGGAGTATCCAGAATAAATAACCCCGCCATTTTTAAATAGTTTGGCCAGAGTTACTAAACTTACTACTATATTATGGCAACTCGGAAGAATACGCCGTAGTCAAACGAGGAGGTGCAGACTTTCCTTTGTTTGGTTGCCGAAGAGAGCATCCAGCGAGAGCTTGATGGGGCAACGAGGAACGAAAGGCGTCGCTATGACGACCGGGTACTATTTGTGGCGGTACTTTCTGCAACGGAAAACGGAGCGAAAAGCGAGCCAAGGCGAGTCGAGTCGAGCTGGTACTGGTAATGGAAAAGCGCCATAAGATCAGTATTGCACTGTCTGTGTGCTCGTGTATCGTTAGGAGTGTCTGGTATGTGTAAACAGTGAGAGATCTTGTGCCAGGTTTTGCTGATGGCGCGACGCTTAATAGAGCCACGAGCGCGCTCCCATACGAATAAAAAGAGCGAATAAAAATTAAGATCAGATGAGAAAAAAGTAAAAAAGATCAGTATTGCACTGTCTGTGTGCTCTCGTGTATCGTTAGGAGTTTCTGGTATGTGTAAACAGTGAGAGATCTTGTGGCAGGTTTTGCTGATGGCGCGACGCTTAATAGAGCCACGACCGCGCTCCCATACGAATAAAAAGAGCGAATAAAAATTAAGATCAGATGAGAAAAAAGTAAAAAAGATCAGTATTGCACTGTCTGTGTGCTCTCGTGTATCGTTAGGAGTTTCTGGTATGTGTAAACAGTGAGAGATCGTGTGGCAGGTGTGACGCTTAGTAGCCCAGGCGGGAGCCAAGAGATGCTCTCCCTTATGGGCAAAAAGAGCGAATAAAAAAACAAGATCAGCATTGCACTGTCTGTGGGTTCGTCTGGTAAATTAAAACTGAGAGATTTTGAGGCAGGCGCAAGCCTATGTCACGAGACTGGTGCTCAGGATTTTATAAAAGTGGGTACAGTAGTTGCAAGGCAGGCGAAAGGCGTTTGGTTAATGGTGAATATTGACCTATTGTGCGTACCGTTCTGGCTCCCGCTGGCTTCAGGGGATATGCGCTGCATTTGGTTTAAAAACATATCTTACATATTGTGTAAGTTCGAGTGGCAGGCGCATATAAGGCGCGAATATCTGTGACTGGTCGAGTGGCAGGCGCATATAACGCAGTGGCAGGCACATATATCTGTGACTGGTCGAGTGGCAGGCGCATATAACGCAGTGGCAGGCACATATATCCGTGACTGGTCGAGTGGCAGGCGCATATATCCGTGACTGGTCGAGTGGCAGCTCCCCCTGCCACGCAAAGATTTTACCCCCTCTCCAGATTTTTACACAGTGGTAAAACAAAAATCTATTTCAGTGACTGCAGCACTGTGTCGGTTACTAACGTCACACTACCATCATGTTAACGATCAGCCTAACAGTATTTAGTAAAATTCATATCAAACATTAAGCAAGCTTACCTTTACGCTTGTGCCAGGTCCAGAAATGAGCTGTGTCCGGTGCAGTAACGTTGGTATAACACCTGTTGATCTCCCGGTCAACCAAAAATCTATTGATTTTCAATCATATTTCCCGGTCAACTACATATCGATGCATTTTCAATCATATGTCCCCCTCAACTATATGTCGATGACTTTTCAACAACAGCGTCGTTTCCCGGTCAACTATAAATCAATGACTTTTCAACACATTCAGTGATCACCCGGTAAACCAAATATCAATGCTTAATCAATCATAAAGATAACTATAGATCAATGTTGTTCCAATATCATTGCCATCAACATTAATAACATCAGGTTTTCATCGACAGGGTAACTTAATGGTGATTCAACATTAATTTTGCATTGAAATTTCGATATCAACCATAATGATGATTCAGATGGAAAAACAATGTTTATTCAATGTTGGCTTGCTGTCTGGGATGGGTGTGACGCGATATTAAAACGTGACAGTATTTCTCATCGAGCTGATTATACTGAAAAGCTATAGGCTATTTTATCGGCATGAACGCAATCTTTTACAGTGCGTGCTTTATATTGTTCGTTATTTTATTGCATATTGGAATTAGTGATGGGAGAAACGAATTGAACCGATTTTGCTTTCCAAAATGATTCACTGACACGCTGGGGACCCCTGCTGGTCAAAACAGTGGAAATGCAACAAACACAAGCCAAACATGCACAAACAAGCTTTTACAAAACATTGTAAATGTTTTATTGAAAGTAGCCAATCTATTAAATGCAATTAACTAATAGCATTAACTATAATGTTCTTTTGTCAATTTCCAATGCTTGTTTTGTTTGTTCTCAGCTAAACAGGCCAGTAAGAGACTAAATTAACTACTATATAGCGTATGCCTTTTAATTATACAAATGGCCGATTAAAATGTCTACGTCATGTATAAAAGTGATCACATCAGAGATCAGGTAAAAACCATAGCGACTTGTTCAATGGTTTGACGCTGGGAGGGCGATCTCAGTGAATCCCCATGATCCATGGGATCATGGACCAATGAAATTTCTAAACCAATGATAATCCATACTCTGAAAGTAGAGCTGTGTCATCAGTGTTTCCGCTACATTCATTCTGCCGTGGCGGGCCGCCACACCTAAAATCATCCCGCCACGGCTGCAGCTTCTCCGTGAGGTCCGATATTGTGCATACTATTATGTTATTGTTAAGCTAAAGGCATAACAACATTGTAAAGCACAATCAAATTTATTCCAAGACTTCTAAAGTCATTCAATAGCATAATGTGAGGTAAAATTAATATTTAAGTCATTAAGTTAAAGTTAATGGAAACTCATCTCTTCTCAGTCAGCATTCAAACAGCGCGTCGCGTTCGGTTACGACAGTAACACGACGACACACTGTTCAAGATCAATGTTCCCATTATTATACATTATTTGTAGATAAAGGTCTATGGTTTGCATAAAATGCCTTTATCTTGCTGGTCTGGAGTTTATTTTCTAAATCTAAATTTTCTAAATTTTTCTAGCCTTTTCTAAATCATTCCTTTCTCCCGGGTGTCTGTTAGATGCACTGGAGTAACGTTAGAGAGCGCTATGAATTGTTAGATTAAAGCACTTGGAGTAGAGAGCGCTATGAATTGTTCTTCATGCGCACTGTAACTGACATTTAAAACTCTTAAAAGAAAAGGCTCAATAAACTGTTGGATAGAATACACTAAGCATAGATAGATATAATCTATTCTCTTCGCTTTGTGCTTTGAACTTTTCAATGCGAAGCGCTGCACGCTGTGACTTTGCGTTGCTTCAAGTGCATCATTCTGCGCACGGGATGCGCATAATCGCTTTGCCGCTCTTATTGGAGCCTTTCATATTATAATACTTAGGGGAGGTTTCAACACCTGGGGCAAGGGGGCGTGGCCTATGGGAATATCACTCATGGGCCACGCCCCGTCCCCCTGGGGAAATGGGCCTGCCACCACAGCTGGAAAAAATCCTAGAGGAAACACTGGTCATTCAGTATAATATGATTATTGTAGGCCTGTCACGATTCCTCGATTAAATTCTAGTGTTCGATTTTCAATCCTCGATTGCATATTACCGTGTCGATTAACTGGTAAAATAACAGGAAGCGGCCCTTTCCACAGACGAGAATCCATGAACTGCATAATTAAACCGTTTTCTAATGCTGCACTATGTATTAAAAATGTTTCTAAATATGCTAACTGTTGTTCATAGCAATTTCAAAATAAGTTTTAACCCTTGCTCTGAATTTGCTTTCTTACACAAACACATCGAATTTGTTTTGATGCCCACTTGTCTTAATAAATAATTTACAGTGGCTGTAGCATTTCTATCATAAAGAAGTGGCCAAATATTAGACTAGTAAAGATTAAGTGGACATTTGATTTAAATGTTGTTTGACCAAACAAGGATTTGATCTACTGTAAAGTGTAACCACAATCACCAGGCCGTTGGCAGGCATTTGTTTTTTATAATATTATGTAAATTACTATGCATTATAACTGTTGATACATAAAATGCAGTAGGGTCAAAGGCGAAAAGGGGGTTTCAACTCGAGAATAAAAATAAATGTGTAATACAGCTTTGACTTTTTTTCCTCTACATTAGAATGTCCTGTTTAGTTTTATATTTTTCTGAGCAAAAAATTACTTTTTTTTTACCATGATTTACAGAAGACAACCACTATATGTCATTCAGTGTAATATTTGTATCAGGATTACAGTGCAGCCCTCAAATACTAATTAAAAATATTTAAAGGGCACCTTTTACGCCCCTTTCACAAGATGTAAAAAGTCTCTGATGTCCCCAGAGTGTGTATGCGAAGTTTTAGCTCAATGCCCAACAGATCATTTTTTACAGCATATTTAAAGCTGCAGTCCACAGTTTTTCCTCTTTGTCGCCATTTCTGTTTGAAATCTGCAATTGCAGTCATTCGCGGAATTATCAACTTTAAGTGAGTTGTACTTCAACACCCTCGACACGGCACAGCGCGGATGAACACAATGTTTGAGGAGAGTGTGAGGCTGTCAATCACCGCGCCGGTGTGGATACTGTCATTCAGAATCACAGATTATTCTTATTGGAAGTATGACCAACATAATAATTTTCACCGGAAAATGTCATTTAACAAGTAAGTAACATCCACTTTTGTTTTGGTTCTGACATTTCCGTAAATTGCGTTGATTAAATCTAACAATCGCGTATCATATCATGTAAAACCGTGCAAATTATACTTTGTTCTCAAATTGTTAATGTGAACGTCAGCATTGCGTGACTACATGTAATGTCCTTCCGATATTTATCCTTGTTTTCGCATGGGCCGGTTGTAGTCGTTTTTTTTTTTCTTTTCTTTTTTTTCTGTAGCCACTACGAAGTCTTTTGCATTTTACAGCGGGTGAGTCTCCAGTTGTCACTGGTGATTGTCGTTTGAGCCTTTCTGGATCCGCCATCAAATTTATAACTTTAATTATATCAAGTGCTGTGAGAAAATGCTATAAATCTCCACCTCCAAGTTCCAACATCCTCACACGCAATATAGGCTACTAGCCGAGGCTCCTTCTATATGTGTACAGATGTGACGTATTGACGTACCACTGGAATTAAAAACATTATTAGCTTACCGCTTTGAATCGAACTAAGGCAAGGAGATAGTTTTGAACACTGGCTGGTTATGTATTTTCTCAAATGTATTTTGGATATTTTTAACCCCAAAAAAGCTACGTGAACAAATTATACAGAAAGCGATCAAAGAACAATCTTTCCACACAGCGCGAGTTTATCTGGACTACTCGTTATGCACTTTACACTGCACAACGAAGCTCTTACTGTATGTACATCGTGTTTGCATTGGTGAAAGCATTAGAGAGAGTGCAAATGCTGCGTTGCAATGATAAGATCTTCATTCTCGCGATCAACACTGTCATCTGCTTGCTCAATGCTCATCACGGCAACGTTTTATGTGATGGGAATATATCTAAATACTTTAAAAACTTCTCACGATTCGTTAATCTCGATAGTTGTAATAGTAAAAACTTGTAATAGCTATAGTAAAAACGTGTAATAGCTGTAGTAAAAGTAATCGAGAGAGTTTTAAATGTAATACGTAGCTGTTTCATGTGCAAGCATGTCAGCCAATCACAGCAGTGGCTGGGTACACTGAATCCCACAGCAGACACGCCCCTTCAAACAGAGCGTTCAAATCAGAGGCTAAAATCAGGCTAGGAAAGATGCCTTTTATTTCTAAATTATGACTCTTTTTGATCTAAAAAACATACTAACATTATATGGGCAAGCCAGGAAACATTATAAAATAATAAAATAACCCCATGTAATGGGACCTTTAAAGTCCCTGTAAAGGCAATTCTAAAAAATAATTCTAAACCCATTAGAAATGTTAGAAATGTGTTGCTAAAACATATTACAAAGACTGTGAACTGTGAAGTACTGAATTGTGGAGTTATAGACCGTTAAACAGTTTTTCACCATTGCTATTTTCCGGATTTTTTGGGCGGGGCTAAAACGGGGCACGATGACGCACTGGAGCCCCAGAGCTCCTGGACACGCCCCTACTTGATGACGCACTGAGGGCTGGCCACTCCCCTAACAATAGAGCACATTCGCATGAGTTCGCCGCTCAATCGCGAGTTACTGTCAGTAGCCTACTATTAGTTACTACAGCCTACAGTTTGCTAGATAGCTATGCCTTCGACAGTTTGCTAGATAGCTATGCCTTCGACACGGAAATGCGTAGGCTACTACCTGGATGCGATCATGTACAAAACAGATCAGTGTCTTTATTTAAATTTCCTAAAAACGATCACATCAAGAAGAGGTGGATTAATTTTGTGAAGAGCCGACCTTGATGGATCTGAGCTGAGGATCACCGCCAACACCCGCCTCTGTAGTGATCCATTTTACACGGGATAGTTTTATAAACTTTCATCGGAGACAACTGGGATTCACTGATAATCCCCTGTTACTGGTGAATGGGCCGAACCGACTATCTCCCGCCTCGGCCTTCATCTCCCCGTCCCGAAAGCAGTATCACCTAATATTACCATCGGCAGCTTTCCTGCGAGTGGGCGTGGTTTCAGCGCAGCCAGCGGACACGCCCCCAGCGTTTGAGAGCAGAGAGTAATGCTCATTTCCTCAAGATTTTGATAGCTTATTTTATGTACTTGCCGGCTTTTTTTATCATTCAAATTTGGCTGGGTGGCTAATAACACATTTTTCAGTGGTGTGACTAGCGATGGGACGATTACCGGTTTCACGATAAACCACGATAAAATGTACTGACGGTTAGTATTATCATTTAAAATTTAATTATCATTAAAACAGTGTTTGATTATCGCGATTTTAATAACTCACTGTAAATCCTGTCCAGCCAGCAACAGTCTGAAGCAGCACGCAATGTTTTTATTTATTTATTATTATTCGAGAAGGAATGGCGGAGGGCAGTGACCGTGCTCAGGAGATTTTCCAGCCTTTTAAGAGGACCAAATCTGAAGTGTGGTCATATTTTGGCTTTTACAAAAGTCCTGAGGGAATCTTGATCGAGGATGGTCACCCTGTCTGCAGAACAAAAAGTCGCTGCAATAGAAACACTTTAAATCTGCCGAGTCGTCTTGAGTGACCATCACCCAGTGTTGTATAGCGAACGCAAGGCAAGTTAACCTTAACCTCAATACCAAAACTACGTCTGGGAAATAATTGGGCACAAAATGTTGTTTTGAGTTGAAATATTTTATCTCACTCACTTGAAATAGACGTGAAGCTTCCGTGCTTTGAGCCAAAGACGAATGAACAACTTCAAACCAGACTATTATTAAGAGTGACATTTTAAGGGATAGTAATGTATAGATTCATTGTACACTTATTACACCGTTTTTTTTACCACATAATTGCGGGGACATATTGAATTGAGATTAATGTGTTAAATCTTACCTATTAATAAATCCATTTTGTACAGCGTACAAAACAATCCAAGTCCAGACAAGATGATCACAACAATATTATCAAACTCTGTAAACAATAAATCAACTCTGATTTCATTTTCAATACAATCAAAAACAGGAGACGCAAGACGGCAAGTTGTATTTGAATGAAACAAGAGCGCGCGTCCGTTGTGATACATGGTTGTGCGCTGTGTAATAATGCGTTGCTATTGACGACGGTCATTTATAACGAAGGAAATGGCACAGAATAGAATCTTGCTTAAAAAACTACATACTGCATAGAGCTGCTTATTTATTTGTTGTTTGTTGATTTTCAAATATAAAACTTGTTGAAATGTTTTCAGTGTGAGCATCAGGTCTTTTTGAACACTTTCATCTCATTTTAACAAAACCGTGATAATATTGATAATCACGATAATTTTGGACACTATAATCGTGATATGAAATTTTCATACCGTCCCATCCCTAGGTGTGACAAACTCAGAACACATACTTCATTTTGACTTTACAGGGACTTTAAGGACAAGCGGCAGCTTGTTTACTATTAGGCTACTGTCGCTTTAAGACCTACACGCGACGCGTCTAATATACACGCATTTGACATGCAGATTTTCTCAATTTTCTGTTTGCTTTCACTTGCTTTCACCAACTTTATGTAAACCTTGTGTGTATGGCTGGGTTTCGATTCAAATTTCAAGAATCGATTCCGATTCTCAAGATCTTGAATCGATTATCATCATTCGATTCGATCCGATCTGATCTTCGAGATTTAGATCAGTGTTTTTGAAAAAAGCATTTTTTTTTCAGCTGTTACCTGAATTACAGGACTGTATGCAACATATTGATACTATTATTATAGACATTCAACTGAGTATGGAAGGTTGTAAAGAACAATCCCCCTTCCAGAGTGTTGATACAACTGCTTTCACAAACTTGCACTGGTGTAGACGACAGAGGACGCAGTATATCAGCAGCAGTAGTAGGGCTGACGCGATATCCGCAATCTTGTAGTACCACACACTGACAAGTCAACCGCAGCAATATTCAAGTTTTTTTATAAGGCTATACCCTTCTTGTTTTGAACTTCATGCATGTGTATTGAATGTTGAACAAGTTCATAATGATAATAAGACTGTGTATCATGGTGATTTGTAGCCTACAGAGGGTTCCCACAGACAGTGAATGAGAGAGATCGGCAGAGCGCGTGCGATTACCTGCGTCTGTCTTTGAAGACATATTCGTGGAAAGGTTGCCGTGTCAAAGGAAAGCGAAATATTTGTAGTATAGTCAGTCCCTCCAGAAAAACGCGATTATGCGATCGCTGAATTCAATGCATAATCAGCCAAAGTCCGCATATTTATGCGGGGGTCGCATTTTTTCAAATACTCCGCAATTTTGCCGCATAAATTGCAGATTTCCGCGCAAAATATGCGGGGCTTGCATGATTTCATAATCCCCGCATTTTTCGCCGCAAAAAAGTCACATATATCTTAGCAGAAAGTTGGAAAATGTTGCGTTTGCTTCACACAAGAGCAGCCGTTTCCCCCTGTTGCCATGGGAACGTTATGAATTGACGTAATTACACGACGTGAACATCATCGAAAAGCTGTAAAACAGGAGCACACTTTATTTTTAAATATTTCATTTATTCATTTTTACTAATTTTTTTTGTAGCATATTCCTTTAGTAAAGCTACAGAACTTGTTTGACTCCTCAATGTTTTGTAAGTTTGATGTGTTTATTAAGGTCTTGTAACGCGTTGTGTCGGGAAGAAAAATAGGGATAGCTCACAGATGAAGTTATTGCAGAGGCCAGACAGACTCACAGAGGCGATTGGCATCTCACAACTAGCACTTTATTCCCTAATCGAACTCGTATAACTGTCTGTCACATGTTCTACCGTCCACATCGCTACTTAATAAACAAAATAAGATAAAAGAAGTAGCATCAAACAGAAATGACCCGCACACATGGGGTGTTCGAGGCGCGCATACAGTATAATACTGCAGACCGTTCAAGAGGAGCGCGCAGCTCTTAAAGGGGCCACACCTTATTTCCACTCGTTACAGTCTGAAATAAAACAAGATGAGAAATTAAATATTTCCAGCACTTTCTGTGATGTAGTTATGCTTGCTTATCGTAGGAAGTAATAAGAAAGGACTCTTTACAATAAGGCAGTAGCCTAGTGAGAACAGGGTGTTGGGGGAATCACTTTTTTTTCTCTTTTTCATCAAACCGCAGTTTTTGCAAGTTCCCGCAATTTTTGCAAGTTCCCGCAATTTAATCGCAAAAAATTGCATAAATATCCCGCATATTCCATCGCATTTTTAAAGAAAACGGGCCGCGTAACCAAGGATTTTTGCCCGCAACAATCACAAAAAAACTCCGCGTTTTTCTGGAAGGACTGTATAGTCCTTTTAACGTTCATGTCACAGAAATGCGCGTCAGCAGCAGCGCTGGTCAGCTTCCCACAGCGCGGGGAAATAAACTCAGCGAGTCGCGCATTGAATCAATGCCATATTGGTCTTTAATAAATGAAGCATTTTCAGCGTTACCCATGCGACGCATTGCTGCTTAGCTGAGCCTTGAAAAGTGGAAGTCAGTTAAAAATAATTAACACCTTTTTTCATTATCTGTTTTAATGAATCAGCTTTTCTGAACGTGTTCGTTGAATGAACGGTTTAGTGACTCACTCAAAGTCCGCTGTCGTAACAATGTGCGCGCTGAGTGAAAGCCTTTCAATGCGCATAGGGATCTCCCAGTCGCAGCAAGTTAAAGTTCACAGGGAAAATGTAAGCCTATTATTAAATCGATCCTCTGAGTTACGGATCGATCTTTATAAATTTATATGAAAATCGATTCAGAATTGGTGAATCGTTTTTTTTCAACACAGCTCTACTTGTGTGTATTTGACAGTATTAGCGCAATAAGACTCGAAAGACAACTTATAACTTATTCCAGTAAACAGATGCTGTTAGACAGGCTTTGGGTGTATGTGCTCAGAAAGTGCACGTTAGAACAGCGCATCATCACGTGAATTACATGTTTAACCAGCAAGGCTTTAACCTGTTAAGCTGCAACCACACTTTTGAAAAATCCCCAGAAATGGCATACACAAACTGAAACGGATACAGTTCATGAACCCTTTGTACTAAAAGCACAAGTATGATCTCATTTGAAAGCTAACACCTGGCAGTTTATTGTAAATGTAGAATTAATTATTGTCATAATGGAAAAAATAGTTATAAATAGCTTCAAAGTTTTGTAAAGTTATTAGAAATTAATTATGAAACATCTTCATGAAAATAAAATTGAAGTTGGCATTGTAGCAATCTAGAAATGCACTGCAGCTAAAGCCACATGTCTGACCATGTTATATTTAAAATCTGAAGATGGTAAGTCTAAAACTCTGTATTTAGTTCAATGTTTTTCAAGATCATGTCATATGACTTTATTTTGATTTGACTCTAAAATGCAAACTGATGTTTGTCATCTAGCATCTATTCAGACTATTGTCTCTATTGTTTTGTGGTGCAAACGAGCCCCATTCAGTGTCAGTCTTCCCTGTACTCACACCTCTCCAGCCTGGTTATGGGTCTAAATGCTTTTCTTTTGTCTGCATTATAAGCACTAACGACTGGCTATTCACGCTGTTTTAATCCCTAATTTCTTTTACCAAAAGTTCTCTTCACATTTTAAACTGTATCAAATGGCCTTTTTGAAAAAAAAGAACATTTCAGTAAGCATTCTTATTTAGAAACATTCATAAAAATAACAGCTAATGTGCTAGCAGGTGCACAGAGCAAGCTAGCATGTTAGCTTAGCACACCATCAATACACGACAATTTATGAGATTAACCCTCTGGGGACCAGAAACGCGCCGGCGCGTTTTGCTCGTTTTTTTCACATAGCAGAAAAATAGACTTAAAGTACTACCATCATTTCTGTTCATATAGAGTTAAGAAATATGAGAAAATAATCTGTTAAATGTCTACTTTTTTATGTGCCCACATACAATCGAAATAAAATATTGCGCTTTTGTAAAATAAAGAATATAAACAGGGTTTGCGTTCTGCCTCTCAGTCACCGTGAACTTTTTTTTCCTGAAGCACGTCTCTAATCTTCAACACAACTCAGCAAATACTATTCACCCAGACATGAGCAATATATCTTTTAAATCATTTGAGTTTGTACTTTTAAATGATCCGATTCAAAACTAAAATAAATATTCTCCGTTTGTGTAATCTATATAAAAAGAGAGACGTGTCACCCATTCTAATTATCTTTCTCTCAGCTCATTATCTCCGGTAATGTGACACGCCCACGGAGAGCACGCGCTATTCAAACGCAAATACATGAAGCACCACATTGAGACGCGTTAACGCCCATAAACTCTGAAAACACACTATATTTTTTAGTCAGATTAATCTACTGTCGGACTCGATTGTTAAGGATTTGGACTCGACTTGGAGTCCAAAGAGGGCCAGGTCGGACTTGAGTCCGAGTCCTTAACATCCGAGTCCGAGATGAGTCTGGCCGAGTCCACAAAGATTTAAATGATTTGAAATTGACCTTTACAAAGACCCGTCCCTCTACTGTTGCTACGTCCGACAAGCCATTCCGCTCTCACTCCACATGTTCTCACACTGTGAAAAATATATTGCGGAGCAAAGAGGACACTGACACTGCACCAACATACAAGACAGAGCAGCCTACTTTTGGTATGAAAAAGTCTCATCTTTCAAATTTTTATAATTATGAAATTCAAACAATAAATATTGTTTTGTGGTGCTTTTAATGTGTAGGCCTCAGTTCAAGCAGCAAATGAACTGATAATCTCTTCTAGTTATAGCACGAATTAAACATGAATGAAAATCAGAACTGCAAAAAGAAATCAATAAACACTATTTTTCAAGTTCAAGTCCACTGACTTTAATCTACTAACTGGTTTGGTTGGTTTGTCGGACAAAAATGGCGGGGATCTGCATTATGATTGGTCAGATCGCCTGTCAATCAAATTCCGGCGAAAGGTCTCAACTCTGAGCTCTTAAATTAATATTTTAAACCTTACAAAATGATTGCAATGAATAGTCACAGTTATGCAATAGTCACACCTAGGGCTGGGTTTCGATTCAAATGTCAAGATTCGATTCCGATTCTCAAGATCTTGAATCGATTATCATCATTCGATTCGATCCGATCTGATCTTCGAGATTTAGATCAGTGTTTTTGAAAAAAGCATTTTTTTTTCAGCTGTTACCTGAATTACAGGACTGTATGCAACATATTGATACTATTATTATAGACATTCAACTGAGTATGGAAGGTTGTAAAGAACAATCCCCCTTCCAGAGTGTTGATACAACTGCTTTCACA
The DNA here is from genome assembly GCA_030578255.1 of Tiaroga cobitis. Classification (NCBI taxonomy): domain Eukaryota; kingdom Metazoa; phylum Chordata; class Actinopteri; order Cypriniformes; family Leuciscidae; genus Tiaroga; species Tiaroga cobitis. Next base: position 40,071,676 of record CM060607.1, on the reverse strand, counting down.
AACTTGCACTGGTGTAGACGACAGAGGACTCAGTATATCAGCAGCAGTAGTAGGGCTGACGCGATATCCGCAATCTTGTAGTACCACACACTGACAAGTCAACCGCAGCAATATTCACGTTTTTTTATAAGGCTATACCCTTCTTGTTTTGAACTTCATGCATGTGTATTGAATGTTGAACAAGTTCATAATGATAACAAGACTGTTTATCATGGTGATTTGTAGCCTACGGCTTCCCACAGACAGTGAATGAGAGAGATCGGCAGAGCGCGTGCGATTACCTGCGTCTGTCTTTGAAGACATATTCGTGGAAAGGTTGCCGTGTAAAAGGAAAGCGAAATATTTGTAGTATAGTCCTTTTAACGTTCACGTCACGGAAATGCGCGTCAGCAGCAGCGCTGGTCAGCTTCCCACAGCGCGAGGAAGCCGTGGAGAAATAAACTCAGCGAGTCGCGCATTCAATCAATGCCATATTGGTCTTTTAACCCTCTGGGGACCAAGGTGTTTTTGGGGTCCTTGATGTTTTGACATGCTCTGACATTTGTGCTTTTTTCAGTTGCTTATAAACATATTAATGGCACAGGTGAAATTACACTCTATTTAGCACAAACAGGGCTACCATAATGTGTGAGCAACATGTATGTACATGTTTGTATTTTTGAGAGAATATTGTTTATGTGTGGTTATTGAAAATACTAAAAAATAAAGATTTTGAAATAAGGACACAAAAAACATACTAAATATGTGTCCACAAGACTTTTGACTAATGGACGTTGTCGCCTAAAGTTTTTGCTTCAAAATGATCTGAAAATCATCCTTAATCATTCACATAAAACAATAGATTGTTTTAAATTGTGAAAAACATTTTTTTGTTTGCCAAGGCAATATGAGGACGGGCGGAACGGCCCAACCCCTATCATGAATAATTAAGTGGTTCTCAGACAGTGATCCTGCATAATAATGAGCCTTTCATTCAGGGGTGTCACACAAGAAAGAATGCAAGGACAATAAATATATTTATTATCATTGCATTCTTTCTTGTGTATATATATATATATATATATAGCCTACATATATATATATATATATATATATATATATATATATATATATATATATATATATATATATATATATATATGTGTGTGTGTGTGTGTGTGTGTGTGTGTGTGTGTGTATATATATATATATATATATACACACACACACACACACACACACACACACACATATATATATATATATATATATATATATATATATATATATATATATATATATATATATACAAACAATCAAAATATAATCCTGGTCAAATGCTATATGGGCCATTCTACAGAATTGGTTCAAAGTTACAGTTGGAAACATCTTGAAAAGAAAAAAGTATTTTCCCATAAATGTCTTATAAAGTATTATTTTTTTAAAGTAGACCAATACAATAAAAATAAACCAGTCGCATTTCAAAGTCGTTCGCGAAATGACCGCCAGGTGGCGCAAAGGGACATTTATGAAAACGTAAGTGGGGCTAATGTCAATTAACAGTAAGGATGAAATTCTACAAGTTATGGTAATTTGCAAAAGCCTACAACAAACATTTATTTTTAAACAAATATTTTTAAATATGCAACATGCACGTTTAAACAACAAACAATACAATCTGAACCAGCGCTTCTGCTCCTGTATTGAGACATGCAGCGCGTTTCAGTTACAATCCTGGTTCCAGTGCCCTTAATACATTCGTGGCTTTTTAAAATGTCACAAAGCGTTTTGAGATGGTTTTGAATGAAATATTGAAGTTTATAATTAGGATATTTTGGCACATCACGGAGTGGCGCTATGGATTATTCTAAAATCTGGCTTTATTCTGGCATGTTGAATTAGAGTTTGACAAACGCGGCGGCGTGTTCATTTGAATTTTTTTTTCTCATAACAGCTAAAAGAACTTACTGCGTAATTGTTGGTCATACAGATAAGATATCATCTTTTAAGAGAAACAAACGTTTGGGCATTTCTCAGTGAGAAATTTAGCCGAGCGGTAGAACTTACAGTTCGATCATCAAAATGACACGGGTTCAAATCCCGATCAAACATGGTCTACTGTAAATTTTATATTTATTAATGCAGAGAGATTTGTCTAGCTCTAAAACTATTTATAAAATAAAATTACCATGCATTTCCATTTTACACTAAGGAACAACAGAACGACTTTGCATCTGTATAATAATAGGCTACCAATCGTAATTTCAAAAGCAGTTCTGTAAAAAAAAGTAATTATATATATATATATATATATATATATATATATATATATATATATATATATATATATATATATATATATATATATATATATATATACATATAATTTTTTTTTATTTTTTTTTTTTATTAGGCTTATTATTATTATTATTATTTTTTGATTCCCTACAACCTAGAGTTTTTAAAAAACATGGTTTTAAATAAAGTGTGATTTGCCAGGGGGGACGGGGATTTCCTTCTGGTCTAAACATTCCTGCTTCTGCTGAATTATTTGAATCCCCACATCCCTCCCTCCACAGTAATCAATTCTAGGCTACTTCACCAATTGACCATATCAAATATAAAATGGAGATATGCAACAAGCACGTTTAAACGACAAACAATAAAATCAAAACCAGCGTTTCAGTTGTTCATTAGTTCAAGTGGCCTTAATGCATGCACGGATTTTAAAATTTCACAAAGCGTTTTGAGATTACTTTGAATGAAATATTGAAGTTTATAATTAAGTGTTTTGGCAGACTACGCCGAGTGGCCCTATGCATTTTTCTAAAGTCGGGTTTTATTCGAACTTTTGCTAACGACAAAAGTTTATCTGTCGTCTCTCTCCGCGAACTTCGCGTCACAAAAATGAACCGAAAGTCACTTCAGCTCAGTCACTATAAGAAATCGGCTATGTCTAAAGCCTTTAAATGTCTAAATATTCAGGCTAATAAATGTTATCTGATTATGTAATCCATATGAAAACGAGAGGTACAGAGGATCTACTCAAACATGTAGCCTATAAGCGCTTCCCAATGAGAAAATGACAAGGGTGAAAATCTCGCTCTGATTAAATGTAGCAGGCTAAATCGCCCTGAATTAAAATGTAAAAACAGATCAAATGATGTATTTGTCGAAATGTTGCGATATTGTTTCATTTAAGTTCATAATTATTCTATACATGTTATTTAATTTAGCAGCATTACAACGAAGCACCGTGGTTCGATATTTATTTGAATAATAAAAAAAATTAAAAAACTTAATTCACAAATTGCATGCCTGGTTTTAAGGATCCAAAGATCCCTGTAGAATTTAATATTGAGTTTAACATTTTGTTCATGATAACAAATTAACATGCGTTTTTTCAGATTATATTTAGTTTTGCTTGGAAAAAGCTGGCCCAAACCAGTTTTATTTCATCAATTATTGAAATAATGAAATATTTAGTAATAAACTTTTATGACAGAAATATCACTAGGCTACATGTAACTTAAATCATTTAATTCCTTCATTATCAACACTGTCTAGAATAGCAATTTAAGTGTGAATTGCGACTTCTCTTTGTGTTAAGTCAGCCTCAGACTCCGATAGCCTGTTGGGGGGTTGGAGGGACAGTTCAGTGCTGTATTGTGCGCGCAGGACAATAGGCCTAGGTGTTAATGTTCCTCTTTCATATTGTAAGGTATCTGGCTTCGTTTTGGGGAATATGTATTCAATAATTAATAATTATTCATACGGGTTTGAACCAGATACTTATACATGTTAAATCGCCCAACGAGGGGGATGATCTGTTACCTGCATCTGCATTCATATCTATACATCAGATTTTAACCACAAGGGATTATGGTCCACCACTGAGGTACAGATATTTTACAGACAGGTTAAAATTAGCTCAATTGTCAGAATGATATTTGTGATTGATCCACAATATCATCCTACTTTATAGGATTTCAGGAAACGCAATTCTGTGGCCACAAGAATGGGGTTTCCTGCCCTATAAGCAAATACTCTGTAAAGTATCTTTAATTTGTAAGCCTGTAGCTATAAGACCTTTGACACTTAAAGGGACTGGAAAATGAGCATACAATCAGAATCAATTAATGAATATATTGAATTTAATAAGGAAGCTACGTATACGGTTGCTAAGCGTTACAATGAATACATGTATTTACAAACACAATACAACGACAATGAACAAAACACTAAAAGGATCTGAGAGTGAAAGAAACAGGGAGAGAGAGATGGAGAGAGACTGGAGGTATCAGTGGCAAATTACAGACTTTAAGACCATTGAGAGACACCCGGAAAAACACAATCTTACTGCTCTGAAGACTCGTAAACGAATACTTGCATTTGGTTCTTATGTGGTGGAACACGGCTGCGTGCATGAGCTGCGTGTCAAGTGTGTTCCGTTGGGGCGTCACGTGGTTGCGGGCGGCTCGTCCGAGGAGCGCGCACGTGTGGCGTTGGAGCGTCACGTGGTGTGCGGGTGTGTCCGGAGAGCGCGCAATTTTAAAGCTTAAACGGTCTTTGACGTAAAGTTACCAAAGGAATAATTCAGACTAAGTTCATTTCCCTTCGTGGAAGTAAACAGAGTCGAACACAGAAAACAAACCCAACGAAACAAAACAAAACAAAGAACAGGAAAGATCCCCGGGGCGGGGATCACGAGAGAGGATTACATGGTGAATCACGGAGGTGAGGTACGAGAGAGAGAGAGTGTGTGTGGCGCGCCAATATTTATCACCTCGGAGAAATCCAGCCTCTTCCTGTCTAATAACTCAGTCTTGTAACATAACACCCCATTCTGTGTGTGTGTTTGAGAGAGTGTGTGTGTTGGAATGTCTTCCGGGGTGAATCTGCATGCGTGGGGTACACAAAGTTGTCCTCAGACTATGCGTTGCTAGGCCATATTTATGGACCAGAGTTAGTGAGGTTAGGAGCATTTTGACATCAACAATTTAATGGGTCATCCGGACAACGCCGATACCCTACAATATGGAGAGTGTCGGATAACGCAGCGACATATACAGTATTATCAGCTGTATGATGTGTTTTTACCCTGAAATTTTTAATTTAGAGAGAGACCCGGCAGGCGCAGCGAGGGAGACTAAATAAACTTGCAAAAAGAGATCCAGCGCGAGAGAGACAAAGAAAAACGCATGTTTTTAATTTAATTATGTTGCTTTGGACAATTTTCGTTTTGTAGGCCTACTGTTTTAATTGTTTAATATAGCTGTCATTTCTTTGGCAATACAAATTTAAAATGTCGCAAGAATAAGATTACCCAGCTGGCATTCGACTGACATTAAACGTTTAAATGTGGTGGAAATAATGTCAGTTTATGAAAAAACATTAATTCAACGTTAAAACAACGTTGAAAACCAAATAGTTGAAGTTGTGTTGTTGACTCACTACGGATTCAACATAGAAATATCACAAAATTTTGAGTTGTACGTCAAATCAACAATATTATTTTTACAACCATGACTTTTAAACATTGTTGAAATATATCAGTAGAAAAATAACGTTGTTCCAAAATCCAATTTGCAATCTGATTTGCAAAATCGAAACAAAATTCAACGGATATCCAACACTGGCACCTGACGTTGATTCAACAGTGACTCGACGTTAAAATGCCAGCTGGGTAGCCTAGTGTTTCTTATTTTGCATCGCAAAAGAAATAAACTCTAAACCCGATGCAACCCTGTTTTAAATTGAAAAAAACTGTCCCGACACTTTATTTAATCAGAATGGCATATTTAATCTAAACGTTTATATCAGAAGTAAAACATAGTTTTATTTATTTAAACTGTTATTGTGAACATATTTCACAGAACACTGTATTTATGATTATAATGAAGATTTACGGTTTTAGATGGATGGAAAGAACAAAGGGATGGATATTTAACAAAGTGATGGACATTTTAAAAGGGATGGATGTTTGCTTCATGTGATAGGCTTGGTGAGTGAAATTTATATTTGTATTATCTTTCTGTATACTGTAGGCCTATATATAATTTTCTATAGATTTTCGGTCTAAAAGTGACCAAAAAGACATTTAGCTCCAGCTCACCATCGGTGTCGCCAAACTGCTCCGTCTCCAAAACGTGCGTACGCACAGCTCAAAGTTTGCTTAAAGGTGCGCACATTCTCCCGTCAAGTTTGTTTTTTATAGATCACAACCTTTGTGTGGAAACTGGCGTACGTACATTTCCAGCCCTGTTTTGTGCGTACGCACGCTTTATAAATGAAACCCCAGGTCTTTTTAGTTGATCCCCCATTCTTCCAGTATGTTATCAAAAAACTCGATGTTTTGAGTTGAGTGATCTTCTGGGAAGAACTGAGTTTCGAGGCAGTTTGATTCCAGTTGCCAGTCTGGGGTGAGGTAATGGATAGTGACGCTTATGTAGGGTTGTCCACCACTGCTTTCACTAGTCCAGTGGTCAGTAGTTGCAGCAAACCATGTTCCTTGAGCTAAATTTTTTTTAAACGGCAGCTTTGACCTGGTTGTACAGATTTGGTATTTAAGTTTTGGAAAAATATTTTTGTGATGGCACTTTGTAGTGTGGTACAGCAACTTTCATCAGCCTCAGAAAACCAGGGGCCTCATGTACAAAGACTTGCGTTGAATTCATACTAAAACATTGCGTACGGACAAAGCTGTAAATGTGCGTACGCACAAAAAAAAGCAGATGTATGAATCTCTGCGTACGAAGGATCCCACGCATATTCTCTTTGTACATCCCAATTAACGTAAAATTGAGCGCACATGCACGAGCACAACGCCCCACCCAGTCTCCTCCCCCAATTAAATTAATTTAAATATGGTAATTAGTCCAATTTGGCAAAAGAAACCTGCAAGAACATGGCTAAAGCAAGCAAGAAACGAAATTTCACTGAAAATGTCTTCTATGTGAATATATAGTAAAGTGTAATTTATTCCTGTGATCAAAGCTGAATTTTCAGCATCATTTCTCCAGTCTTCAGTGTCACATGATCCTTCAGAAATCATTCTAATGTGATGATTTGATGATCAAGAAACATTTTTGAGTATTATCAGTGTTGAAAACCGGTGTGCTTCTGCTTCATATTTTCGTGGAAACCGTGATATAGTATTTTCAGGATTCTTTAATGAATAAAAATTTATTTCAAACTGATATAGAAATCTTATAATCTTTTGTAACATTATGAATGCATTTACTCTCACTTTTAAACAAATTCAATGTGTCCTTGCTGAATAAAAATATTACTTTATTTTTTTTATCTTTACTGACCGAATTAATGAAGTTTATTTTTTATTCCTAGTTAAGCCAACGCTGCCTTTGCTAGACGTGTTGTATCAATTTGGACATGCTTTATATAGCCTATGTTCTTACTTAATTGCATAATATAATATTTTAATAAAACTCGTGTGACTATGTCAAATAATTTATCAATTACAAATTATAAGCAATATCTGACAGCTGGTGGTGCGATAGAACAATTCGTAGTGTAATGTTTGCCACTTCACTTTATTGCCTCTGAGTCGCCAACGGACAAAAATCACGACAAATATACGTACACCAGACATGAAGTTTACTTGGAGGAATGCACATTCTTACGTTAATTTCACTGTTAGTACATCTGGCCGTGAACGTGAAAGCTGACGTACGCCGTGTTTTTGTGCGTACGCAGTGTTGATACATGAGGCCCCAGGTCTCTCCACAATTTGAAGTGGCATCATGTCCTTTGCAATGAAATATGAAATAGCTGCAGTGAGGTCTCGTGCATTTTTTTGATGTGGGTGCATAAGCAGTCTGCCTTTTTAAATGCTTGTTCAAGTGTCTGTCACAGCTGTAGATGAGGAGGGAGTCGAGGGACCAGAAGCATCACTGGGTTTGCCTGATGCACGCCCACTCTGTAAAAGGAAAAACAAATGTATTATCATTTAATAATGATAATATTCACTCACTTATGGATGTGTATGACTACATATTATAATTATTAATAAATAATAAATCACTTTATTATTTATTAAAAATCTCTCTCTCTCTCTCTCTCTCTCTCTCTCTCTCTCTCTCTCTCTCTCTCTCTCTCTCTCTCTCTCTCTCTCTCTCTCTCTCACGCACTTTAAATGAACAAAATATGTTGGTTGGGTCAGGGTGACTAAACTACTGGAATACTTATAATGCGTTGCTATTGACAACAGTCATTATAACACAGTGCACATCCATGTCTCGGATCACCGCGAACGCGATCTCTGGTTTCATTCAAATGTGTATTGTCTTGCGTCTCAGTTTTGATTGTATTGAAAATTAAATCAGAATAATTTAGTATTAATACTACTCTAATATTGTTGTAATGATCACATTTTCTTGACGATTGTTTTGGACACATACTTGTATAATGAATTTATAAACCGGTAAGATTTAAAAACATTAAGTTAATCACAATTATATATTTCATGTACCTGAAATTATTTCTGTGGTAAAAATAAAAAATAAAACTGTAATAAGTTTACTATGAATGAATACAATACATTATCCCTTAAATGACACCCTTAATAAATGGGTCACCCTTAAAAAAATCCACTTGCTGTAAAACTTTTCTCTTCGTGGAAGCTTTGCAATAATTACAAGTGAGATAATGAAATGATTCATCTCCAATCAATATTTTTTGTCTAATTATTTGCCCAAGTTAGGACATTTTATCGTGAAACCGGTAATCGTCCCATCCCTAATAGAGAGATACAACCATGATCAGATGATAACAGCAAATCATTTGTGACTCTGAGAGCAGTCTCAATACTGTGGTACGGTCTAAATCCTGACTGAAAATCCTCGCAGATATAATTTTTCTAAAAAGGAACACAGTTGTGAAGATGCTGCCTTTTCTAGTATCTTTAACAGAAAAGGTAGATTCGAGATCGGCCTGTAATTGACTAATTCTGTGTTTTTTTTTTTAACAAGCGGTTTAATCATAGCCAGCTTAACTTTAATTGTTACTTTTCCTAATGTCAAAGATGAATTAATGATAAGAAAAAGATCTTTGACCTCTGGAAGCTAGGGCTGGGTATTGACACGCATTTCACAATTCGATTCGATTTTGATTCACAAGCTTGCAATTCGATTCGAATTCGATTCAATATTGATTATTTTGGATATCAGGTACAATACATGGCAAATTTTCTGAAGGAAAACAAATCTCTTAACTAATGCTGTAAACTATGCTGCCCTACAAAGCAAAAAGGCAGTAACTGCATTTTTGGTCAAACATTAGTTATCATTTTCATGACATTCAAGGCATCCTTTGTTATGTGACAAAACATCTTATCTCAAATGTGTGTCGGTTTGAAGAAAAATGGTAGTCGTTTGTACAGTAACTGCAAAAAGCCCTAGTTAAAGAAATTTTTCTCAGTTCTGCTCTCTGCGTAGTTACTGCCTTTTTGCTTTGTAGGGCAGTATGGGAGTCAGTTGTAGCCTATAGGCTTCATTAGCCTACTATAATATTGAAGGTAAAAATGTACTGATTTGTATTAAAACACTTAAATTACACTTACATAATAAAGTTATATGAAATATAAACATTTAAATGGTGGCTGTCATAACTTGCTAGATTTATTCAAACATGCATTAAATATTGAAGAACATTAAAAATTAAAATGAATATGTAATATGGTGCATATATTTAGCTAAATGCTCCTCTAGAGTTAATTTTTCTAGCTGACTAACGAGCTTATGGTCACTCACTGGATATGGTTTTTCTGAGGTAAATGTAACGTTACATGACATTGTTAACAATCTGTTTTACTGACTTTCCACGGTTGAAATACTGAGCGATTCCATGTGACATGATACAGATTTCGATAAGTTGTACTCTTATCTTTTAACACACTTTCAGGTGCTCATTCATGTTTATTTCGCGCTGTAACTGGTATTAAGGCGGAAGAGAGGATAATGTGCTTCTCTTGAGCTGAGTGGCGCCAGAGCGATGTCACGCCACAGCGCCAAAACGATATTTGTTTTTGAATTTCGTAAGAAAATGGACATAATTTGAAATCTGAGACTGTTTCATATCAATAGTAACAAAGCACAAAGATTATTGTGATTTATTGGATGGGATGTGCGCTACAATGTTCCATTCATTCATCAACTGAAAACAGGATGACTAGCCTAATCGATTCTTGGGATTTAAGAATCGATATCGGTTCGTAAAAATGAAAATCGATTAAAATTGAGAAATCAATATTTTTTTTACCCAGCTCTACTGGAAGCATCTCTTTCATTAGCTTAGTTGGTATAGGGTCTAATACATGTTATTGATTTAACGAGTTTAAAAAAAAATCTTCCTCTCCTATAGTAATGAATGAATCGAATTTTTCCTTAGGGAGACTACAATGCACTCCCTGATGCGATGCTGTAGTAGACTGTTGCATAGTTATAATTTTCTCCCTGATATTATCAATCTTATAAGTGAAGAAGGTCATAAAGTCATTACTGCTGTGCTGCTTGGAAACTTCTGGGTTTGAGGCTTTATTTGAAAAAGTGGCTAAACTAACGAAAAATATATACCTCGGGTTGTTTTTTTTCTTCTAATAGGGTTGAAAAATAAGCAGATCTAGCAGCTTTTAAGGCATCTCTGTATGCGATCGAGCTCTCCTTCCATGAAATGCGAAATACTTCTAGTTTTGTTTTCTTCCAGTTGCACTCCATTTTTCTGGCTGCTCTCTTAAGGGCCTGAGTGTGCTCGTTGTACCACGGCGTAGGACTCTTTTCTTTAATCTTTAAGCGCAACGAAGCAACTGTCTGAAGTACTGGAAAAGAAAGAGTTAAAATTTTCTGTCGCAATATCGAGTTCTTCTAAGCTATCTGGGACGCTGAGATGATGAAACTGATCAGGAAGATTATTAATAAAGCAATCTTTAGTAGCAAAATTGATTAGATCTAACATTGTAACACGGAGTCGGCTTTGCAGCTAAATGAAGTTTACACGAGACTAGATAATGATCTAAGATGTCATCGCTCTTGCTGCAGAATTTCAACGGCATTAACATTGATTCCGTGTGATTAATATTAGATCTAGAGTATGATTGCGACAATGAGTAGGTCCTGACGTGTTTAACTCCAATAGAGTTAAGAATATCTTTAAAGGCCAATCCCAATGCATCTTTTTCGTCATCTACATGTATATTAAAATCACCAACAATTAGGACTTTATCTGCAGCAAGTACTAATTCTGATAGAAAGTCAGCAGATTCTTTGATTAAAGTCTGTATGGTGCCCTGGTGACCTGTATACAGAAGCCAGCACAAATCTCAAACGTGATTATTATTTGCACTATATATTGTTAAATTAAGCACCAACACTTCAAAAGAACTTTATTTGAAACTAGATTTCTTAGTAATTCTGAAAATATTACTATAAATTACTAGCCTGGGTTTCCCCATGCTGCCTTTGCACAGCATGATTTTATTCACGCTGCTAGGAAGCCTGGATACCATGGACCAGATTTTCGCCTCAGCGAGGGGACCAATCACAGAATGGGGAGGGAGCAAGACAATGACGACGAAGCAGTTTGTTTATACCTATGGATCAAACATGGCAGCAGATGCGAAGTTACCTTTCGATGCAGCCTTAGATACATACGCCATCGTGTACAAATAAATCTCTGACCCATCGTCTTCTTCCTAGTCTAATTTCTGTCGCTCTACATACGCCATCTGGTATAATTGAAACGATTGCCTATGAGCTACGTACAGGCGCATTTGATAGACATTCGTAGCACCCAATAAACGGCTCTGGGCATTCGTAAACCACGCCTCAAATATGAGAAAATGAACATGTGGTTCCCAGACCACGTCTCAATCTCAATGAGACGTGGTCTGACGTTAGCCAGGCTTATAAATTACAGCAACACCTCCCCCTTTGCCTTTCAGACGAGGTTCATGTTTATACCAGTAATCTTGCGGGGTGGACTAATTTAAAGTAATGTAACTGTTTGGTTTTAGCCAGGTTTCTGTCAAACGCAACACGTGTAGGTTATTGTCTGTAATCATATCATTAACAATAAGTGCTTTTGAAGTAAGGGATCGAATATTCAGCAACCCAAGCTTTATCATTTGCTCATTTGTATTATATCTGTTTTTTTATTTGTTGAACATCAATAAAATGTTTACCCTTAAATGGGTTTGGAAGTTTTTTTGTATGTCCTAATTTGGGGAACAGACAGTCTCTATATGATGATATCTAGGTGAAAGAGTCTCTATGTGATGGGGTTTATCTGACCTTGGTGGCGTGAGACCGCTAGCAGATGGTCGGTTTAGCCAGTCTGTCTCCTTCCTGACCTGAGCCCAAGATTGTCATGTTTGGGCTCTAAGACTATGTGCCATATTACTAGAGAGAAGAGCAGCACCATCCCAGGAGGGATAAATACCATCTCTTTTCAACAGGTCTGGTCTGCCCCAAGTTTTTTTCCAATTGTCTATGAATTCTATATTATTTTGCAGACACCACTTCGACAGTCAGCCATTGAGTGAGGACAGTCTACTAACTATCTCATCACTCCTGCAAACAGGAAGGGGGCCAGAGCAAATTAAAGTGCCTGACATTGTACTTGCGAGTTCACACACCTCTTTAACTTTAATTTTGGTGATCTCCGACTGGCAGTCGAACATCATTAGTGCCAACGTGAATAATAATCTTAGAGAATTTACGATTAGCATTAGCCAGCACTTTTAAATTTGCTTTGATGTCAGGCGCTCTGGCACTCGGCAAACGTGACTGATGGCTGGTGTCTCAAATGTCACGTTCCGTGTAATAAAATCGCCAATAACTAGGGCACTGTTGTGGCAAAAATTGTTAAACATCACTGCGTAAGAGACCACTCGGAATCAAATTATTAAGATAAGTATTCTTGCAAGAATAGGCCCAGTCGCCAACACGGCAGATACCCTGTGGAGTGAGTGAGACACAGACAGGAAGAAATGGGCAATCTTTATACTGCTCTTCAAGGTCCTTTTCCTTGCAGAGCTTCCCAGTAGTTTTCCACAGACAAAAGGCCCTTTACTGCTAGCTTTGATTTATCACTAACCCTTTAAGCCCCGCTTAACTAGATGACCTTCTGACATCAGAGGTCAGAGGTCCTTGCCCATCTGGTTCTAGATTGTCTCGCTCCTGCACTTCAGGTGTATAAACATACATTTCAGAGAAGTTCCTCCTCCTCACATCAGACTGCAAATGATAATACCATATGGCATTTCTTCGTAATGTCCACTGAAAATCAAAAAAATTCCACAATAGGCACATTCAACAGGATTCTTAGTGGGTGTTTCACTGAGTGGGGAGAATCTATTTGTTATGGTAATCGGAATGGGAGAGCGGTGTTTTGTCCCTCGACTACAGCGTCTTACTATCACCCAATTGCCCTGCTGTACGGGCTCTACTTCAGCCGGAACCGAACAATGTACAGTGTTCATTAAGCTAGTCGCATCCAAAGCAGTATCTAAAGCCCTTGCACTTCTACAATTAACCTTGATTAAAGTTTGGATGCGTGTCTCTAGTTCTGAAATCTTCTCCGTTAGCCTAACTGTCTCCCTGCATTTATCACATGTAAATCCTATGCTGACAGGATTGCAAGCACTGTTACTGCATTCCTGGCATGGGCCAGACCCTCAGTCACCTCTCAGATATCAAATATACATGAAAAAACATTTCAGTAATCACACTGGTAACTTCTATAACGAGGTAAAATCTCAAGCTTAGAGAAGTCATTCTACTCATTTGATATTTTGAAGGAAAAATATTGATTAATACCTTGATTATAATCACTCATTAGACATACATTGAAGCATCAGTGGATTCCAGAATCCACTCCCTTCAGTATGATTTCAGAATGGCTTCTTGATCCTGTTACATGAAATGATCTCTTGCATTTTTGGGACAAAAGTCCCCTGGTTATTTAAATATTTTTTTAAATATAAATATTTAAATTTAAGTAAGACGACAGTTCTTTTAATATAACATAGCCAACACTTATTTGAAAATGCCAAGAAAACAAACTTTTTTTTTTTTATCTTGTTATTTTATTTAAAGGTGCATTGTGTGATATTTAGGAGGATCTGTTGACAAATGCAATATCATATACATAACTATGTTTTCAGTGATGTATAAAGACCTTACTTGATGAACCGTCATGTTTTTATTACCATGAGCCATTTCTATCTACATACACCGCGGGTCCCCTTACATTGAAATGCGCTAACTTCTACAGTAGCCCTAAACGGACACCCTTACATTGAAATGCGCTAACTTCTACAGTAGCCCTAAACGGACAAACGCGTTTCGTCACCATGTTCTTCGTGCAAATAAGCTAGCTAAAGTCAGCAAATGACACAATGATGAACGAGTATCAATAATATTCGCAATAACGTAGGTTTACTTAATTATTTAGTCAAACGAATTCAAGAAAAAGTCGAAATAATCGTGAGGAAACTCATTAAATTTCGAGAATAAACTTTATTTATTCGTCTTTATTCTCAATTTAATTAGTTTAATTTCGCATTATAATGACTTTAATCTCGAGATGGTTCTATTTTTTTTTTTATTACTGCTTGGCCCTAATCCTCTTCTGTAGACAACAGAGGAAAAACATAATAAAATATAAATAAAAAACATAAAATAGGCCTACACACTAAATATTTTATTTAACTTGATTAACAAATTATGACAAAAAGAAAACCCAATCCGTTTGAAGCTTTAAAAAAACAGCAATTTTTTTTCCGTCACGCTATATTTTTCCGTCAAATAAAAATAGCAGGCCTACCTCAATCCACACCTTGTCTAGTGTTTATTTAAAAAAAAAAAGTAAGGGACTGTTCGTTTTTTATTTAAGGGGCCACCGGAGGAGATTTGAGATCTGTAGTCAAAAAAGACTTGACCCTCCCTTCGCCAGCAATAATTTTTTCTATGACCCTCCAAAATGATTGTGAAAAAAGGCATGACCCTCCCCGATAATTTGATTACTTCTGTACTGGTTTGCTCTTGGCAAAGATTTTCAGATAGCCATTGTTTGTTTTTTTACAACCATGACAAACGACTAAACTCCTGCTTTCTCATCTTACTAGGGCTGTAACGATAGACCAAACCTACAATTCGGTTCGTATCACGCTTTTTGATTTGAAAAAAAAATCATGTTTTCGGTGCTGATGCAGTGGTGAACGCGTTCATGTAGCATGTAAGGGTGGCGCTGCCAATAAAGTATCTAAAAGCTGCCACAAAGAACCGGCAAAAGTAATGATAATTAAAATGTCTCCTTGCTATATTTGACATTTTCATAGTTTATTAATAAACAAGTCTTTGTCAGTGTCGGCTGCAAAGATGAAGTTGACGATGCTGACTCGCGATCTTCGCAGTAGTGAACGCGCCAGAGAGAAATGCACATTTCATAGGATTACATAATCTGTTAAAAAGTAGACATTTCAAGCTTTGTATTTATCAGGTCTGTGAGGCAAGTAGCCTACCTTAGGCTATACGCTGAGTTTCGGTTCATTTATTAGACGAGAGTCCAGTTCACGTGCCGGCGCCTCCGTTTCATGAACTATTTTCTACTATATTTACTTATTTATTAAATCCAGGCAATTGGTTGATGAAACATTGATTAAAATTAAGATACAATTGATAAAAAACGAAATTCACTTTAAACCTTTCACATAGACCTCAAACAGAAAGCACAAAGCCTTTCTTTAAAGTCACTTTCAGAGCGGTCACGTCCGTAACATTTTTTTTTTCCCCTCATAAATGCGAACACGAAAAATAAAATAAAAAGAATATTTTATGTGGAGGCCGACCCTTCTTCATCCAGTGGGTAGTGTTACTTTTGTTTTGTGCAGCGTAGTTCATAGAATTACTAAAAAATATTTTGCCACCTAAAAGTTAAAGATTTTTTGTCACATCACACGTGTAGGCTATTTCCCTCAAATTAAATGCGTGAATAAATGTGTAGACTGATATTTTTCTAATGTCTGGACTCCTTTATTAAGGGAGTATGAATATGAACAGACATTTCAGTATTTCATGCATTTTCTGAGAATTTATATTTCAAGTTTTGACTGCAAATGTCACGTCCATAACGCTGGAATTGCCCAATTTTAAAGAATTTATCCTCAACTAGTTTTTTTTTTGATGTAGGTCTACTTATTTTATTATGTTAACTTCAAATAATACTAATAGTAATTTAAAAATGTGATAGCCCTATGTCCAACACATCACACTCCACTGTTATGGTGGCAATTACAGTAGATTTACTCACTAACATTGTTGTGGAAACACAATAAGAATGGAAACTAAAATATGGTAGTATCGTACTACAGCGCACATATCAGCTGCAGTTCTGGCGCCTCAGTCCCAATACTGTAAAACTTGACGTACATTCACATCACATGTTCATGCAGCGGTAGAGTTACACTCACAGGACACTGCATTTATTCGCAATCACAAAAGTTCATTATGTGCTCGTGCTTTAAAGCTTTGCCGGGTAAACATTTCATTGGCGTTCTGTTCTTCTAATCAGGGACGTGCACGGGGGGTTGCTCAGGTTGCCTGGGCAACTGCCCATATGCCCTTCTGGACTCAGATTGAAAAAAAATATATATAAAAAAAAAAATCGTACAATGGATTCAGAATTTCACGTAGGCCTAGATAAAAAAAAAAAATCTCAAAGCCTCATTCACTTCCATTTGGGCACTCGCCAAAAATAACCATACATAGACGCCATAGATATAAACACTAGATGTCGCCTTGGGGTTCTAAACATGCGTCAAAACCGCCGCCATCTTGGAACAGGGGTCTTGTCATAGGAAGTAGCTAGGTAACGCTGAATTCATGGATGATGCTGGACTTTTGTGCTGCATATGGATGTCCACACTAACGAAATCTAAAAACCAGACATCAAGGGATTACATTTTACAAGATTGTGAAATTTTGTAAATTTTTTAAAATTTCTCTGGACTCAATGATAAATACATGTCTGACCGTTGGAACGAACCAAAACAACTAGAAAATCGCATTCATGACGATTTATGGTGATTTTATTTCCGTTAGAGCATTTCCTACATTGACGCTGATGAGGGGTTCCCCTGTTTCAAGATGGCGGCTCTATTGACGCATTCGTTCCAATGAACTGCCGTAGCCAGGCGATATCTAGTGTTTATATCTATGGCTGCACGCGACCATAGACTGCACGCGACCGGTGCGTTAGACCCCGCAAATTACTTAAGGCCCCGCCTCCATCTCGTGTCATAGCGCGTCAATTAATGTGTACAACATCCATGACAAAATGAAGCGAAACTATCCTTCTGGTCACGAAAAGAGGAAGAAGAAAAAAAACATGAGAGTGAATTGCGGGAACAACAATCAGGTAAACTTGTGTTCTCTCCTCTCTAAGTTTGATGTCAGCAAAGTTTGATCTTCGGTCTTGGTAACCTAGCTGGGCAGGCAGTGCATCTCTTGCATCACTTTGTGCCTGACAAAAGTGAGAGTAAAATACAATTACAATTCAGAGCAACTGCCCCTCAAAATTCCTGTGCACGTCCCTGCTTCTAAAGCACTTTTTCTGAGTGTGTACTGAAGTGGGCGCGCACCGTCAAACAGCGCCAAACTGGATTTTTGTTGGGTCAGACCCATCTGATAGCGATGGGGGGCCGAGACCGAGAGAGCTACATGAAGCAACATGGAAAAAATATGCACCAAACAAGCCACTTTGAAATTTAGCTGTTTTCATGAATACAAAAGTTGGGGACCCTCCCCCTAGACTAAAAAAAGTTGGATGACCCTCCCCTATTTTCCTCCGGTGGCCCTTTCCATAAATACCGAACGGTCCCTAACATGTCTACATGATGTGGGGTTAGTCTGGAGCGCAGCCTGTTGAGTTAGACCCGCGGCAGAAAACACCCTCTCCGATGGCACAGATGTCCCGGGAATGTTGCACTACTCGCTAGAATGGCCAGCTTCGGGAAGCGACTTTCATTTGCTTGTGGATGTACATTGTTCATTTGCTTCAAGTGATATTGCATTGTACTTGTAACTACTGCTGTATTTTTATACCACATAGCATATTTTGCAATTAACTTCGTTGCCCTTTCTGTCGAAATGGTCCCACACAGTACTTTTCGCTCGCTCTCTTCATTTTGCTTGTTCGGCGAAATGTCTGTCGGCACGTGTGGTTGCGCGCGCCCCTTAAGTTAACTAACGTAGGCTATATGGTGGTTTTTTTTATAGTGTTTTTTTAACCATGCAGCAAACTAAAAAAAAACTACAACATTTTTTTTTAAACTGTTAAACCGCTTAACTGGCCAAATTTTTTACTTTCGGTTAAACGGTCAATATGAGCATCCCTAGATTGAATGTTGATTTTATTATTTGATCATCCATTTATGAAAATAATCATTACTGGCAGCCCTACATTAAGAAACAGGAAAAGAAACCCTAAGTTTAGGCTTTGTTCCATTTAAAAAAAAAAAAAAAAAAAAAAAATAAAAAAAAACGTTTTGTAAAGGAGTAAAATACTTATTTTTGGGTTAACTTTTCTTTTAATAAGTTGTTCTTTTTCTTTCTTCAGATTTTCCCCATTTATGCTCTTTAACCATTTGGAAAGGGAAGATTCTCAACCAAGATGTGTTCAATTCCTGGTTTGCCAGAAGTCGGATCCAATACGACTGTTCATATCGCAAGAGTCACTTTAAACCCACACACTATCTTAGTGGAATTTGGAGGGAATTTAAATCATGGACAAGAGGCCATTGATGTATATCAACAACTAAAAAAAGACATTGAAGCCCTTAGGAAACGGCAGCAAACTTTTGAAGGCAAACCTGGAGAACTATGTTTAGTATATGAAGACGGAGCTTGGCACAGAGCAAGGATACTTTCAACATCTAAACATGAATACAAGGTGTTCCTAATTGATGATGGTAAATTACACTGGGCCTCAAGCAAAGTCTTGACAAAATGTCCACACAACCTTTCCAGTCTACCTCCCAAAGTAGAGCTTTGTATACTGGCCAGTGTATCACCTCTATGTCTTGAGAGTGCATGGTCTTGGGCCGCTTCAGAGTACATCAGATCTTTGTGTGGGAAAGAGGTATCTGGGTGTGTTCAGGATGTGATAATGCCTTCCAGAATTGTTCTCCTTGACATTCCAAGTGTATCCAAACAAATGTATGAACTTGGATTTGCTAGAAAGATGCCTAATGAAGACTTTAAAAGCCTTGTAATGCATTCACTGGATTTGCCAATAAATCCTTCCATACAGACAAATGTTGTGACTACAAATGGTCAGCAGGAGCATGCCAGTGACCCTGACAAGTTGCATCAATACTTGTATCCAGAGTTGTTGCCTGGAACAATTGAGATTGTAACTGTAACACAAGTTGTTCATCCATTGAGGATCTTTTGCAAACTGCATGTCTTTTCACATGAGCTTAAGAAATTAAGTGATCAGCTCCACGAATACTATGAAGATGCATTCTCTGCTCCGATTCGAATGCCACTGTCTGATGGGTCTCCATGTGCAACCAAAGGAAGTGATGGCAATTGGTATCGATCTGTACTTCAGCAGAACAACATCTCTGATGTTGTCAAGGTCTTTCATGTCGATTATGGAATTGGAGATTTTGTTAAACTCTGCAATATCAGACCCTTGTCTGCAAGGTTCTTCCAATTGCCAGTTATCACCTATGAATGCTCTTTATATGGTGTCATTGACAAAGGAGTTGGATGGAGGACTGATCAGATAGATTATCTGAAGTCTGTTGTACTCAATCAAATCCTTGTTGGAAAATTTGAGCATCACAGTGTGAAAGAGGATGTCTATCATATAACACTTTATGGAAATGACAATGTAAATGTGAACAACACATTTGGCCACAGAGAGCAGTGTTTTTCAGTGACGGAGAGGATTTGTAGTGACCCAACTCTTGAGAATCTAAACAAAGTGACTTGCAAATATATGCATGACAGAAATGTGTCTTTACATTCTCTCTATTCACCCATTTTAACCAGATGCTCCAGTTCTCTTGAAAATGTCTCAGTAGTGAGACCTTCCAAATCTGAAGAAAACCTACAACCTGCAGAGGGAGGGGACCCACCGAATATTGGTGCAGCTCCACTCCTTCAGACTGATACATATGTTGATTCACCACCTAAAATTGAAGTGGGGGCAAAGGATAATGTACAAATAACTTGTGTCCAAAGTGTAAAGCAGTTCTTTGGCCATTTTGCACAAAATACTGATACGGTCAGGAAAATGACCAAAGATATTCAACAACTGTGCCGCAAGCAACCACAAGCAAAGTTTTCAATTTCCCCTAAAATGATGTGTCTTGCTAAATACACCGATGGGCTGTGGCACAGAGGACAAATTGAATCAACGCATCCAAAAATACTTGTCCAATTTGTAGACTATGGTGACTTGGTCGTTTTGGATAAATCTGATATTCGACCATTTCCCCCAAACGCTAGTGCGATTGCATCTACTCCCATTCAGGCTGTTCTGTTTGAACTTTCTAATTTAACATTACCTCAGCCATGTGAGATTAATGAGTGGTTTAAAAACTATGCTACAGACTGCATGTTCACTGTCATCGTGAAACAAAATTCCTCGGGCAAACTATCAGTGGAGATGTATGATGAGAAAACAAACCTCAACTTAAAAATTAAAGAGCAGTCGAACAAGATCAAAAGAAACATCGGCAAAGGAACTGATAAGGCTCATACTTTCAAGGAGACTTCAGAAAGAGTGGAGTCTAGAGGGGTAAGAAATAATTTAAGCACTCCATCACAAGCACATGAGAAAACTTCCACAAAACCAGTTGTTCAAGGTACATTGGAACAAAACTTCCAGACTGTTACTAATCAAACAAGTGGACACAGTAGAGCTAAGCCTAATGTTTTACAGCAACAGGTGATCCTTTGTTATCCAAAGCTCACCGATCTTCCCTCTAAAGCCTTGGAGGCAGGATATGTTTCAGACATCTATGTTTCACACTGTAATAGTCCGTCGAGTTTTTTTGTACAATTGACAAGTGATGAAGATGAAATATTTTCTATTCTCGACAATCTTAATTCTGGTCACTTAAGTGATGCACAAGTTGAACTAAACTTGTTGCAGTCAGGTGACCTGGTGAGAGCTGAATATCCTGCTGATGGGGCCTGGTATCGTGCTGTTGTTCAAAACAAGAGAGATGGCATGGTTCAAGTGCAGTTTATTGACTTTGGGAATGAGGCAACACTTCTACCCCTTAAAATAAGGCAACTTGGCAAGCAGTTCCTTAGCACCCCCAGGCTCAGTATTTGTTGCACAGTTGAGGATGGTAAGAAAAGAAAAAAAGGTGATTGGACACAGGAAGATATCTTGACTTTCAAAAAATCAGCCGGTGAAAATGGTGAGAAGAAAATTCAATGCAAGTTTATCCAAGAGGACGTATCTGCTTGGCTTGTCAGTTTAGAACACCAAGGTGTTGTATTGGAAGGTCCTTTGTTTAATACTGCTCTCAAATCAGGTGCTCAATCGCAAATGCCCTGTAATGAAAATACTCAGCCGTTAACATTCAAGGAACCAGCTATAACTCAAGGACAAATTGTAGAAGCATATGCTTCATCTATTGACGGACCAAATTACTTCTGGTGCCAGTTCAAAAACTCAGAGGAACTTGACAAAGTCTCTCTGCTTGCACAAGAAATTGGAAACTGTAGTCGAACTAAACCAATTCAGCCAAATCAGTTACGCCAAGGAGGACTGTGCATAGCATTCTTTTCTGACCAGCAGTGGTACCGTGCACAGGTTCTAAATACACATGATAAAACTGTCTCTGTTCTTTTTATAGATTATGGAAATGAGTCTGAAATTGATCTGAACTTCGTTAAGTTCCTACCCACCAAGCTTCTGGAAAGTCCACCACAAGCATTTCTTTGTCAGTTAGAAGCTTTGGGGTCCGTAGATGGCACTTGGAGTGACGCTGCAACTGATAAATTTTTTGAGCTTCTGGTGGATGAACCTTTAAAAGTGACTATTCGGAACACTGTAATCTCCTCTTACCTTTCAAAGTGTCCTCTGTATAGCGTTCTTGTTGAATGCAAGGGGCTTATTGTTAATGATCTTATGAAAGATTACTGGTGTGACCCCAAACCTCAAGTCTGTAGCAAAGCGAGAGTGGCCGCTAAAACAAAACCCTCTGCAGGTAAGAACAATTTTGGAGTAAGCTCTGAAACTGTTCAGAAAAATAAAACTCCCAAGCTTGATTCTAGTACAAGACCTTCAAATGATGTTAACCCTGAACTTATCAACTTTGAGTCACAGATTTCTCAAAATGAATCCAATCAAGAAGATCGATTACAGCGCCATGATGGTTGGCAGTTAGAATGTGCTGCAGCCATGACCCAAGACCAAAGCGTTACAAACCCAACATCTGCTGAAGAATATGGACACACTGTGGTTCCTGAACTATCAGTGCAGTTTTTACCTCAAGTTGGAGATCTTCCTCCTCGTGTGATAGAACCAGGTACAGTGTCTGAAGTGTATATTTCGCACATCAACAGCCTGACAAGCTTTTTTGTGCAGCTGGCAATAGATGAGAATACATTATTCTCCCTCAGCGAACTATTGAATTCCCCTCAGCCATCTGAGAAAGATGAAAGGAATGCATTCAGTGTTCAGCAGGGAAGTTTGGTTAAAGCCATGTTTTCTGAAGATGGTTCCTGGTATCGTGCCATTGTGAAGGACACAACTGAAAATGGCAAGATTCAGGTAGAGTTCATAGATTTTGGAAATGAGGCAACTGTATCTCCCCTTGAAATTCGTCAACTTGATGAGCTGCTACTGTTGTACCCAAGGTTCAGCATTCACTGCAGCTGTAGTGTAGATGATCGATTCAAGACTCAGGGAATAGAGGAAATGAAGGAACAGATATTGCTCTTCAAAAAAATTTTCGGTGATGCTGGGGAGAATACTCTCTCTTGCAAGTTTATCAAAGATGATGACATTAATTGGGAAGTTAAAATTACTCCCAGCTCATTGGATTCGTTGAGTGAGAAATGGGATCATTTTGATTTGAATGCATTACTGGCAGTTTCCAAAACTGACAAGGAGACATTCCAGCTGCTCTTCAAGAAACCAGATGTGTCTTTGGGACAGACGGTAGAAGCTTTTGCATCATGCATTGTTGGACCAAATTATTTCTGGTGCCAGTTTTCAAACTCTGAAATACTTGACCAAATCACCCACGTTGCCCAAGAATATGGAAACTCTAGTGAGACACAGCCAATTCTGCTAGATAGTTTGGAAACTGAAAACCCGTGCTTGGCTCGTTACTGCGACGATCAGATGTGGTATCGTGCAAAGGTTGTTAATAAGTGCAAAAACACTGTTTCTGTCCTATTTGTTGATTTCGGAAATGAGTCGGAAATCAGTGAAGGCTCTGTTAAAGCACTACCTTATGACTTGCTGCAAAGTCCAGCTCAAGCTTTTCTGTGTCAGTTAGAAGGATCATCCGGATCATGCGACAGTGTAGCTAACGATACATTCTATGAGCTTGTTGTGGATAAACCTCTGAAAGTAACTGTGCAGTGCATTGCTAATATGCTGGACCATAACAGCCCTCCATATTATGTTAAAGTTGAGTCTCCACAATGTCTTGTAAATGAGCACATGGCAAAGTTTTTGAGGAACTCTGCAGAGGTGATTGAATCCCATGAAAAACCCACTGCATTAACATCTGTAGATCAACCCGTTTCGGAGGATAAAACAAGTGTGAACAGTTCAATCACAACAAAGGAAAATCACACTGCATCAACATCTGTAGATCAACCTGTTTCAGAGGATAAAACAAGTGTGAACCTTGCAGTCTTAACAGAGGAAAATCACACAAGTGAACCTCATTGTGCTGAACAACATGGAGGTAATAGAATGGAACTATTAGTAGTAAATGGTGAATTGCATGATGTATCTGAAAATAAGGTGGATGATCAGCTTGGGGATATCATTGATAATGATTCCACAAGGACAAATTCAGTTTTAGAAATTCAAAAAGTTTGTCATGAACCTGACGATGGAGTTCCTGTTGGATCAGCTGAGCCAATGCTGCTGCATACTGTGGAAAATGGCAAAGATATGGAAGATTCTGAAAAAGGTTTGTAAATTTGTGATAATCTTTCAATTATTTTTCAAATGGAATATAATTATTTATTTTAAAGGGATAGTTCACCCAAAAACGAAAATTACCCCATGATTTACTCGCCCTCGAACCATCCTAGGTGTATGTGACATTCTTCTTTCAGACGAATACAATCTGAGTTATATTAAAAAATTACCTGGCTCTTCCAAGCTTTATAATGGCCGGTTTCTGTTATAAAGTCCATAAAAGTGCATCTGTCCATCATAAAAGTCCTCCACATGGCTCCGGGGGGTTAATAAAGGCCTTCTGAAGCGACGCGTTCGTGTAAGAAAAATATCAATTTTTTTATTTAAAACTTTATCCATTTATTTAAAACTTTATCGACTAAAATAACTAGCGTCCGGCAGATGGCCTACGCAAGTCGACTTAAGCCAAAAGAGTAACACTTGACGATGTATGACATAGGAGTAGCGTAATCTTTGACGCCTGTCACGTACTTGACAGTGCGCGAGAGAGACCAAGGGTGTCCGCGAGAGAGACCGAGTGGGACCGAGAGTGCACGAGAGAGACCGAGTGAGTCAGAGAGCGCGCTCGACAGTGTGCGATCGAGGCCGAGAGTGCGCGAGAGAGACTGAGTGGGTCCGAGAGCATGCTCGACAGTGCGCGAGCGAGACCGAGTGGGTCCGAGAGCGCGCTCGACAGTGCGCGAGAGAGACCGAGAGGGTCCGACAGTGCGCCAGAGAGACCGAGAGTGCGCGAGAGAGACTGAGTGGGTCCGAGAGCGCGCGAGAGAGACCGAGAGTGCGCTCGACAGAGACCGAGGGTGTCCGAGCATTATATAATTTGTTTATAAATAAATGACAAATTTCAGCATTAGAATAATCTCTGTAGCCTATTGGTATTGTTAAGCCCGGCTAGATCGGCCCAAAGTCCGGCATCCGATCAGCGGGTGAAGGTCTCTGCGTGTTACTGTCTTTTCTCGTGGCAAAGTATTTTTGATTAAATGCAATACATTTCTCATATGTATTCTCTCATTATTTTATCTGACTCCATAAATGAAAAGGTTTTTAATGATATATGTGTATCATTAAATATAAGCGAAAGTTTGACTATTCCTTTTAACTCTAATGAGTTAAAAGGAATAGTCAAAGTAAGTTAATAATAGTCAAAGTAAGTTAATAATCAAAATTGAACAATTTATGTCAGGTAAATTTATCATTCCAATTTCATAATCAGTTCAAAGATAATCAATACAAAACATCAAATGCTCTGGAATAAAGAGAAGAAATTTGAACCCGACATTAGAAAATACGTGAAGCAGTGGCAGTTCTAGACCATTTCAGCTGGGGGGCCAAGCTGGGGCCAGTTGTACTGTTAGAGGGGCCAGTTACATTTAGACCTTATTGTTGTCATATCATTTTCTGCACTGCACTGCAGGCATAAACAGGCAAAATACCATGTTTTTAATCCTCCAACAATGTATTTGCATTTCCATTTCTATTTTTACATTTGCATTACATATTCAGTATCAGTCACAGTAAATGTATTTGCATTTTCATTATATTTTTTACATTTGCATGCACATATATTCATCAGTCCCATTAACTGTATTCTAATATTTTTGTGGGGGTTTTTTTTGCAAAGAGATCAGCAAATTATCCTCTAAACTGACCTTTTTAGGGGGCTTTCCTCTTAGGGTGAATGAGAGGATGCATAATTGCTAGTTTTTACCTGACATCTTTGAAAGACAGATGCAATGATTAATGCATCCATGGCCAGGATATAATTATAAAATATGACATGATTTTAAAAGTGACCTATACCATCCTATAACTATCCAATAGGCCTACTCTTTAATTTAGTGCTAATAAAATTAAGCCTATTTGCAGAAAGAGATGTTTATAATGTGATATGTCAGTCATCGTGTGATAAGGAAAATATGACTAGACTTAGCCAACAGTTTTACAGCCTGTTCACTGACCACACTTGCTCAGAACAAGTAGTCTAAGTTACAGACACTCAATGATGAAAAACTGATGCTAATTATCTGGGAAACGTTCTCTAACATCAGTCAAGTTTTCATTGTTTGTGTCAAACAAGTTGTGAATTTGTTGTAACATTAAAGCAGGAGATCATGACTTACTCAGTGCTCAAAGTGATGCTCGGAGCTTCAGTGGTTAGTTTCATCTGTGGGTAAACGAAACTTTCGGAAGATGTAGCAGAATCATCTGAACAATTCCAAGATATGCTTTTTTTTTTTCATTGGTTGTTGCGTTAAATCTTACCCAGATACAATAGTGCTCTTTTCTGATTGGCTATTGAGTAGCACCTTTCTTTTTTTTGATTGGCTGATAAGTGGCAGGGTCAACTGCAGAACTCCAGGAGAGACGCGCTTGATTACCGCTGGTTCTATAGTGAGAGCGGCGCGGCCAGAGAAATTGCGGCATATTAAATATATCATAAATAGTTTTTTTACGCATGAGAAATACAATACGTGACACTGTAAAAAATTATTTCACTCCACATTTAGGGGGGCCACAAGGGGGTCTAAGCTTGTTGTCACTAAGCTTGTTGTCCCCCCCCCCCCCCCCCCCCAGAACCGCCACTGACGTGAAGCTGAGAGTCTCGGCGACTCGGCATTCACGGGCTCATCTGAAGTACAGAAAAGGCCCCGAGCCTTCTGCTGCATTTCATTATATAGACAGACCCCATTTCATATGTAAACATGAGTTTAGAGTGGAAATTCACCTTAACACCGTCCCAGACTTACTGGGGGCAGAAGTTGATTTACATGGGACCATTTGCTAACAGTGGGAATTTAGATCGAGTTAACACCTTCTGAGAGCAGGAGGGTTTAACCATCCACCCTCCTTTGTGTGTATAATGGACCTTATTAAAAACCTTTACCTATTACCTTTTTGTTTTACTTAGTGTGACTGGTACAAATGTCTCATTTCCAAAAGAGACATTTCAAATGATACTAAACGTGTAATACTCTATGATAATCATTCACACTAAACCATTTAGATTCTTAGGAGAGTTTTTGGTGATATTCGCATGGGGGATGAGTGGGAGAAATGTAGATTAGGATGAGGGAGGTGAGACTTTCGCATAAATGGTGCACGAGGGGGAGTTCAAATGTTAATTTTCAGCCTCAACCAGTTTTTCCAGTCTTACAATGGTATCATCTGCAACATTCTAAATAATTTACATGGTTATACAAATAAAATCTACAAAAATAACCTGCAGGGAACGTTCTGGGAAGGTTCTGGGAGCCCTTGTTAAACGGTTTACTTTTGAGAGGAAGAAAATACTTAGGCCACAGACAGTATGTCTACCAGTTGTGTGACAGTTTTATCATTTTAATTTGCACTAAAGTGTATGTATATATATTTTTTTTATCATTTATTCATTTTTGGTACATTTCTTAAAGGGATACTCCACCCAAAAATGAAAATTCTGTCATCATTTACTCACCCTCAAGTTGTTGCAACCCTGTATGAGTTTCTTTCTTCTGCTGAACACAAAGGAAGATATTTTGAAGAACGATTGGAACTTTGGCACCATTGACTTCCATAGTATTGTTTTTTTCTACTATGGAAATCAATGGTGCCAAAGTGGTTCCAATCGTTCTTCACAACATCTTCCTTTGTGTTCAGCAGAAGAAAGAAACTCATACAGGTTTGCAACAACTTGAGGGTCTATTTGCAACAACACTTCTATTTAGTGTCCATTTCATTAATTTAACATATCAAATATTGGGGGCATCCAGGCCTATTTGATCTTTTTTTTTTTTTTTTTTTTTTTGAAGTAACACAATAGTTACTTTCCCTGGTAATTAGTTTTTAGTTACTTTTATAATGATTTAACTCACTAACTCAGTTAGTATTTGTGAGTAGTAACTATTACTAACAGTTACTACTCACAAATAGTAACTATTACTTTTTTTTAAGTAACATGCCCAACACGGTTACTCTTTCACCGTAATCGATGGCGGTCTGCCGAAAGCTAGTTTTTTTAGTCGATAAAGTTTTAACTATGGATTTTTTTCTCACACGAACCCATCGCTTTGCTTCAGAAGTCCGTTATTAACCCCCCGAAGCCATGTGGAGCCCTTTTATCATGGATGGATGTACTTTTATGGACAGAAACTGTCCATTCACTGCCATTTATAAAGCTTGGAAGAGCCAGGGCATTTTTTTAATATAACTCCGATTGTATTCGTCTGAAAGAAAATGTAATATGCACTTATATAATATACCTAGGATGGTTTCAGGGTGAGTAAATCATGGGGTAATTTAAATTTTTGGGTGAACTATCCCTTTAAGGGCAATTTATTTTTTAGGCTTATATTTTAGCCCCTATCCACAATTTCTCTAGATGAGTATTTTAATTTAAGGCTGGAATACATTACACTACTTTTTACCCATATTTTCACCACACTTTACAGTCTGAAGGAGTCATCGCTAGTTGCTGAAAGTTAGTTTCCCTTTCGTTGTCACTCCGAGTTCCGTCGGATGACGACGAATGGGGTTTCGCTTAGAAAGCCTCTCCGCTTCGAGTAATACAAAACGAGCCAATGGCAAAGAAATGCCATGGGTCTGCAGAATTTGCATGGAGCAGCTCCGCCCCACCTCGTGGGTATAAAGGGCGGAAATTCCAGCAAAGCAGTATGTTTTCGCTTCGGAGCCAAGAGTATCTCTTCACTCCACAGCCATTTCTGACTTCACTCTACGAGACGAGCCACTCTCTCCGGTGTTGGTGTGACGGCGATCTGCAGCGAGTTCACATTGCCTGCTGATCTGTGCAGTGATCTGCCAATGAGTGTGTTTCTCCCTGCTTGCTTCAACATCGCGGAGTTTCTTCCTCCTCTCACAAAAGAGCTCGCACGCGGCACGTCTTTTTAAAGACGGCTCGCCCGTGCATTTCTGGTTGTGGTCGACTCATTTCCGATTTTGATGGGCACATTCTCTGCTCTGCGTGCTTGGGCTTCATCACGCTAGAGCAGCGTTTGTGGATGACTCACGTTCTCCCCGCGGGAACGTGATCATCGCGTCATTACGGTCGAGACTCAATGATCTCGTTAGAGAGAGAGTCCCCTCATCCACACCCCGATCTAACACTCTCCACGTGAGGTGCTACTTCGGCTGGTGGCCAGGGTGACCTGAGGGTGTGTGTGTGGAACAAATCCGCCGACTGTTTGTCCGTGGACCACGCCCCCCTCTTCAGTGACGCAACCCGCGAGTGTTCAGGGGATTCCCCGGGTCTATTTTCGGATGCCCCGCGGGTTTCCCTTGACGCTCCAGAATCGGATCTGTTGTCCATCGCAGCATCACTGGGTGGGCTAGAATTTTCAGGAAGTGAAGATTTGACAGTGCTGCCACTTTCGGGTGTGCATATGGCATTTGTCGAGTCAGATCCTGAGATGACGGCCATGCTTTCCCGGGCGATTGGTTTTTGGGTGTGGCCGCTGACTCCAGTCAGCGTCCACTCCAATACCTTTTTTCCCAGATGTGCATCAGGAGATCTCGAAATCCTCGAAGACCCCCATGTCTTCCAGCGATCCCTCGTTGATCTCCTTCGCCCTTCCTTCCCTCGACGGGGCCGCTGCCCATGGGTACACTGGGGTCCCCCGGTTGAACGCTCTGTTGCGATGCTACTGTGTCCTCAGAGTGCTTCCTCTCGGCGCGATCCTAAGCACCCGTCCTAGCCTGTAGTTTTTCGTCTACACTTGTGGTGAATTCCTATAGCGCTACAGGACAGGCAGCCGCCTCACTGCATGCCATGGCCATTCTGCTGGTCTACCAGACCCAGATGCTCACGGACATGCACGAGGGCGGGACTGACCCAGGGCTCTTCAATGAGCTGCGCGCCGCCACTGACCTTGCTCTCCGAGCGACGAAAGTGGCCGTACGTTCCCTGGGTCAGGTGATGTACACCATTCTGTGGCTGAACCTGTCCGATGTGCAGGATGTCGGGCGGACCCATCTGCTTGACACCCCCATATCCCAGGTCGGCCTCTTCGGCGGTGCGGTTGAGGGCTTTGCCCAACAGTTCTCAACCGCCCACGAGCAGACTGAGGCTTATTCTGCCCCGACGGCCCCCAGTCCGAGCTGATCCCTCAGTCTGCCCACCGCCGAAGGCGCCCTCCTGCGGCTCCCACCCCGCCCGTTCACCCGGGCTGGCTCTGGAAGCCGCAGGGGGACGCCACAGCACTTTCCAGCCCCGCCCCCCGCTATACGCTGGGTTAAGCGGCACTCTTGAGATGGGCTCCTCAGAGATGGGACTCAGTTCTTTCCAGGAGCTGGTAGCAGGGCCACTCCTTTCCCTGGTGGAGGGCGGGGGAAGAATCCTTATTCAGAAAGAACTGACTTTCCCGTTTCTGAGCACACAGAGTTCTCGGACGACACGGTGCGCCGCCCCCGGGCCGTGCACCCCTCGTCCTCCTCTGTCCCAGAGCCGGATGACAGTGCGCACCGTCCCCGGACCGTGCCGCTCTCATCATCCTCTGTCGCCAGACCCCTGGCAGAGCAGACCCCCGTGGAACGTTCGTCCTTCCCTGGTCTCCTCTGTCAGGACGCGGTCTATGACTGTGCCCCCACACCGGGCCGCTATGCCGTCCACGTCCGGGCCAGTCATACCGCCTTGCTGCCCCACCGACGGGAAGTCTGTGGTTCGCGTGACCCTGCTGGTACAGTTCTTGGGAGCCTGGTCAGAGCTTCCCAACCTGTCATGCTGGGTCGCACGAACGATCAGGCTCGGCTACACGATTCAGTTCGCGCGGTCTCCTCCCCATGCAGGGGAGTCCGCTCCACTATGGTCGGTGGCAATGCCCCTATCATGAGAGCGGAGGTTGCTACCCTGCTGGCGAAGGGTGCGATCGAGACTGTCCCTCCAGCCGAAATGAGGTCCGGCTTCTATAGCCCGTACTTCATTGTCCCCAAGAAAACTGGTGGGTTACAGCCAATCCTGGATCTGCGCGTGCTGAACCGCTCCCTTCACAGGCTGCCGTTCAAGATGCTCACGGCCAAACGCGTTTTCGAATGTGTGCGGCACCGGGATTGGTTTGCAGCGATCGACCTGAAGGACGCCTACTTTCATGTCTCCATTCTCCCTCGACACAGACCGTTTCTTCGGTTTGCTTTCGAGGGGCAGGCATATCAGTACGCAGTTCTCCCTTTCGGGCTAGCCCTGTCTCCTCGCGTCTTCACGAAGGTCGTCGAGGCAGCCCTTGTTCCCCTCCGGGAACACGGGGTTCGCATCCTGAACTATATCGACGACTGGCTGATTCTAGCTCACTCTCGAGATCAGCTCTGCGAACACAGGGACTTGGTGCTCCGCCATGTAGCCCGTCTGGGCCTTCGGGTCAACTGGGAGAAGAGCAAACTTTGCCCCGTGCAGAGGATCTCTTTTCTCGGTATGGAGATCGACTCAGTCGCCATGTCCGCGCAGCTTACGAGCGAGCGCGCACAATCACTGCTGACTTGCCTGAGACAGTTCAAGGGCAAGAGTGCGGTTCCACTGAAACTTTTTCAGAGGCTCCTGGGGCATATGGCATCTGCAGCCGTGGCAACGCCGCTCGGATTGCTTCATATGAGACCGCTTCAGCTGTGGCTTCGCGACCAAGTCCCGAGGTGGGCATGGCATCACGGCACCTTCCGAGTACCAGTTACTCTAACCTGCCGTCAGACCTTCACCCCGTGGTCGAACCTCAGTTTTCTACGGGCCGGAGTGCCTCTGGAACGAGCTTCGCGGCATGTTGTTGTAACGACAGATGCCTCTGCCACGGGCTGGGGCGCCATGTGCAACGGACGTGCTGCCGTGGGCTCCTGGACAGGACCCCACCGCTAATGGCACGTCAATTGCCTCGAGTTGCTGGCTGTACAGCTCGCCCTGCGCCGCTTCCGAGTCGTGCTCAGGGGCCAGCATGTACTAGTCCGTTCAGACAATACCTTGACTGTAGCGTACATCAACCATCAGGGTGGTCTGCGCTCCCGCCGTATGTCGCAACTCGCCCGCCACCTCCTCCTATGGAGTCAGAAGCATCTGAGGTCGCTTCGAGCCATTTATATCCCCGGAGCTCTGAACTGTGCAGCCGACGAGCTCTCACGGCTTCAGCCCCTCCCTGGAGAATGGCGACTCCATCCCCAGTCGGTTCAGCTGATTTGGGACCAGTTCGGGGACGCACAGATAGATCTGTTTGCCTCTCACGACTCGACCCATTGCGCCCAGTTTTATTCCCTGACCGAGGGCACGCTCAGCACGGATGCTCTGGCGCACAGCTGGCCGCGGGGCCGCAAATATGCGTTTCCCCCAGTGAGCCTTCTCGCGCAGACCCTGCGCAAGGTCAGGGAGGACGAGAAGCAGGTCATTTTGGTCGCGCCGTACTGGCCCGCCAGGACCTGGTTCCCCGAACTTGTACTCCTCGCGACAGCACCTCCTTGGCCGATTCCTCTGAGGAAGGACCTCCTTTCTCAGGGACGGGGCACCCTATGGCACCCTCGTCCCGATCTTTGGAACCTCCACGTGTGGCTCCTGGACGGGACGAGGTAGGTTTGAGTACCCTACCACCAGCGGTAGTGGCTACCATCACTTCCGCTAGAGCTTCGTCCACGAGACACCTCTACGCGTTGAAGTGGAACCTCTTCGTCACCTGGTGTTCTTCTCACCGAGAAGACCCGCGGAGATGTTCGATTGGTGTTGTGCTTTCCTTTCTTCAAGATGGGTTGGAGCGAAGGCTGTCTCCCTCCACCCTCAAGGTCTATGTCGCCGCTATTGCCGCACAGCACGACCTTATAGAAGGTAAGTCCGTAGGGAAGCATGACCTGATCGTCAGGTTCCTGAGAGGAGTGAGGAGACTGAATCCTGCTCGCTCTCCTCTCGTACCCTCTTGGGACCTCGCAGTGATGCTAACTGCCCTGCGGAGTGCTCCCTTCGAGCCTTTGCAGTCAGTTGAGCTTAACTTCCTGTCAATGAAGACAGCGCTTCTGACTGCATTGGCCTCCATCAAGTGGGTAGGGGACCTGCACGCATTCTTTGTTGACGAAGCGTGCCTGGAGTGTGGGCCGGCTTACTCTCACGTGATCCTGAGACCCCGGCCTGGATATGTGCCCAAGGTTCCTACCACTCCCTTTCGGGACCAGGTGGTGAACCTGCAAGCGCTGCCCCCGGAGGAGGCAGACCCAGCCTTGGCACTGCTCTGTCCAGTACGTGCTCTCTGCATCTATGTAGACAGAACGCAGTGTTTCAGGACCTCAGACCAGCTCTTTGTCTGTTATGGTGGGAGACTGAAGGGAAAGGCTCTCTCTAAGCAAAGGTTGTCTTACTGGATAGTGGACGCCATTGGTTTGGCTTACCAACAGCAAGGTCGACCGTGCCCCCTTGGTTTGACTGCCCACTCCACCCGGAGTGTGGCGTCCTCTTGGGCTCTAGCGCATGGCGCCTCGCTAACAGACATCTGCAGAGCTGCAGGCTGGGCAACACCTAACACATTCGCCAGATTTTACAATCTCTGAGTGGAGCCAGTCTCCTCCCATGTACTGTCTTTTTCAAGCTAACATGGGACCCGTTAGGTGTCTTTGCTTGCTCGCCATTCCACTCCACGGACTGGATACGTGCGATATTCTCCTCAGGTGAGCTTCCCCGAAAGCCCTGAGTTCCTCCAGCACTCCTGATGCTGGCGCCAGTGTCTTTTGCCTGCGCGTCGGCTAGGTGCCTCCCGTGTGCATGGTACCTCCTCTGAGCTACCCCCACATGTGTATTTCCACTGTAAGCCTCTTTGAGCATGTGTCTTTCCCTTGGCAAGCCACCTTGCCACCCCTGGGGTTGAAATATTCCACCTGCGTCTGGACACCCCAGTGATTCCCCATATGCATCCCTCGGGTCATATGTGTATTCTCTAAGTCCCCCCCCTCTGGGTTGGCAGTAATTGCGTATTCCCTTAAAAACCTTGGGATATGCTCCCCAGTGTGCCTTGGTATTCCTGTGCTAATAGGAGTCCTTCGTCCGTGCTGTCTCACGACAGGGATCTCAGATTACGCAGGGCACTGGAAGACAGCCGAGAAGGTGGTGTGATTAGACTGGTATCCCCATTCGTCGTCATCCGACGGAACTCGGAGTGACAACGAAAGGGAACGTCTCGGTTACGGATGTAACCCTCGTTCCCTGAGTAGGGAACGGAGACGTCACGTCTTCCTGCCACTTTCCGCTGTACCGCGGGGATCGCCTGAGCTCAGTCTTGGCTCCTCAGCGAGGAAACATACTGCTTTGCTGGAATTTCCGCCCTTTATACCCACGAGGTGGGGCGGAGCTGCTCCATGCAAATTCTGCAGACCCATGGCATTTTTTTGCCATTGGCTCGTTTTGTATTACTCGAAGCGGATAGGCTTTCTAAGCGAAACCCCATTCGTCGAAACCCCATTCGTCGTCATCCGGCGGAACGTACATCCGTAACCAAGACGTTTTTGGCAGTTGATTTGCGCAGATTTTGCATAAAATTGTGTAGTGTATGATGGCCAGAGCCTCCGATTATTTATATATTATTACTTAAAAAAAAAAAGGCTATAATTAGTTAGACTGATTCTTTTCAGTTTTAGGATATCATGCATGTTTGATATTTTGAGCTAATTTTAGAACACATTTTTTTCATGCATTTCTTCTATATGATGTGCATGTTTCTATTTGGTACAATGTGTAGTTCTATGGTGTGAAAATCTCTGTCGTTTAGTGTATGATGGCCTATTTTTTTATTTTATCTATTTTAGTTGTCAATGGTTGATTATTTTTTCACTTCGCTTATTTTTCAACAGACGTCCCGATGACACCAAGCAGAAGTTCAGATTGGGTTGCTGGTTTAGAAAATAAATTGTTACCTATGGTATTCCTTTTTTGCTTTTGTTTGTTTGTTTTTTTTATATTCAGTAATCCTTACTGAAAAGTAACTCTTTCCCCCCCCCCCCTTTTTGTTACTTTATAGGTTTGCACTGAAGACTCATGTGACTCTAAGTGCATCTTCAAATGAGTAACATTTTTAACTATTTATTGTGGAAAGGTATAAGCCATTTTTTTTTCATGGGGAAAATTAATGTGCAACTAACAAAAAATTGTTTCAAATGGACATCGAACTCTGTGAAAGATTAGAGATGTTACTTGCCATGTTTCTTGTCATTTTAAAACACAGCATGAAGCTTGTCTGATTGCATTGTGTTAGGTTTTGTTGATACTCTATATAAAAAAAGATCAAGGATAAACTAGTTGTTACACAAGTGTTTGTGAATTTAATGGTGGTTGGAGTACCTAGCCCCCGCCCCCCCCAACCCCCCCCCCCCCCCCCCCCCCCCCCCCCCCCCCCCCCCCCCCCCCAGACCACCTCTTTTTGGTGAAGGTGAAATATAGTTTGTATTCATTTTTCTTTCTTAATGTGTTTGAATAATTTGTTGGAATAAAAACTGTTCATAAAGATGGTTTTGTATAGTTTTTAATATTTTAAATGTGCACTTAAGTATGCTAAATTGCACCATGACACCTGAAAATAAATGCATGAGACAAACGAGGTTGTTTTTCGAGGAGGCGCAATGCGGCTCAAAGCCTTCGTCGAGCAATATTCAGATTCCATGGGCGCTTTTTTCCTTTGTCTAAAACATTTTTACATTACAACGCATAATCGTTTAAATATATCAATTTATTTGAGTGGTACCTGATAGAAATCCGCCAACAAAATCATTATTAATTATTACATACCCAGTTATCACAACTGTCTCTGATTGGTCAATAATGATCTGTGCTGAGAAAAGGAACCGGTATCACATGAAAACAACGTCTCCGCATTGCTTAACTTTCTGAACACTAATTTAAAGTCTGTGAAATCTTGATAGATATTTCATTAAAATTATACAGTGAATAGTTTTAAGATGGAATAATTATTTAAATGCTTATTTATACAGTTCTTTCTAGAGGGAAAAAAGCAGCGGTCGCGTTGCTATGGTAACAAGTTGCAAGTTTTTGATGACTTGCATGTACTAGCGCAAACTGCAATGAGAGGGTGTACACCGAATTAGTTTCATTATTTCAAAGTTTTTAATTTACCTGATTTAATAAAAAGACAGTTGCAGCAGCTGCTGGTGATTATGATCTAGTGGAATAAATTGTGAAAAATTCATGTGACCCTATGAAAGTCTTGGACTGGAACAAGATGACGCCGCTGCACTGGCAGCGTCCACAGGCCGGTTATTCAGAATAAAAAATGTGCCATTCTAAATGTTACTTGCTGTTAAGGTCATGAAAGTTAATGTTTAATTGAGGGTGAAGTGTGACCTCTGGATTTGATGTCATGAGATTCACCCAGTTGTGTGAAGCTCTGATCTTGTCTAAGGCCAAACAGAAGTGGTTCGGATACGGATTGAAAATGGAGCAAGGGCTTGTTTGAGGACGGATAATGGATAGACGGCTGCACACTTTATAGCGGAGTCTGGAAGACTAGCAGTACTACGACTCCTGCATTCCCTCCATGCACCTGTAGACATGAGGACTCTTCTGGGGATAAACCTGTCAGGATTGCTCAAATCTATGGACATGAAGATTGCGTTCATTAAAGTATGATGATTTTTGCATTTAGTAGATTTTTTTTACCCTCAAATTGCCCATTACACTTTTGACGTGTTTATGGCTTTATATTTAATTAATAGTATAATATTTAATAGTTTTGTTCATACTTGTTATAGTAATTATTACAGCAACTGTGTAACAACTAGGTACTTACCCTGAACCTACCTCTAAACCTTACCTCAAACCATGTAGTTACCTTGTATAACCCAATACTTCTCGTACTGTAAAATAGTTCAACCGAAGTATGTATTATGTTTTGTTTTCTGAGTTATATTTGTCAAATAATCAGTTCTTATTGTAGACTCCTAAAATTAGAGGTGAAATATAGTTTATACACACTTTAGATTATTTTTCTGGCATTTTCTGTTCTACGTTGATGTATGGACAAGATTTGTGGCTACTGTATGTGATGCATAGGAATTTAATAACATGGTGTTCGCTGTATTTCCAGTGCAGAGATTGAGAGCAGGAACTATCGGCAAATGGCCAATTTAAATGGGCTGCCCTTAGATGATACTGATGAAGAATGGGAACAGGAGAGAAAAGCCAGACTGCAAGAAAAGCAATTAAAAAGTAGGTTTTATTATGCCATGAGAGCAAAAATACAAAGTAATGTGCTTTCTTTGCTGTGCATCTAAATGAAATGTAAAAATAAGAAGAAAAAGCATTGTTGGAGGACGGTAGAATGGATGCCAAAATGTATATTCATCTACGACCGTCACCAGTTTTATATTTATACCAAGTAGGTGATATAAACATAAAAGCATAAATACTTACATGAATATATACATAAAATTAAATATGCCATTGTAGAAAGAAAAATTATTCGTTCACCGACAGAAATCTAAATACATTCATAATACAGTAAACTTACATGACTACATCGATATACATTATTCTCTGAAGTACAATATCATAAATGTACAGTGTTTTAGAAAACAATTAACTTTTTTTTATAGCTATTTTAATCTGCATAGAATGTGAGACAATTTATTCCATGAAAAGTTTCCTCGTATTCCATGTTTTCTCTTTCGGTACTTCTAGAATGCACCGACTAAATTCACATGCTGATTTGGGATAAAAACAACATTAGAACAAAGTATGTGGACACGAACTAAAAATATTCTCAAGACCACAAATGTAACTTACCTTAAATCTGTCCAATCTTTATTTATTTTTAACCGTATATGTCTCTTTGGTTGAGCTTTCACTTTTAGGATGTGCTGATTTCTAATGTAAGAAAATGTGAGAACATTAGCTCTGTTTTACTATATGTATTTTATATTATAATATTTGATGCATTTTGCATCTGTAAAAGTGTATATTTCCCTTGCACGCACTAACCTTGGAACCTCTGAAACGCTTCCGAAGTGCGTCACGAACCTTTGGAGAAAATCAAATATGCACATTTTGAGCATCTCTGTAAAGGTTTTATAGACTGAAATCTTGTGATACGCAAATTTGTCCAGTAATGGTCCAGTTAGCAAAATGAAAGTGTTTAAAATGTTATATTTTCAGCCTTAATTCCTAAAAACAATCATATTGAGGGCACGTAGTGGGCATAGTTACCTTTTTCTCTCCAACGCAGTTTGTCAGCAGTATGAAAAAGCCCTGTAATAAAATACAATAAGATATTTTAAAGTACATGCATGAATGCACTTAGTATGAGTACATAAATAGATAGTGTTTGATGCTTGACCCTCACCTGCAGTGAATTGAGTACTGTAAATGTGTAGTTCACGATTTGGGCCAAAGGACTTTGTGTAAGGTCAAGACTCAATACAAAAAATCCAAAGATCCAAGTTATCCCGAGGACAGGGCTTAGGAAGACTATTGTCTTAATCATACTCTTGGCAACATCCTTTTCGTCCACCGCCTTTGCCTCTGACACAGTAGGGGTTACTATCTTCATGATCACCACAACCAAGGTGAACAAGTTTATAAACACGATAGTTCCGACAGGAAGAATAAAAGCATAGATGGAGCCCTTCAACACACCCTCATAAATGAGCCAGCAAGTCCTTTTGGAATAGTATAGTTCAGCTTTACCATTTTCGAATGTAATGAATGTTATTGCCACGCATAATATTGGGCATACGTAACCAAGAGTGATAGACAATCCCCAAAAAACCTTTTTCCGCAGATGGTCAAAGACAAATATTATTTGGTGAAGAATCACAAAACTCAAGCACAGCATCCAGAAGAAGACGGCTAGGAAAAAAAAGTGTTTGACTATTGTGAGGGTGGAGCACCAGTTTAAGGAGAGCATCGTAGGTTTAGCTGATGCTAAAAATCCAGTGTGTGCAAGCAGCAAGCATAAACAGATGTTGAATATGGCTACATGCCGAAAATTGGAGATGTCTGACTTTACAACTGTATCCCATATCAGAATCTCAATGATTAAACACAGAACAAGTGAAACAATTGATATTCCTACGCCAGCGTAGGTCAGTTCCTCTATGTAGGGAAGGGTAATTTCATCTTTGGCCATCATTATGGTGAACGCAGAGTTGTGGTTACATGTGCATACATCTGGATTGTTCACACCACCCCATTCACACCCTTCTTTAGACCACGCAGTCTTCTTTTCATCCCAGAAAACACAATAGATATCATGATTTGGGAGTCTATTTTTAGAATAATTGAAATTCAGAACAACTCTAGTCTCATTGGTATTATTTACAGGGATAACTGACAAGATGGTGGTGTTTAAGGTGGCTTTTGCCAACTCTATTGCTTCTGGGAAATTTTGATAAAGGTTCCGGAATCCTGTGACAATAACCTCATTGCCCGTTTCGGCGCTGGCATTGAAGGAGTTGCAAGGGCCACTACAGTGCTGCAGTTCAACATTTTCAGCCTTGTAAGAAGCAGTTGAGGACATATTCATGTTTTTCACCATTTCCTCAATAGCATGTAGATATGTTACAGATAATTTTGTGTCGTTGTTTTCAGGGTTTTTAAAGGCATCTGTTTTGTTCAAAACATTGCTTGCAGAGCCGACGATGCCCTGCAATGTAAAAACAATAAGAAAGTGAAATGCGATTAGACTGAACAGAGGAATTCGATTAATTGTCATTTTGAATGAATGATGGAGTGAAATGAAAGGGACTTTACAGGCTACAAAATAAAAAATACTGTAATCATACAAGAGTGATAGACATCAGTTTTGTCTACACATTTCAGGAACCCATGGTGAAAAAGTATCTAAACAGTTTGACCAGTACGGCTCACATGATGGCAAAAAAAAAAAAAGTTTCATTTTGGTGGCATTGGCCAATTGACAATAACACAATAACTAAGTTTTGGAGCATGAAGTAAATGTTTTTGGGTGAGTTTAATATGTTTTGCAGACATGCGATAGAGTCCCATAAAACAATTTTATGGGACTGAATTAGGTTGGTACTACTGAGTACCGATTCACATTTAATCAATCGGTGCCAAATTTCTGTACATGAGAACGCATCTGGGTGCGAGGGTAAGACGATTTAAATATGAATCTTCGTGTGAATCTCTGAGACGTGCGGTTTAATTTACCCCCCACGCACACAAGCTTGCGGTGTTTTTCAGTCTCTGCCGCCTCACTAAATGAGAACACGAATGCATGAACTATCTCCAGAGCCGTTTTGAGAATCACCACTAGATCATCCATTTATAATTTCATTTAAGAAAAGCTATCGTCATATAAACACACGGAAACTCAAATGTCTTCACTTCAAAATAAAATAAAAGCTCGGTTTTACTTGACGAGTATATTACTGTTGTGCAGTAGAATTTAGATGTGTCTCAATGTTATAATAATACTAACACCAATAATAGTAAATTAACAAACCTTTAAGTAATAATAGTTTTATTCCATGTTTTAATTTTAACAGTATAAAGTTCAGTTGTGAAGCATGCTGTATTGACAAAATGTTTTAAATTTCATATGATTAAAAGATAAATTAAATTAATGTTATAATTAATTTTATATATATATATATATATATATATATATATATATATATATATATATATATATATATATATATATATATATATATATACTGTATATTTTTGTTTTGTTTTTGTTTTAATGAATATACAAACATCATAACAGCGACCAAGGCAGCTCTGGCATAATGTCAATATTACGTCTATAAATTACTTTTCTTAAAGTTTATTTACAGTTATTGAGATAAACATGCCTAAAGTACCGGAAAAGGGTACTGTTGAGTACCGGTTAAAATGTGAACAGTACCCAACCCTAGGTCAAATATTACTGAAGGTTTAAAGAAGAATAAATATTAATAAGATGGTTAACACATAATGTTTTAGAGAATCTAAAGAGAAAACATACTTACAGGTAGGACAGTATCATTCCATTGATTTAACTGGCGTATAGATATAATATTCATGTCTTTGAGAATATTTACAGATGTGTTAACATTTGCATATGAGCTGAATGTCTCGCTTGTGCTCGATTTCTGTATGCCTTCAAAAAGTGCTTTT
Source organism: Tiaroga cobitis (assembly GCA_030578255.1). Classification (NCBI taxonomy): domain Eukaryota; kingdom Metazoa; phylum Chordata; class Actinopteri; order Cypriniformes; family Leuciscidae; genus Tiaroga; species Tiaroga cobitis. The sequence continues at coordinate 40,030,422 of CM060607.1, read as the reverse complement.
GCATTGTCCTCCATGGAGCCAATACCTTTATTTAAGTCCTGTTATTATGAAGGTAAAAAAAAATCAAGTGTTTATTACTAAGAAAATCTGGCCAGCAATGAAGAATGGGTAAATGAATACCAAAGAGTGATACCTGTACATGCTTTCGAATGTCATCCAGGTCCTTATTCACACAAGAAGGGATTTTATTTCCCCATACGTTGCCAATGCATGCTCTTGTTTCCAAACCAACAGCGTCTATACAAAACCTGCTGGCCGTCCAATTGCTTTTTGCGTTGGGCCAGCCTTCGTCTGCTTTACAGAAGTTTGGCCCGCCTATATTAATGAATGAAAAACGACAGATTTGTTTTTCTCGTAATTTTTATTTTCACAATTATAAATCAGAAAACATTCACTAGGTTTTAGTAAGTATAATATGCATCTGTTTGGAAGAAGCACAATAATGCAGCTGTTCACCCATTAGTTCACTCAAAAATGAAATTTGTGTCCCCATTTAATCACCATAATGTTACAAACCTGAATTAATTTCTCCTAGGACTTTTTTTAAAATAATATCCTAGCCACTCTTTTCCACATAACTTCACTTTTGAGTTATGGTCTGCAACTTTAAAAGATACAGAATTTAATAAATAATTAAACACCAACACTTACGTGGAATGATGGGGATCTGAACACTCATCGTTCGGGTTTTGTTCATTTTAGCTCTGTTGTTGGTGAATGTACAGGCAACATTACCTGTGTCATTAACCAGTTTTTCACATTCTATGATTATCTCTGCTTTGTAAGATATACCGTTCTTCTGGATTTCTAAAGAATGCAGTGATATGAAAATTGTTTAACATCAAGTGTATAAAAACCATATAGATATTTATCTTTCCATCGCATTGTTTAGGTTGTGGTTACATTGAGAGAGCACAAATGAGATATGCTTACCTGGATCTTTATTTTCAAAGAACCTAGGAAAAGTAGTATCCCAGGTAACAGTGTAATTTTCTTTGTTGTCAGTAATGATACACTCAATAACAGTTTTAACCGTTATTGTTTTAGCATCATTACAGTCAGGAAATTGGGGCGAGCTCATGGCCTGAATATCCGGCAAAAGTGCTATGTCCAAATTTTTACTTGCTGTGTGTTTTATGGACCCACTTGTGTACACGCATGTAAATGTTCCTATAGGCAGACAGGCAGACAGACTTTAATGCTGGTCAGGATTTACATTTCTCAGACAAATCAACAGAAACAAATTATTTGGCATATTACTACCCCCATAACTGGAAAAAGATTTTAACACTAGCTATGTTTCCATCCAAGATTGCGAATTTAACAAAAAATGGAATATATCATTAAACATTTGCTAATAAAGCGCCGTTTACATTCAAAATGTGTCACTTCCTGGGAAACTGGAAAAAAATATCTGTAATAAAAATGGAAGTACAAGCTGTCATGTTATCTTGCGATCAGAGGCAGATCCCTGATATTTGGGAACGCAATGAGACAGTTCTGGAAGGTCATTATACCCAACCATTCTGATGACAGACTTTGACTCAGTGATCAAACCAACATTTAAGATGCTGTGCAATGAAATTGGTCAGCTGGTTATAGTCCAGTTATGCAAGCGCATCCTCTGTTGAGTTAAAGTCAGAGTTTTTTGTTGCATATCAATGGATTTTTTCTGTACATGTCTGTCTCTCAATTCAGAGGCTGCATCCTTCGAAGAATGCAGTCATTAAAGAAAACGCATTCAAAAGGCAGCAAAATTTCGAATGAACGTTGTTAAAAGCCATGGTCACAGAGGAATGTTCTTGTCGCCTAGCAACTGTGTCAGCTGCCATTGATGATCGGCAGTAATGTTGTACTAGACTGTTGTACTTTGAAAGTTATTAGTCAAGTCAAGTCATCTTCATTTATATAGCGCTTTTAACAATGGATTGTTCCAAAGCAGCTTTACAGAGATAAACATATAATTTAAGGTAACAGAGATTGTTTTGGCTTTATAGTGGTTCTTGAATAATGTTATTTCCAGCTAAAGTTAGTTTTGATTGATTCACCTCCATTGAAATGATCATTTGTTATTAAATTAGGGGCCACTAAGACGACGCCGTTCTCTCTAAACAGACTTTAACCGCAAACCTGTGATTAACGCTGACGGCGTTCACATGCGTTCACATGCGCATTAAGAATTGATTCTATAGTTATGTACTTTTGAAAATATGTGCGCAGGTTTGCAATTCCATACAACCCATGCCTAAACAAACTACTTGTCTTGCCTATAAATTTTGATACAGAATTTTGTTTTATTTTATCACTTCGGGGTACGCGAGCCGGATTTTCAACAACGCTTTATCTTGAGAGTGGGAAAGGGATCCTCCATAGGGAGAAGATAGTTATATCAAAGAGTATAGAATAACAGAAGACGCGCCACTCATATTGTTTCGAATGGGGAAAAGTGTAACGCTCAACATGGTGGAATAAGTCCCGCCTTCTAAATAAGAGCCAATGGCCGATCTGTAAAGTCATCGTGTCACTGCATCTGCCGTTAGGAGCTCCGGTTCCTATAGAAACAGTCAGATGCGAGCTTCCACTGCGCATTAGCTTGATCCAGCCTGAAAAAATTCGTTTTCTGTCACGATTTGAGCGTTTAGAAACGAAATGTATGAGACATTTGGAGTCAGATTTCATTGGTGATTTCAAATATGGAATTTAATCGTAAGCTTGGCGAACAGTTTTGGAGAATTTGATGTTCTTCTCCTGTTCAAAGAGAAGCTGCACTCGCTTGCCGGAGAGGCGTTTCAAAGTGAAATGACTTGTAAAGGGACTTTGCTTATATTCAACTGTCTGAAAACAAAACAGGGTTCACAACCTTTCTAAATATTTTACCTTGGTCCATTTCTGTACATAATAAAGAGTATAAATGATAAAATCGCATCTTAATAAGGTATAGGTCAACATTGGAACTGCTTATAATTTACACACACACACACACATATATATATATATATATATATATATAATATAAAATATAAACACATTTTTTTTTTACATTTGTATCATTAGATATATTCAATAGTCTAATCCTGAAATTTCTTAAAAAAAAAAAAAATTCTCTCTTCACCAGCGCGCAATGAATTCTGGGGTAGGAAAGGCCAAAAATAATCCATCTGTTGTATCCCTCATTGCCCGCGAAACTAAGGACGGATTTGAAAAAGGATGCAGTCTCTGAATTAGACGCAGATAATGTGTTTGTTTCCATCATAGTTTGGAAACTATGATGTCTTCTTATTGGATAACAAAATTATCCACCTCAATTGAGCACACACATTTTGTATGTGCTTTTTTAGAATTTATGTGCAAAGTGTTTCCATCCGGCATTTTTTTTAATGTGACAATCCAAAATTCATATAAAAATAGGAAGATGTAAACATAGCTACTGAAACATGACATCATTTTTACAGTGAAATTAGCCAACTCAGATTAAATTATCGAAATATTTTAGATTTAGTTTGCAGAAACATACCTTTCCAGCTTCCTGAAATGTCATTTAGTTTAAGAATATCTGTCAAACTATCCTTTGTAAAGTTGGCCTCATTTCCTACTGTGATCCTTGTTGTTTTATTCTGGACATTTGTTAAGTACCACTGTACCTCTCCGAGTCCCCCTGGAGTAGTACAATTTATATTTGCAGAGGAGCCTATATCAATCGGTTTCTCCTGAGGTACGTGAATAGTGACGAGACCTTTGGAGAAAATAACAAGATGTGACTGTGTAATAAACCCTTCTGTATCGCATAACAGTGTGTAAAAAGTTAAAGAAATAATTCACAATAAATAAGTTACCTGTTGTTGTCAGCTCAGAATTATTCAGTGGCTTTATTACGCTCTCAAGCTCTGAAGGTTTGACTGAACCGAGTAACTCCACCGTATAATATACAATCACACTGCCACTCCTTTAAATAAATGGGAAATGTTACAACATCTTCTGTCTTTTATCTAATGTTTTATGTTTGTATAAAGAACAAGAAACAGTAGCTGGTGCATGTTATCATTATTACCTGTAACCGTTGATAATCAGAGAATCAAAATATTTCAATGTGCTGAATTTTTCCTTGAGCTAAAAGAAATGAAAACATGCAGGTGAGGTGTATGTACAAACAGTTTAAGCATTTCTATTGATGAAATTAAATCAAACCAAAACTATGGGGTTTTTGCAGGATGACAGTATGTTGCCTGTATATTTTACAGTTCATATACTGTATGGACTACTTAAAGCTGATTTGAACCTTGAACCACCATAAAAATACATGCAGAAAGAGAATGATGACTTGAAGTTCATCAAATTCACCCTTTCCATAAACAATGGATGGTGGAGGGTGCACAGTGTTACCAACACATAGACTAAACACAATAACGATGTAATAAAAATGTACGGTTAAACTTTATTTTAAGGTGCCATTGTTACAGTGTAATTATATATTTATGTACTGAGTAATATTTATTAACTACATGCACCATGTACTTACTATAGGGTTCGGGTAGGATTAGGATTTGGTTGAGGGTTAGTTGCAGAACATTATGCATAATTTAATGTACTATGGTAAGTACATGTAACATATATAACAAAGACACTGTGAAATAAAGTGTTACCAAAATAACTAAACAACATCAAATGTAAATCTAATGTTTTACATCAAACACCACAATGAAAAAATCTGGTAAAAGAATGTAAGAAGCATAATCTTAAATATGTGTGCCATATTTTCTTTTCAACTTGCATGTTAAAATGATTAAAAAACATTCAAACATTTTTTCAACAGATTTTCAGCAGTACATACCATATAAATGACTTTTTGCTCCATCTCCGTGTGTTCTTTCATTTCTTTCTTTGGATCATATAATACTAATATGTTGTACTCAACATCTGTCAATGTAGTAGATCCATAAATGCTTACTGGACAAAAAGAAAAATTACAGCATTCAATAAACATTTAAGAAATCATTAAGAAATCCTTTGCCCATATCAAACAATACTCTACCTCTTTTTTCAGACAGACAGAGAGCAGTGTCATTAACTTTTATCATGCAGGTCTCGTTTTCGCAGCAGGCATAATTTGTGCATATGTCCTCACTCCACGTGTAATTTGTCATGCATGAACAGCTCTTATGCGTGTTAATCAATGTGCAATCTGCAAACAAGCACATTGTTGTTGTTTTTTTTTCTCATAATGTCAGCAATTTATTGATTAGAAATGCAGCAATTGTCCATAAAGTTTATTTTTGCTAAATCAACTTATGGATCATTCCCCTTCTGCAGTACATTTTCATTTACCCAATTAAACCCTAATTTAAAAAGACTATTTCATAAATAAATCATAGTTTTCTTTTTTCAATATCAATTTAAATGAACATTGGGGTGAAGTTGGTAAACGAACTATCAATTTATAGGTTTTTCCTAACCAAAGAAATCATTTTCCATCATCATCAGACTTTTGGACATCATTTTTTTTTTTTCATTTACAACCATTCCATCTTGTTAGATCAATACATAAATCAGTTTGATCATTTCAACATTTCAAAGATGCTTAAAAATATGAGTTTTAACGTCCTTATGCAGGCCAACTGCAAGTAATGAGTTATCATTATTAATGTTGATGTTTCTGAACTTAGAGCATAATGCTGAAAGTCTTATTCATTTTTACAGAAATCGTCCATAAAATTACAGCAATATATACATTTTTACAATTAAATGCTACCGCACAACAGGAAAGACCCTTTTTAAATATTCATTCTGAATGCACAAGGAAACGGCCCAATGTACTTGTAATATAAGGAAATTTTCAGTATAGATGTGTTTTAGCAGTATTTTTAATTATGCATTGCATTGTGTTTTGTTTTTGGGTTTAAGGAAGCATCTGTAAAATTAATGAATAATGTCCTAGCTTGAGGTAGGAAATTACCAGTAGCTTATCTTGTCTGGTTTTGTTTTCTCCTTTTTTTTTTTTTTTTTACAGATTTTTTCTTCTTTTACAGTGTTGGCGTTGTGTAATTTCAAGCATTCTATATGTTTGTTTACCTGTTGTGCTGGTGATTTCGGTTACAATCGCAGACCCACTGTTCACGTCTATTAGTTTAAGATTTACCAGCTGCTCAGTGACATTCTTATACACCGATTTCTCAAATTCAAGCTCAAGCATGTACACCTTTGTGGAATTCCCTGGAATGAAGTATTGTGACAGTATTCAGTTTGACGATGATTAATGGTAAAACACATTATTTATTCAATAGATTATTATTGATGAGCAGAAAAAAAAATCTATATATTACCTGCCACAGCAACCTATCAATCAAAAGTGTTAAAGAGTTAATACTTATAAATTGTTTGTATAACTAAAGAACTTTGAAAAACAAAATAATAATAATAATCTCAACCCACCTTAAAAATCAATGCCAGAAAAATGAAAATGACGCCTTTAGACAATTTCATTTTTGTGCCATCAATTTCTGGTGAAACGAACAGAGCGCAGTCATTAATATGAACGTGCATATGCCTTCCATCAGTGACGTCAATCAGGCATTAGGTTTACATTTATTCATTTATCACACACATTTATGCAAAGCGACTTACAAACGAGGAATACAACAAGAAATTCATCTTAAGGAGACAATGAAAGTTTCAAACATCATCCAGAATAGAAACTGGAACAGGGAGGGTTTTAAGAAGGAGTGAAAGCAAAGTTGATTATTTATTTTTTTTATAATAAATTGACCACAACAATATGCATTCAGATACACTACCAATCAAAAGTTTGGAATTTGTTTTTGAAAGAAGTCTCTTATGATCACCAAGACTGCATTTATTTGATCAAAGATACAGTGAAAACAGTAATATTGTGAAATATTAATACAATTTAAAAGAAACTTTTTTCTATTCGAATATATTCTCAAATGTAATTTATTCCTGTGATCAAAGTTCAGTTTTCAGCATCATTACTCCAGTGTCAAATGATCCTTCAGAAATCATTCTATGCTGATTTTATGCTCAAGAAATATTTATTATTATTATCAATGTTGAAAACAGCTCCTTCATATTTTTGTGAAAACTACACTACTAAAGTGACAAAATTTGGGGTTAAATAAAATACAAAATAAATATTCATTATTTTATTCAGCAACGACGCAAAAGATTTCTATTTCAAATAAATGTAACTTTCTATCCAAATGGAAAAACTTTCTTTAACTTTTCCAACAAAGAATCCTGAATTTTTTTTTCATGTTTTCCACATTTTCAACATAATAACATTATTCATAATTGAGCAGCAAATCATCATATTACAATGATTAGTTGACACTGACGACTGGAGTGATGATGTTCAGCTTTGATCACAGGAATAAATTACATTTCAAATACATTCAAATACAAAACAGTTATTTTATACTGTAATGATATTTCACAATATTACTGTTTTTTGGATCAAATAGATGTGAGCATAAGAGACTTCTTTCAAAAACATAAAATGTGTCCTGATACATGAAATAAACTGGTGATAAAAGCTTGAAGCGTGTTGACGTACCTCTTTGGCTTGTAAATCCTGACAGCATTATTGACCTCTGGATTCAGGCCGTAATTTAATCGCAGTGATCACTTTATTAAAAGAGTCACGAGTGTCCATACAGACAGAGTGAGAGGAGGGAATGATATCCCAGTCAACGGATTTTCCCAATAACCCTCCTGATTTGCATTATTCAGGTCACATGACTCAAAAGCATCAGAGACTTGATTCAAATTATTCTCTCTCTCCTCTCGATTAAAAATATAGCCTACTGTGTGATACACTGTTTAACTTAAGTAAACTGGTTGCCTTAAAATTGAGTTTGTTGAAACTAAAAACGATTTAATACAAAGCAAGAGATTGGTTTAATCAACAGAAACTCAAAATATGAGTTATTTGAAAAACATTAGTGAATCTGACAGAAGAAAAAAGTTGCAATAACAAATCGTAAAAGTCATTTCTTGGGCCGTTCACACGGAGCGTGTTTTTCCATTCCACTGCGCTTCTTTTCCGTTCATTTTCAATATAAATGCACTCTATATCCGTGTTTTGCAGCCCTGTTCCTGGAGGCACACCAACACCGCACATTTTGGATGTCTCCCTCATCTGACTCATATATGTCTGGTCTTGGTAGTCTGTACTAACTAACTGATGAGTTGAATCAAGTGTGAATCAAGAATTTGAAACGTGTAGTGTTGGCCAAGCCACTGGAAGTCAAGCCTGCCGGAAGTTTAGCCAAAAAGCATAACGGCTAAAGCTAAAGCTGTGACTTTGTCAGTACGCAGGGAAGGAGACAAGAGGCCTTTTCTTTTCTTTTTTTTATGGATATCAATGGAGGAGAGGCTTCACTATGCTGAATAAACAGCTTTTGTAAGGAAATAGCTTATTTAAGGAAGCAGCCTATTTAACAGCCTGTTTGCAAATCTTAAACATGTTTTACACAAAACAATACTTTTGTTGGGAACTATATGTAGATTTTACCTTGATAAAAATGTTATTTTTTAAGATAGGGCAGAGTAGGGACTGTCGTGACCGGACTCATTCACAGCATTACCACCAGCAAATGTGCAGTAGGAGTTAGTAATAATCGTTGTGTAATATTGAGTGATATTGTATATTGTCTAAAGAAAATAAACAATAGATGTTTTCTTTGGCTTTCAGGTTTTACCAAGTATAATACGACTTGAATGACTATGACTGCCAAGGTCTATGATGCTGATATAATGCATTTTAACGGAAAAAAAAGAGAAAATGTATAATTTAATTACAAATATTGTATTATATTGTTGTTTAATGAAAAAAGTAAATACAATAATGATGTGTTCTCTCTGGCTTCCAGGGGCCTGTTTCTGAAAGGAGGTTAAGTGAAAACTCTGAGTAGGTTAACCCTGAAATGAGGGAAACTCTGAGTTTTCCGTTTCAGAAAGGGAGGTAAGTTAAACCTGAGAAAGCAGGGTAAGTCAAGCCCGTTTCTGAAAGAGAGGTAACTTATACTCAGAGTCAGTTACTATGGCAACTTACTCTGTGAACCTAACCTGGTCGGGAGCAGGTTTTCTTCAGAAAACCCAGAGTTTATTTTGGTCTCCTCCCCTTTTTTAAAGAGGAAGTGGTGTTTAAACACCTCATTGATTCTTTGGGAACATATTTATTGCGCACATTTCAGTCACGCAGAGCGCATCAAAGGGAATGAAATGGCATGTCCTTTTATGGATGATCCTGTTGACGAAGAGGCTGTATTACTTCGTAGGGAGTTACATTTACGTCGGGAGAGGATTTTGAGGCCCAGAGTGGATTTTTTGTCATATCCCTATCCATTTTTATTTGAGCGTTACCGTTTTTCTTTACAGTCAATAAGATACATCCATAATCTCATCCATCCTTACATCAGACACATCAACCATCGCGGCCGTGCTCTTACATCCGAGCAGATTCTTTGCGTTGCCTTACGTTTCTTTGCGAATGGAAGTTTTCTTTATAACATCGGGGATGCAGAACATTTTAGTAAGGCTACTGTTTGCAGAGCGGTAAGGAAAGTGTGCCTCGCTCTTAAGCGCTTTCTGAGAATTTTTGTATTGTTTCCTGGGCACAAACCAGTGAGAGTCATCAAAGAGGAGTTTCACAGGATTGCAGGTCAGTGGTGTATAAATCGGGTTAAATGAGGCTAACCTGATAAATTACATTCAGTTAAGAATATCTTGCTGCGACCCCTGGAAGTAACCTAATAATTAGAATTCCCTTTAGGATTTCCGAATGTGGTTGGATGCATTGATGGCACACATATTCCGATCATTGCACCTTCTGAAAATGAAGCGGACTATGTGAACAGGAGATCCATCCACAGTATTAATGTGCAGGTACACTGACAGCCTACTGTTTCTAATGGTCAAAGACTACATCACAATACTGTAACATGACTCATTCTTTGCACTGTCAAGATCATATGTGATGCTGCACATTTAATCACAAATGTGGAGGCCAAGTGGCCCGGCTCTGTTCATGACTCAAGAATCTATCGGGAGTCAACCCTGAGCAACAGACTGGAAAGGGGTAAGTAAATGCTATACACATATTTCAATGTATGCTCTAAACACTTACAGGGGAATTTCTATGCAGCTCTAAAGCAATGTGAACTTTCTTACAGGAGAGATTGATGGCTTTCTGCTGGGAGATAGGGGTTACCCATGCCGACCAAATCTTATGACCCCTTACCCAGAACCTGAACCAGGCCCACAGCAGCGCTTCAATGTGGCACACTGCAGGACGAGAGCCCGGGTGGAGATGACCATAGGCCTGTTGAAAGCACGTTTCCAGTGCCTACGTCACCTCAGGGTAACCCCTGAAAGGGCCTGCGACATTATTGTGGCATGTGTTGTTCTCCATAATATTGCCATAATTAGAGGGGAGCAACACCCTGCCCTACAATTACAAGACCCTGAGGAAGACCCTATCAACCCTGCAGATTTCCAGGATGGAAGGGTAGTCCGGGATATGATATGCCGCAATGTCTTCTCAGATTAATACACATGATATCCACCACCACAAAAAAATGAATAAACACAAAATCACAGCAATTTATGGTGTTCTTTATTTCATACAAATGCAACCAATAATGAATAAACAAAATCACAGCAATTTATTTATTTCTTCTTCATTTCCTAAAAAAAAAAAAAAAAAAAAAGATTTTATAATAGTTTCAATACTTAATTCACCTGTGACCATACACTCACCTCTAGCTTTAGTTTCAGTATGTCGATTTCCAGATCTGCCTTTTGGATCTGGCGGTCCAAGTATACAACTTCTTTGCTGTTTTTTTCTATCTTTTTAATAAGAAGAAGTCTATATAACTCCTTAACTGGCAACTGAAAATACATTAGATTAGAGTTACATCATGAAGTCTAAAATTCAGAATTAAACTGTGGCATTTACTGTAAATCACTGAACTGTGTTCATCTGTGCACCAGAAGTTGATGGACCGTCCTCCTGCTGTTCTTCCACACTCTGGGGGGTAGAGATAAGAATGACCATTTATATAGATATAAACTTAGATTCTATAGGCTACTCCACATATAAATGTGAATGTGTAGACATATAATATTAAAATTACCTCTGTAGGCCTGTCTGTGGCAGCAGAAATGGTTTCTTCATCCCCATCATCCTGTGAAGATGAGCATTTCATAGTATTATAAAGTGTACTCTATTTGTCATAATTGTGTATTGTGATGGTGTATGGAGTAGGCTACTGACAACTGTATGGGGTACTGTTGGGACAGGAGGCTCCAAGAGGCAGATATTACCATCTGAATCTGTTGGGACCAACAAAAAACCCAACCCAAAGTAATATAAATGGAAATATCACATTTAGTCTATATAAAAAAAATTAACACATACTGTAGGTAGACCTCTTACATTTTATGAAGGCACTTAAATCTTCTGGAGTGACTGGCTCTGATGAAGTCCCTCCAGGAATTCCCTCAGCCATTGGCCTTCCAGCATTTAGGCTCAGGGCCATCTCTTCTGCATCTGTCAGAGGTGGTGGTGCAGGTCCTCCCCCTGTTTTACGAGCCTCTGCCTTCTTTCTGTTGGCTGAGTAGAGGTCAAATGAGAATGAACATTTAGACCTATGTCAAAAATGCTGCTGCACTGATAGACACTGAATGCTATTAGTCATTTAATATGTCAAATGTTTGTAAAGCCAGGTAGCTACTCTAATCCTATGATATGCTCAAGGCTTACCTGCTTGAAGTATGTTTTTATATTTCATTTTCAGCTGCTGCCATGTTCTTTTGATGCCTGCAGGATTGCACCTATCCATGAAAATTAAATTAGGTTTAATAAAATACTGTTCTTCCAGTTTCACCTCTGATATTATAATAGTTGGGTAAGTTACTCTAAAATAGTTCTTAATTACTAACTACAAAGTTTATCTTCAACTAGTCTAATTAGATTAATGTAATAATTACTATCTCTAGAAAGTATTGGTCTACTTACTAATTTGTTTTACTTACTTATTAAGTACTTTCTAAATCCCAAATCAACCTCAACCACTTGAAAAATACAAGGAGAGACAAGAAACTGCACTTCTAATGCTTTCAACTAAACAATATACAATTGCATCAATTATTCTTAAATTGACCAAGTGTGTAACTAGGGAGAAAGTTACATTAAAAATATACCTTTTAAAATTTGATATTAAATCCACTATTGTTTTTTACAGAATTGTTTTATAGTCTTTAATTTAATTACAATATTTAGATGACTTAGTAACTTAATTCATTACACCCAACACTGTATAAAAGTAATTAAAATGTAAACTTACGCATTGACTCGAGCAGCTATTTTCTCCCAAGCTAACTCTCTCTCCTTCGCCGCTGCAGCCGTGTTGCTTTTTTTTAAAAATACATGTTCAAATTCTGCATATGCTTGCATAAGCACATCCAGTTCTGCTGGTGAGAAATATGCACACCTTTTTTTGTCTGGCGCTGTTGCCATGGTGACTCGTAATATCTGCGCTCCATTGATAATGGCTTTTTATAGTTGTGGTGCACGCGCTTAACTCCGAGTCAGTCAACTCAGAGTTGATTGAACTAACTCATTTCAGCTGTTCTGTAACCGAAAACTCAGAGTTTCCCATCTCAGGGTAAGTCAACTCAGAGTTCAAGCTTTAACTCAGAGTTGGTTGAACCTCCTTATTGAAACGGGCCCCAGGTTTCAACAAATGATAACACTTTTTAATGAATGAAGGTAAACAAAACAAAGATTTTAATAAATAAATGTAGGCTATTCTTTCTATGGCTTCCAGATTTCAACAATTAAATTACAATTACATTTTAGTGACTAGTATCGCTGCTATGTATGCCCAATTAAGCAGTTTTTTAATGAACAGATTCAAATCTAATCTTAAATATGGTTTAAGATTAGTGTGCAGTGCATATGTATGCGTACTGTAGGGACCAGTAATCTGCAGCTAACAGAGAAATGTGTGCTCTTTTTTACGCTCAGTAAAGCACACGCCACAAACACTGCACGTTTATTAGCGATATAACACCAAATATAGAACATTATACACAAGTCGAACACGCCAATAGACAAGAAACTGTCGTAAAACTGAACACTGGCCACTGACGTCACTGCCATTATATGGCTGATCCAAGTTGGCCGTTAAGCTTTCTCCAATGGTAAGAGCCACAGACCCTCTCATCTCCCTATAAGAAGACAATCTCTGGTGGTGTTGGTGTGCCTCCAGGAACAGGGTTAGGAAACACTGCTCTAAATGGATGTCTTTTACTATTGCGCTGGCATCTTTCGCAGCAAGACACAGCACTCTAAATTTTCACGTAGAACTCACATGTTCACTTTTTTATTGCCAATGTGTGAACAGCTTGTAATGAATCTTAAAAAACTAAACCTTTCCTGACTTCCTACGTTGTCTACGAAAGCCTGTAGACTGATTTTAACGTGAAAGACTCGTGCCGGTGTTGTGCCTAACACTAAGTCCCCATCAAATTATTTATTATTTATTATAGTTTTTGAAACTGCTACCCGATTGCCTAATCCTAACCCCAGTTACCCCACACAACACAACACCTGTTTCGGATAGAACTATTTCTTGCTCACACGCAATTGCAAGAACCAAATCAACCACAGAAAGCGTTGGCTCACTGCCGAACAGGCTGCGTTTCTTAAAACCACAATAAGAAACCATTTCCATCTTTGCAATCAGCTTATACACATGTTGCTTTTGGTAAACTCAGCCCAGAACAATGCTTATTCAGAGGACAGACAAACATAATATGGATTCATTAGTTTGTGTTATTTCACAATAAACAAGTTAAAATTGTACATAGTTTGTGCAATTAAATTTAGTTAAATCAGAATATCCAAAAACCACAAGAACAATTTTATATATTTTGTTGATTTGTGTACTTACATTATCCCAAATGTATCTAGAATGTTTAAATCCAGAGAAATAAGCAGTTTTAACCAGGACACGGACCGTGTCAAACCGGATCATACCCGCGTTACCCTCGATTTACAGTTTGATTTTGTAGAAACTATGGAAACACCAAAGAAGCTTATATATATATTAAAATATATATAATATAATATATATAAAAAAAAATTAATATGACTAAATGCCTGGTGTGGTTCTAATGCACAACAAAGCAAATATTTCATCACATAAAACTTGATTTCAATATATGAGACATTAATTTTGTATTGAATGCTATTTATTCCATATCTAGATTATATGAAATAATAATATAATGTAAAGACAACCAACATACTATAGTGCATAAGTTCGTGTCTGGACAGTGTTGTGTGAGAGAGAAAAAAATCACAGGACAGGTTAATCACTTTTGTAGGCTGGCTCCATTTATCATCAACACAAAAATAAATGACATAGTAGGTGGGTGAGGGCGAGGGTGATCCTCGCTCCGATGCGGCACAACAGGTCATCAAACTGGGCGCGGGACAGGCGGAAGTACCGCTGAAAGCGGTCGTCATCCAGGCGCAGCTCCTGGAGCGAGCAAATGGTGACTCGCCAAACTGGGTTCGCCTCCGAAGGATCTGGTGGACACAAATACGGCGACGATGATCCCTACGCTGCTGTTCTGCTCCCCAGAGCAAATACAGAGCGGTGACTCTCCCGATGAATGCTCGATCAAAATAAAAAAGATGGCCGCCAACGGGTTTCGAATCCGACGTGCGTGGCGCGCGTAAATTTCGCTTCAAACTTTTGTTTTTACGCGCGTCAAATTCACTCTTGACGCGCGAATTAACACAAAGCGGTCAAGCATCAAACTAGACGCGGTAGACGCGAATTTGACGTGAACGCAGTTATACAGCTCAACACAGTTAGTGTTTTTGTTTAAATCTCGTTTTCTTGATTTACCGCGAGTGCCATATTTACCATGCCAGTAATAAATACCATATGGCACCTGTCAAAATGATTGATGACAGGTGGGCATGTCTATCCTTTGATCTTCCCCCGCCCCCTTCCGGTTCCTCCCCTTCCTGTCCCGCCCCTTGGCCCACCCCTTCCGGTTCCGCCCCTTCCTGTTACCTTTGACCTAGTTCCGCCCCTTCCTGTTACCTTTGACCTAGTTCCGCCCCATCCGGTTACAGCTTCTGTCAAAATTATGGATGATGACCTTTGATCTAGTTCCGCCCCTTCCTGTTAAAAAGTTTCTGTCAAAATGATGAATTGTTTGAAGTTTGTTTGATCTAGTTCCGCCCCTTGTGGTTACAGCTTCTGTCAAAATGATGAATTGTTTGAAGTTTGTTTGATCTAGTTCCGCCCCTTGCGGTTACAGCTTCTGTCAAAATGATGGATGCTGACAGTTTGTTTAATCGTTTGAAGTTTGTTTGAGATGTATTGGACTTTGTTGTTACAGTTACAAAGCGATGGATTGTTTGAAGTTTGTTTGATCTAGTTCCGCCCCTTGCGGTTACAGCTTCTGTCAAAATGATGGATGCTGACAGTTTGTTTAATCGCTTGAAGTCTGTTTGAGATGTATTGGACTTTGTTGTTACAGTTACAAAGCGATGGATTGTTATTTTTTTAGCGCATCCCCTCGCTATGCCTAAGCTTATCATAGCAGGTGTGTGTGAAAGTGATAAGAAAAAACTGCTATAGTTTATCTGACACAAACGTAAAAAATAAATGTATTCAGTGAAGCATTTCCGATTAAAAAACGGAGACATTAAAAATGTATTAGAGTTGAATAATATGAAACATACAGTTTATGTAAAACCTCACCCCAAAAAAGTTGAAATAAAATGATCTCACTCTGCTTCAAAACAAAAATAGGTGCTCTATGTGAGTGTGTGTCTTTGTCAGAGCAGTAAAGGATGCGCCGTGTGCACTTATCTGTCTGTTTAGATAAAATAATCTTACATGTTTTACAGAGTTGGAAGAAAAATCCCCCGCTAGAGCTCGATCTCTCTGAAAACTATCTCCAATTATAATTTTTTTGGACCGTAGGGAGTTAGGGAGTCGTTTGTGTGTGTGTGTGTGTGTGTGTGTGCACGCGTATGTTGCAGCGGCATGGATCTCCTCCCCTAACTCCACATTGCTGGGGACCTTGAAAGTTTATCTCACACAGAAGTCGAAAAAGCATGTTGTTCATTTAAAATCTTACTAAATTACTGAAGTTGAAAAACATTCTGTTTATTTAAAATAAATATTTTACAAATTTACTGTACCAATTATGTTAGATTTAGATAAAAATAAAATCATCTTACATTTTCACCAGGGTTGAAGTAGCTCCTATCACATAGATGTCCATATTGACCATTTAAAGTTGAAAAGAACCCCAGAGTATTTCTCTCTTTCTCACATCAGCGTTTGACAGTCAGAGGGGTGTGTTCAGTGATCAGAATGAGACTGTGAATGTTTTGCTAAATTTATTTCATAGTGTATAAGCATTAAAAGTTTGAAATAGACCTTTTTAAAAATATGATTTTAATTAAATTCAATGAATTCATAAAAAACAAATATGCTATATCGATGGTCTCTGGGGAAAACATGACTATATTTTTTATTTATCAGGGTGCATGAAAAGAACTTTGAAATTTGCGGCTCTCACAAGTTATCTCACACGTGTGAAATGTTTAATAATTCCTCAAGTAGTATCTGTGAGAAAATCCTCAGTATTTTGAGTATCTCAGAGAAATACGCTACTTTACAATGATGTTAGCTTCAGGATATAGGGTGACAGAGCAGATGAGCCTCTGTGCATCATATAATGTTAGTCTGCTAACGCCTTTCCAGAGCCAAAGTTTTGTTCGTACTAAATTTATTTCAAAGCATAATCGTAAAAGTTTAAATATGATCTTTTAAAAATGAAAAGATTGTTTAAATTAAATCTTTACAGTTTTAATACATTCATGTGTTTTAGAAGATTACTGTAATGATTTTGTTTAACGGTGACCTAAAGTATACTTGTTATTAATATAGCCATAATGATTTTTGTACTGTAACAGCATATTCTACCCCGTACACCTAAAGACGACCATCACAGAAAACTGCATTTTTACATTGTTTTTTACATACTGTTTTGCACTCTCACACACGAAGTTGGTTCCATAAAATAAATAAAGTATACAACTCATTGTATTCAAACAATTTAACCTTAGTTTTAGTTAAATTAATATATATATAAAAATTATATATATAAATATAAAAAACTCCTTACATTTTCATAAAACTGAAGAAGTAGTAGAAACTAGATCTATGCAATGATAAAAAACAAATAGTTTAAGTTGTGATAAACAAAAACCCTCCCAGATCCTTCAGGGATAAACTACAGGGTGAGATGAAGCTTCACACCCTCACAGAGACGAGAGGAGTGACAGGCCAGATGAGCCTCTGGGGTCACAATGCCCCAGCATATGCAATGTTAGTCTGCTTTCCACTGTTTTGTTCATATTAAACTCGTTTAAAAGCATAGTCTTAAAAGTTTAAATGAGATCTTTTAAAATGAAAAGACTGTTTAAATCAAATCTGTAAAGTTTTATTAAAATCATATCTTCTGTTTATCTTCTTAGAATGATTGCATAAAGGTATTATTTTTACTAAACATCGTTTGTTCAAAAAATAAAATAAAAATGTTGTCAAAGTTTGTCACAATGTTGTTGTTTTAAAAGAAATCCCAGCACTCTACATTGTTCTTATTTAGATTAAGGTGTATCATTTAGAAAATCACCACACATGTTCAGAGACGCGATGTGCCTCTATGGTCCATGACGCTGCATAAGTAAAGTTTGTCTTGAGCGAATATTTTATTTTACTCGTCTTAATTCAAAGCATGATCTTGCGGTAGCTATGACCTATTGTACGTATAAGATATATCATATTTACTTTTCTTGCATCTCTCAAACTATCCTTATTCATTGTGGAAGCACACAGGGTGAAACTCTTCACTGAGAATATACTATCGGTTATCTACTCAAAATATATGTAGAATTTTAAAATGTTAGCCTTTGTTGATGCGACAGGCTGTCTGTTGGCCGCATGAACAGACTTTGGAGAGAGCTGATGATACTATAGCAGGAAACATGCCCCTTTGACCTCCTCCATTTTTGTAGGCTTTTTGTTAAATACCCTATAGCTTAGTCCTTAAAAGGTACGCTGTGTAGGAATTTCCCCATCTAGCGGTGAAATTGTATTTTGCATTCAAACTCATAGCGCTTCGCTTTTTCAAATGCATGTTGCAACTACGGTAACCGTTATGTACCAAGAAGCTACGACATGTCGTCCAATTGCACTTCATCGAGTTTAACTATACACGTTCTACTGTTATGCTGCCTATATAATGAATTACACAACCACAGAATGAAAAAGCTTGTAATTTAGACCATAACACTGACTTAACTGTCGAGGAGAAAGCAGGACTTCAGTGTCCCTTTCAAAGTCTTTCTCCTTCATTAGCTCTATCCACCTGGGAAAAGCTATCCCCATATTTACCCTCGTTTTGAATTTGCCGGACACGTTCCCCCTTTAAATGAATTTCTTTGCTTTATCATGACCACGAGGATTGCATTATGAAGTACTGTGCAGTGCAGCCTTTCAAGCGCCTCTCACTGACCGCTTCAGATGGTTTCAGTCAGCCGGCTCTGAACGAAAAGGTTGGCTAGTTGAGCTAGGCTAGTGCTTTTTGTCCCTCTCCGCCATTATAGTTTTTCAAGATGGCGGAACGACACGGAGGCCTCCATGGACTTACCCGTATCATGTAAATAAAGATAAGAAATTCTTTGCTTACGAGGATAAGTCAGTTCGCTGGCAAAGGTAATTTTAGACCAATGAGAAAATATTTATGAATAAAGAAATGATTTTAGCTATTAAAATACTTTATAAAAAACTACCATAAGTTTAATTTCAGATGTGTAAATTACAAATTACAAAACTACGCATGAGAGGTCTTCAGAAGTCATAACTTCAAACCAAAAGATTAAAAACCAAAGATTAAGCTAAATGACACTAGTTTGCAACGTTCCCCCAAAATCAAATACTTTATACGATTTGTATTACACTTTTCAAAGGGTAATCTTACTTTAAAGTTTGAACAAAAATGCAAAAGCACTTCTTCATGTTTGCAGTGTTCTGACACAATGTCATTAATTGGTACTTTGTTCCTTTAATCTTCTTTTAAAATATACTTTTCTTATTTATACAAAGGTTAAATTCCAATTCATTTCCTAGCAAGCATAAAGTAAAAAAATATAATATATGAGATGTCTGATGCAAAGTTTTTGCAAAAGAAATATGTGCTGCAAAACACCAAACAGTTCAACTCAGACGTAGACTAAAAATTCCCTTGGCTAGAAAAAATCTCTACAAAAGATAGTTTCTTCCTATGGCAGTGATTATCTTAAATCGTACAGTGTTTTAATTGAAACAATAGAGCGACTGCTAATATTTTTAAATTTTTCTTTTTTACAGTGTTTAACTATATTATTTTTTGTATTTGTGTTGTTGATATGCGATGTGTCTTATGTTACAGTGTCAAAGAAAAATTTCCGCTCTGTGAAAACAGACTGGACAATAAAGTTCAATCAATCAATCAAACGCAAGGTGGTTTTTCAGATTTTCCGCCAAAAATCAAATACTGTATTAACCTTTTCAAAGATTAATCTAGCTTTTAAAGTTAGAATAAAAAACCAAACATATCTTCATACCTGTTGTGTTCTGACACAAGGCCATTAACCGGTTCTTTTTTCTTTTATAAATTTACTGTCTACAAATATCAGCCTGATAAATATGTACTTAATACACGATTAAACGAGGCAATCATGCTACCAAATACGTCTGACACAAAGTTTTTAAGAAAAAGCAGTGTTTAAAACCAGATGATTTTTCTTTTGACAGACCTACAGAAATGCCTGTTGATTACTAAGTTTCAGGCATAGCTCAACCATGCAATGTTTGAAAAAGCTAATATTGTTGTAATCTTTGCTCGGTCTCACCCTCAGGTTGATCCAGGCATAGTTTTTTACTAAAAGAAAATATTATGGAAGTCATTATCAAACTTGAATTAAACCATATTTTATTCATTAATTATAGGGCTTCGTGCTGATTTAAAGTTTTTGTTTGTTATTAACTAATACCTTTATTTTTATTTTTTTACATCCAGCACAATTTTTTTTCCAAAAAATGTTCTCTGACCCAAAATAAACAGATAATGGAATGTTCACAAGCTACAGTTAGATATTATTCTGCTTAGTATGTGTGTAAATAGTTGTGCTTAAATGTTTGGATGTATTTTTACACGCCAACATTTTGGTCACACCGTAGTGATGCAAAGTTCCACACTCTTGTAAAGACTATGGTCTAACTTTAAAACATAATCTTTATACATGAATTCCAAAAGACCAAATCACTAAGGAAAGCACCGTTTATAATAATAAATATACAAAAGTTCACAAATGATGGTTTTATTAATATTATTATTCAGATAGCAGACGACACTGGTTCACATTTTGAATGTGTGTCTATTTTAGGTGAAGACTTTTCTTTGAGAGCCGTCAACATTCATTGTTTATAGGAATAAATGACCATTAATAATTTAAGTGTTTGTACTCTGAAGTATTTCTGTTTGAGAATGTTTGACTAAATTGCAACTTTCCCTCTATCTACGATCTGGAATCACACAAAATTATTAACATGCTGTTAATACTTACTTACTTAAGTTACTTACTTATAAGTAAGTATTAACACGAAAAGTAAGCGCATGCTGTTTTACACGTAAACTATTACAACAGAATCACATCTGACTATTGCACTGAGAGAGGCGTATTCATTAAGACTGTTAAACAAAGTTTGGTGTTTAAAATTGCACAAAAGTAAATGCTAGAGGTCAACTTGCTAAAAAGTAAATTCAGCGTGACCCAACAAATACGAAAAGCCATTCGTGAGCAGTTTTGAATGTTTGTAATTGACATCATGTTTCCTTTTGTTTTTGTACAGTTTGCAAAAACTGTAGTCTACGAACGTGGTCAAACATAGGAATTTATGAAAAACATGAACAGATATTTCTACATGAGATATTTATTTTAGAACATGTTTCTACGAAACATCGACATGAAAAGATGATTATTGCTGTTTTTCTGTTACCTATAAAACTATTATACTTCAAACTCGTCTAGCTATTGCCCATTTCACACCACAGTCGGTTATTTTTTTTCTACGTGGCTAAACAACGGTTAAGCTAACGAATTACCGTTGAAAGGCGGAATGATTCATTTTTTATTCCGTATACACCGATACTTTGACACAAGAGTTTTAGGCAGGGGTCTTGGCCTGATCCAGAAAACAGACGTTGTGTTTTATGTCTTAATAATCGTTCTTCTTTTTATGAAAAGTAAGCAGTTTTTTTGGCCTCATCATCAAAAATTGTTATATAAATTATATGTGAAACACGCTCAGTCGCATTAGAGTCGGATTTTTGTTTATATTGAACATTGTTATTGAACCGCTAGTGTTCTTAAATTGTTTACCACGGTTTCATTTTTAACATCACTATCGTAACACTTTTCGTATTTTTTGCGATGTTTTCTTTACACTCTCACACCATGGATATCCGTTTCCTACGGTTAGCTGTAATGTTAGTGAACTCTAGGCCTTCTCTTTTTTCATATACGACAGTATTTGCATGAATCGGCTTGATTTAATAAAATGATAGTTTAAACCACATTAGATTATTATACCATCCTAGTTTTTAAATATCTCTTAAATGTATATTTTATATTTTAACCCTTTATGCGAATGCGAATATAGAATACCGCACAAGGATCTCTGAAATATTTTTTTTCGTGTAAAACATCTATGTAGGTCATAGATCTATCTATGTTTTTAAAAATACAAAGACATCTTTCTCTAAGTGACCCTCAAAATCTGGGGATACAACAAAACACAGTGCTTCTGTGTAGCTACGATGATTGATCAGAAAATTACTTTTGTCGCTTTGTTTGAAGAAACACTTTAATCAGCTGGTGCTTGATAATTATTAAACAACCCTCAATTCGGTCATGATGTGTTTTACGCGATATTGATATCGCGTTTTAATTTAAACTCAATGCGCTAAAGTTCTATAACTGAACTTAATATTTGGTAAAGTTAACTTAAAGCCTTACTTTCTAAATGCTTTTTACAGAACTTGTTGCAAACAATTCGTCCCCCTTTTTTAAACTCTTAATGAAAATATCATTACTGGATTAAGAGAAAATATTTTTCTCTGTCAGGAAAACAATGTTTCCTACATTTAGTCGTGATGCTAGCAAGCTCTTGGTTTTCTCGGCATCTCTTTGCTTGTTTACAACACTTGATATGCATTAAACCACGGTATTCGTTTAAATAGTATATTATCCTAGTTTATTATTATAGTTATATTTTGGGGCGGTAAGTGGACATCGAATGTGGCGCGAGGGTCTTTGAAATATTTCAAATGCAATATAGATGTAAGGTTTTAATGAGATCGGACATGACTATAAAATAAATTGTCATTTTTTTATTTCAACGTTATACTTTTGAGTATACAATCATATATATTGAAGTAGTGAAGAAAATGACATCCCTATACAACTCCTCCTACGGGGCAGGGCTGAGCACTATCAGTTGTCCTGATAAACTCTACACAGAGCCCAGCCTCAGTTATCGCACAACCCCTGGCTCTAGCTCTAATAGTCGCGGACTGCTGTGCTAATCCAACATTGATCAAAAGTCGAAGGAATTGATCAGAAGTTCTTGTTTGTCAGACGCAAACTACACTTTTTTCGACTCACACTTCTGACCCAAAAACTTTGTTAATGCACAAAGTCTATATGATTGTGCTGTAAGGACTTCCAGGAGATTCCAGGGAACTAACAGAATCTTTCACCATCGAATAGGGGACCGAAAAATCTGAAAACTTCAGAAATGGCGACGCAAAAGCTGATGGAGAGCGACTCCCCGTTGAGTTCTGGCATAGCGGGGACACTGTGCCATCCGGCGTGTGAGTGCGCCACGGGGAAAGAGTGTCGTTTAAGAGCCACGCTAGACTCTATGTTTAAAGATCATTTTAGAGGCCCGATGGTTAGCTTGATGCACAGGATCATCGAGGCTGCGTGTGATGAGAATAATGATTGTGCGAGGGATACCAAACGTGTGAAAAATCTCAAAAAAGAAATGGATGTCATAAGAGGCTTGGTTGGATCCTGGACAGATGTTACGCCCATGTTTTTAAACGGCAAAGAACCGATCGGCGTAATCCTCAGAAAAGTTCTGGATGTGATGCTTGAATCTCGTGAGGAATTCGAAGTCGACGACCTACTCTGTATGTGTACGTTTGTAACAGATCTCTGTGTGTCACTGTTGTCAAAAAATGTAAAAACAGATATTGATGAAATAGTTGAATGTCTGGTCAGCTATGCCCTAGAGCAAACCATGATTGCGTGTCGTGACTTTATATTCTGGCTGGATCACCTGTAAATGTCGTTATTGTTTACATTATGTACAGGATGTAATGCCGGTCTGTCATTTTCTTCACTACTTCAATATATATGATTGTATACTCAAAATTATAACGTTGAAATAAAAAAATGACAATTTATTTTATAGTCATGTCCGATCTCATTAAAACCTTACATCTATATTGCATTTGAAATATTTCAAAGACCCTCGCGCCACATTCGATGTCCACTTACCGCCCCAAAATATAACTATAATAATAAACTAGGATAATATACTATTTAAACGAATACCGTGGTTTAATGCATATCAAGTGTTGTAAACAAGCAAAGAGATGCCGAGAAAACCAAGAGCTTGCTAGCATCACGACTAAATGTAGGAAACATTGTTTTCCTGACAGAGACAAATATTTTCTCTTAATCCAGTAATGATATTTTCATTAGGGAGGTTAAAAAAGGGGGACGAATTGTTTGCAACAAGTTCTGTAAAAAGCATTTAGAAAGTAAGGCTTTAAGTTAACTTTACCAAATATTAAGTTCAGTTATAGAACTTTAGCGCATTGAGTTTAAATTAAAACGCGATATCAGTATCGCGTAAAACACATCATGACCGAATTGAGGGTTGTTTAATAATTATCAAGCACCAGCTGATTAAAGTGTTTCTTCAAACAAAGCGACAAAAGTAATTTTCTGATCAATCATCGTAGCTACACAGAAGCACTGTGTTTTGTTGTATCCCCAGATTTTGAGGGTCACTTAGAGAAAGATGTCTTTGTATTTTTAAAAACATAAATAGATCTATGACCTACATAGATGTTTTACACGAAAAAAAATATTTCAGAGATCCTTGTGCGGTATTCTATATTCGCATTCGCATAAAGGGTTAAAATATAAAATATACATTTAAGAGATATTTAAAAACTAGGATGGTATAATAATATAATGTGGTTTAAACTATCATTTTATTAAATCAAGCCGATTCATGCAAATACTGTCGTATATGAAAAAAGAGAAGGCCTAGAGTTCACTAACATTACAGCTAACCGTAGGAAACGGATATCCATGGGGTGAGAGTGTAAAGAAAACATCGCAAAAAATACGAAAAGTGTTACGATAGTGATGTTAAAAATGAAACCGTGGTAAACAATTTAAGAACACTAGCGGTTCAATAACAATGTTCAATATAAACAAAAATCCGACTCTAATGCGACTGAGCGTGTTTCACATATAATTTATATAACAATTTTTGATGATGAGGCCAAAAAAACTGCTTACTTTTCATAAAAAGAAGAACGATTATTAAGACATAAAACACAACGTCTGTTTTCTGGATCAGGCCAAGACCCCTGCCTAAAACTCTTGTGTCAAAGTATCGGTGTAGACGGAATAAAAAATGAATCATCCCGCCTTTCAACGGTAATTCATTAGCTTAACCGTTGTTTAGCCACGTAGAAAAAAAATAACCGACTGTGCTGTGAAATGGGGAATAGCTAGACGAGTTTGAAGTATAATAGTTTTATAGGTAACAGAAAAACAGCAATAATCATCTTTTCATGTCGATGTTTCGTAGACATAGCTAAAAGATGTTCTAAAATAAATATCTCATGTAGAAATATCTGTTCATGTTTTTCATAAATTCCTATGTTTGACCACGTTCGTAGACTACAGTTTTTGCAAACTGTACAAAAACAAAAGGAAACATGATGTCAATTACAAACATTCAAAACTGCTCACGAATGGCTTTTCGTATTTGTTGGGTCACGCTGAATTTACTTTTTAGCAAGTTGACCTCTAGCATTTACTTTTGTGCAATTTTAAACACCAAACTTTGTTTAACAGTCTTAATGAATACGCCTCTCTCAGTGCAATAGTCAGATGTGATTCTGTTGTAATAGTTTACGTGTAAAACAGCATGCGCTTACTTTTCGTGTTAATACTTACTTATAAGTAAGTAACTTAAGTAAGTAAGTATTACAGTTTTTCTTGATTGCTTAAACACGTTTCTTGAAACTATGCCTCGTATTCTCAAAACAGTAAACACAAATCTATAACGTCTCACCCAGTTTCCCAAACAACCTATTTTCAGGTCAAAATGAAGCTCTACACTCAAAACCATTCACTCTTGCTGAAAAAACAAACTTTGCCCTCAGACAGGGCACACAAGCCCTCAAAATAACACACACTACAACATAGTCTAACACACTGGTGCAATAAATTCAAAACAACATTTCCAAAACTGGTAAGTTATGTTACTTGTGGTTCCCTTCCTCACAAACCTTTTCACATGATGAACAAAAGACACAACCAATGGATACATTGGCACATTTTTATTCATTCATGTACTACACAGTACAACACAAAAAAAAGAAGAAAAAAAAGAAGATTATTCCGCCTCAGCCTCCTGTCTTTGGTCTGGGTCAGGCCAGAGAATCTCATCCACATCACAGGCTATATTAGCCCTAGCCAGGCAGCGGGGGTAAAATCCTCTTGCATGCCTGATCCACCCCTGGCACGCATCTACTGATACATCTAGGCAGGCTTCTTCCATGGCCTGGAGGAGGTGAACACGCATATAAGGTTCTCGATCATACACTTTCCACCGCCATGCCGAAAAAAACTCCTCTATTGGGTTTAGAAAGGGAGAGTATGCAGGCAGAAAGATGTTTGAAAATCTCGGGTTATTGGTAAACCAGTCTCGAACCAGAGCAGCACGATGGAAGCTGACGTTATCCCAAACAACAACGTAGTGAGGGTGCTCTGGTTGTGCTGGTTCCCTGTGGTCCAACTGTAACATATGCTCTCTTAGACCGTCAAGGAAAGCAAGGAGGAGCATAGTGTTATAGGGTCCTAAAATGGCATGGCGGTGGAGTACCCCTCGTTGGCTGATGGCTGCGCACATAGTGACATTCCCTCCGCGCTGACCAGGGACATTTACAATAGCCCGATGGCCAATTATGTTCCTCCCCCTTCTCCTTCTTTTGGTCAGGTTGAAACCAGCCTCATCCACAAAGATAATTTCATGGGGAACAGGCCAGCCTTCAATCTCAAAGATTCTCTGCAAAACACATGAAACACAGTAGAGTAAATCACTATGCTGAAGCACAGTCCAAGAGGGCACAAATGGCAGCATAAACTGCTATACTCTGATGGTACACAATACTTCATGCGATATCAAAATTCATACCTGAACATATTCCACTCGTTGGTCTTTCACTCTTTCAGAGTTTCGTTCAAAAGGGACACGGTATACCTGTTTCATCCGGAACTGGTGCTTTCGGAGGATGCGGTCAATTGTGGAGAGGCTGATGGCATTTATTCCTCGAAAATGATTATTATCCTCAATCACTCTCCTTTGAATCTCTCGCAGGCGGATTACATTATTGGCAATGACCATGTTTACAAGCTCCCTCTCTTGCTCCTCCGACAAAAGCCTTAGCCTGCCTCCACCAGGTGGTCGTCTCTGTGTCCTAAAAAAGTAGAAGCACTCATTACTGTAACTCTCACACATCCTTTTTACAGGAAAAAAATGGAAACATACTGAAACTATCTGTATGCGAGGCAATTTGATGCATTTCTTTATTACAGTAGTACATATTCAAAGTGCAACAGTAGATGTGATGTCAAAGCACAGAGTACAGCACAAGTTACTGTACAGAGCAGTCTTACTGTAAGTACACCTACCTGTTTTCCTCCCTGAAAGTTCTGATGATGGAGGCGACGGTGAAGCGACTCAAATTAGGCTGTACTCGTTGCCCAGCCTCCCTCATAGTCATGCCATGGACAAGGACATGGTCAACTAAAGTGGCTCTAATTTCATCCGAGACTGCTTGTCTCCTTGCCCTTCCTCCTCCTCCTCCACCACCACCACCTCCACCTCGTCTACCTCGTCCTTCACCACGTCCTCCTCTTCCTCTTCTTCCTCCTCTCCCTCCTTCACCATGTCCTCTTCCTCTCCCTCCTCCTTCACCACGTCCTCCTCCTCCTCCACCACGTTCTATTCCTCCTCCTTCACCACGTCCTCTTCCTCTCCCTCCTCCTTCACCACGTCCTCCTCCTCCTCCACCACGTTCTATTCCTCCTCCTTCACCACGTCCTCTTCCTCTCCCTCCTCCTTCACCACGTCCTCCTCCTCCTCCACCACGTTCTATTCCTCCTCCTTCACCACGTCCTCTTCCTCTCCCTCCTCCTTCACCACGTCCTCCTCTTCCTCTTCTTCCTCCTCTCCCTCCTCCTTCACCACGTCCTCTTCCTCTCCCTCCTCCTCCACCACGTCCTCTTCCTCTCCCTCCTCCTTCACCACGTCCTCCTCTTCCTCTTCTTCCTCCTCTCCCTCCTCCTTCACCACGTCCTCTTCCTCTCCCTCCTCCTTCACCACGTCCTCTTCCGCTCCCTCCTCGACCTCTTCCTTCATTTCTTTGTGGATCCATTGTTCCAAAACTCAAATGAACTGACTCTGGCACTTTTATGTATCTTGAAAGTTCTGATTGATGTGTGTTAAATTGTGACTCTTAGTGTTTTCACCTGGGTAATTGAGTGCTAATTGAGCTGAAACTATGCTGACTTGAGTGAACAATATTGAATGCTAGTGCTTTCTAAATGACCACATGGTCTAGGCAATGAAATATTAAGGGATTTGTGTGTAGAGTTTTGCAGTGACAGTTCAACAATTCTGACTCATGTGTCAAACCAGGGAATAGTGTTTATAGTTTAGTGAAATGGGTGTGCTTTTTGATAAATGGCATTGTGGTTTTGAAATTTTAGTTCAAAAGCCTGGTTATAGTGTTTAAGCAATTGAGAAAAACTGTAACAGCATGTTAATAATTTTGTGTGATTCCAGATCGTAGATAGAGGGAAAGTTGCAATTTAGTCAAACATTCTCAAACAGAAATACTTCAGAGTACAAACACTTAAATTATTAATGGTCATTTATTCCTATAAACAATGAATGTTGACGGCTCTCAAAGAAAAGTCTTCACCTAAAATAGACACACATTCAAAATGTGAACCAGTGTCGTCTGCTATCTGAATAATAATATTAATAAAACCATCATTTGTGAACTTTTGTATATTTATTATTATAAACGGTGCTTTCCTTAGTGATTTGGTCTTTTTGAATTCATGTATAAAGATTATGTTTTAAAGTTAGACCATAGTCTTTACAAGAGTGTGGAACTTTGCATCACTACGGTGTGACCAAAATGTTGGCGTGTAAAAATACATCCAAACATTTAAGCACAACTATTTACACACATACTAAGCAGAATAATATCTAACTGTAGCTTGTGAACATTCCATTATCTGTTTATTTTGGGTCAGAGAACAATTTTTGGAAAAAAAATTGTGCTGGATGTAAAAAAATAAAAATAAAGGTATTAGTTAATAACAAACAAAAACTTTAAATCAGCACGAAGCCCTATAATTAATGAATAAAATATGGTTTAATTCAAGTTTGATAATGACTTCCATAATATTTTCTTTTAGTAAAAAGCTATGCCTGGATCAACCTGAGGGTGAGACCGAGCAAAGATTACAACAATATTAGCTTTTTCAAACATTGCATGGTTGAGCTATGCCTGAAACTTAGTAATCAACAGGCATTTCTGTAGGTCTGTCAAAAGAAAAATCATCTGGTTTTAAACACTGCTTTTTCTTAAAAACTTTGTGTCAGACGTATTTGGTAGCATGATTGCCTCGTTTAATCGTGTATTAAGTACATATTTATCAGGCTGATATTTGTAGACAGTAAATTTATAAAAGAAAAAAGAACCGGTTAATGGCCTTGTGTCAGAACACAACAGGTATGAAGATATGTTTGGTTTTTTATTCTAACTTTAAAAGCTAGATTAATCTTTGAAAAGGTTAATACAGTATTTGATTTTTGGTGGAAAATCTGAAAAACCACCTTGCGTTTGATTGATTGATTGAACTTTATTGTCCAGTCTGTTTTCACAGAGCGGAAATTTTTCTTTGACACTGTAACATAAGACACATCGCATATCAACAACACAAATACAAAAAATAATATAGTTAAACACTGTAAAAAATAAACATTTAAAAATATTAGCAGTCGGTCTATTGTTTCAATTAAAACACTGTATGGTTTAAGATAATCACTGCCATAGGAAGAAACTATCTTTTGTAGAGATTTTTTCTAGCCAAGGGAATTTTTAGTCTACGTCTGAGTTGAACTGTTTGGTGTTTTGCAGCACATATTTCTTTTGCAAAAACTTTGCATCAGACATCTCATATATTATATTTTTTACTTTATGCTTGCTAGGAAATGAATTGGAATTTAACCTTTGTTTAAATAAGAAAAGTATATTTTAAAAGAAGATTAAAGGAACAAAGTACCAATTAATGACATTGTGTTAAAACACTGCAAACATGAAGAAGTGCTTTTGCATTTTTGTTCAAACTTTAAAGTAAGATTACCCTTTGAAAAGTGTAATACAAATCGTATAAAGTATTTGATTTTGGGGGAACGTTGCAAACTAGTGTCATTTAGCTTAATCTTTGGTTTTTAATCTTTTGGTTTGAAGTTATGACTTCTGAAGACCTCTCATGCGTAGTTTTGTAATTTGTAATTTACACATCTGAAATTAAACTTATGGTAGTTTTTTATAAAGTATTTTAATAGCTAAAATCAATGTCTTTATTCATAAATATTTTCTCATTGGTCTAAAATTACCTTTGCCAGCGAACTGACTTATCCTCGTAAGCAAAGAATTTCTTATCTTTATTTACATGATACGGGTAAGTCCATGGAGGCCTCCGTGTCGTTCCGCCATTTTGAAAAACTATAATGGCGGAGAGGGACAAAAAGCACTAGCCTAGCTCAACTAGCCAACCTTTTCGTTCAGAGCCGGCTGACTGAAACCATCTGAAGCGGTCAGTGAGAGGCGCTTGAAAGGCTGCACTGCACAGTACTTCATAATGCAATCCTCGTGGTCATGATAAAGCATAGAAATTCATTTAAAGGGGGAACGTGTCCGGCAAATTCAAAACGAGGGTAAATATGGGGATAGCTTTTCCCAGGTGGATAGAGCTAATGAAGGAGAAAGACTTTGAAAGGGACACTGAAGTCCTGCTTTCTCCTCGACAGTTAAGTCAGTGTTATGGTCTAAATTACAAGCTTTTTCATTCTGTGGTTGTGTAATTCATTATATAGTCAGCATAACAGTAGAACGTGTATAGTTAAACTCGATGAAGTGCAATTGGACGACATGTCGTAGCTTCTTGGCACATAACGGTTACCGTAGTTGCAACATGCATTTGAAAAAGCGAAGCGCTATGTGTTTGAATGCAAAATACAATTTCACCGCTAGATGGGGAAATTCCTACACAGCGTACATTTTAAGGACTAAGCTATAGGGTATTTAACAAAAAGCCTACAAAAATGGAGGAGGTCAAAGGGGCATGTTTCCTGCTATAGTATCATCAGCTCTCTCCAAAGTCTGTTCATGCGGCCAAGAGACAGCCTGTCTCATCAACAAAGGCTAACATTTTAAAATTCTACATATATTTTGAGTAGATAACCGATAGTATATTCTCAGTGAAGAGTTTCACCCTGTGTGCTTCCACAATGAATAAGGATAGTTTGAGAGATGCAAGAAAAGTAAATATGATATATCTTATACGTACAATAGGTCATAGCTACCGCAAGATCATGCTTTGAATTAAGACGAGTAAAATAAAATATTCGCTCAAGACAAACTTTACTTATGCAGCGTCATGGACCATAGAGGCACATCGCGTCTCTGAACATGTGTGGTGATTTTCTAAATGATACACCTTAATCTAAATAAGAACAATGTAGAGTGCTGGGATTTCTTTTAAACCAACAACATTGTGACAAACTTTGACAACATTTTTATTTTATTTTTTGAACAAACGATGTTTAGTAAAAATAATACCTTTATGCAATCATTCTAAGAAGATAAACAGAAGATATGATTTTAATAAAACTTTACAGATTTGATTTAAACAGTCTTTTCATTTTAAAATATCTCATTTAAACTTTTAAGATTATGCTTTTAAACGAGTTTAATATGAACAAAACAGTGGAAAGCAGACTAACATTGCATATGCTGGGGCATTGTGACCCCAGAGGCTCATCTGGCCTGTCACTCCTCTCGTCTCTGTGAGGGTGTGAAGCTTCATCTCACCCTGTAGTTTATCCCTGAAGGATCTGGGAGGGTTTTTGTTTATCACAACTTAAACTATTTGTTTTTTATCATTGCATAGATCTAGTTTCTACTACTTCTTCAGTTTTATGAAAATGTAAGGAGTTTTTTATATTTATATATATATATATATATATAATTTTTATATATATATTAATTTAACTAAAACTAAGGTTAAATTGTTTGAATACAATGAGTTGTATACTTTATTTGATTTTATGGAACCAACTTAGTGTGTGAGAGTGCAAAACAGTATGTAAAAAACAATGTAAAAATGCAGTTTTCTGTGATGGTCGTCTTTAGGTGTACGGGGTAGAATATGCTGTTACAGTACAAAAATCATTATGGCTATATTAATAACAATTATACTTTAGGTCACCGTTAAACAAAATCATTACAGTAATCTTCTAAAACACATGAATGTATTAAAACTGTAAAGATTTAATTTAAACAATCTTTTCATTTTTAAAAGATCATATTTAAACTTTTACGATTATGCTTTGAAATAAATTTAGTACGAACAAAACTTTGGCTCTGGAAAGGCGTTAGCAGACTAACATTACATGATGCACAGAGGCTCATCTGCTCTGTCACCCTATATCCTGAAGCTAACATTATTGTAAAGTAGCGTATTTCTCTGAGATACTCAAAATACTGAGGATTTTCTCACAGATACTACTTGAGGAATTATTAAACATTTCACACGTGTGAGATAACTTGTGAGAGCCGCAAATTTCAAAGTTCTTTTCATGCACCCTGATAAATAAAAAATATAGTCATGTTTTCCCCAGAGACCATCGATATAGCATATTTGTTTTTTATGAATTCATTGAATTTAATTAAAATCATATTTTTAAAAAGGTCTATTTCAAACTTTTAATGCTTATACACTATGAAATAAATTTAGCAAAACATTCACAGTCTCATTCTGATCACTGAACACACCCCTCTGACTGTCAAACGCTGATGTGAGAAAGAGAGAAATACTCTGGGGTTCTTTTCAACTTTAAATGGTCAATATGGACATCTATGTGATAGGAGCTACTTCAACCCTGGTGAAAATGTAAGATGATTTTATTTTTATCTAAATCTAACATAATTGGTACAGTAAATTTGTAAAATATTTATTTTAAATAAACAGAATGTTTTTCAACTTCAGTAATTTAGTAAGATTTTAAATGAACAACATGCTTTTTCGACTTCTGTGTGAGATAAACTTTCAAGGTCCCCAGCAATGTGGAGTTAGGGGAGGAGATCCATGCCGCTGCAACATACGCGTGCACACACACACACACACACACACACAAACGACTCCCTAACTCCCTACGGTCCAAAAAAATTATAATTGGAGATAGTTTTCAGAGAGATCGAGCTCTAGCGGGGGATTTTTCTTCCAACTCTGTAAAACATGTAAGATTATTTTATCTAAACAGACAGATAAGTGCACACGGCGCATCCTTTACTGCTCTGACAAAGACACACACACACATAGAGCACCTATTTTTGTTTTGAAGTGTGAAGAGTGAGATCATTTTATTTCAACTTTTTTGGGGTGAGGTTTTACATAAACTGTATGTTTCATATTATTCAACTCTAATACATTTTTAATGTCTCCGTTTTTTAATCGGAAATGCTTCACTGAATACATTTATTTTTTACGTTTGTGTCAGATAAACTATAGCAGTTTTTTCTTATCACTTTCACACACACCTGCTATGATAAGCTTAGGCATAGCGAGGGGATGCGCTAAAAAAATAACAATCCATCGCTTTGTAACTGTAACAACAAAGTCCAATACATCTCAAACAGACTTCAAACGATTAAACAAACTGTCAGCATCCATCATTTTGACAGAAGCTGTAACCGCAAGGGGCGGAACTAGATCAAACAAACTTCAAACAATCCATCGCTTTGTAACTGTAACAACAAAGTCCAATACATCTCAAACAAACTTCAAACGATTAAACAAACTGTCAGCATCCATCATTTTGACAGAAGCTCTAACCGCAAGGGGCGGAACTAGATCAAACAAACTTCAAACAATTCATCATTTTGACAGAAGCTGTAACCACAAGGGGCAGAACTAGATCAAACAAACTTCAAACAATTCATCATTTTGACAGAAACTTTTTAACAGGAAGGGGCGGAACTAGATCAAAAGTCATCATCCATCATTTTGACAGAAGCTGTAACCGGATGGGGCGGAACTAGGTCAAAGGTAACAGGAAGGGGCGGAACTAGGTCAAAGGTAACAGGAAGGGGTGGAACCGGAAGGGGTGGGCCAATGGGCGGGACAGAAAGGGGAGGAACCGGAAGGGGCGGGGGAAGATCAAAGGATAGACACGCCCACCTGTCATCAATCATTTTGACAGATGCCATATGGTATTTACTACTCATACCTAATATCGATCTAGCTCACTGCAGTGTGTAACAAGTGTCTCATAGTAACGAACACACAGAGTAGCATTATAACAACTATCAACAATCTCAAATGTATCTAGTATGATAAAACAGCGCTGCGTTTCCTCACACATGCATGACCGAGAAGCGGAAGCATCTGCGGGATAATAAAAGCTCCTCTGCTCACGAGCCTCATTTCTCTCCAACAGCTTTCGTAACGTTAATAAACCTTTAAAAAATTACTGGTCATCCATGAATATGATTTCTGCCCGGGTCCTGTCGTATTCTCCAACTGTAAAGATGAAGACAACAACTCCCATGATTCCGCTAAATCAAGTGTCATCAAGCTACTCCTTTGTTTTGAATAAACGACGTCTAGTGGCGGAAAATTACATGGTGTGCCTTTAAACTGAACGTTAGTTGGATGGATCACTGGTTGCAACAGCCTGTCACTGGCAGACCACTATGATAAACATATTTTAACCATGTGTAAACAAAAATATAATCTAATCATTTGCAACGATATTGGCCTTTGAAAGTATTGTATCGAAAACAAAATTAGTGGTATTGTCCATTCCTAGTAGGGGTGTAACGATTCATCGATGTAGATTTATATTCCTATGATCCAACTACATCGATCTGTGCTCAGCAAGTTGGCCTTCCGGACGACATATATCGATCTAACATCGTTTTAAAAGGTAATCAATCGATTTTATCGATACTAGGAAATAACGCATTGGATTTAAGCAGGTCAGACTTTATATGAATGTTTTTTCTTAGCACGTTTAATGATAAAGGCGTTAAACGTTACTCGATTCAGTCATTCATTCGTGACAAGACAAAAAAGATCGCGTTGACTGTGACACACACACACACAGAGAAAGACTCGCGCCAGTATCGTGCGTGCGCACAAGACAGCACGCCAGAATACAGTTCTCTTTCGCGCTTGAACGAACAATAACACACAATTATGCCAAAATGTCTTTTTGTTGAGTATCTTAACACAAGAGCAGTCTTACGATGGCCGTAAAGAGTTGTGACTCATGAGAGAATGAGGCGCGTGTGTGATCCGCGTCTCTGTCAGACTCAGGAGCGGCTGGTCTTAAAGGAACAGTACACAGTAGTCACTAATTATCTCTGTCGTTAAAGTTAATCAAAGAACAAAAGGAACAGAGAAAAACACTCAATGCTCTTGACTAAATAACTTTTGTAACTTTAATAAGGATTATTCTATAATTTATAATGTTTGCAGTGCAGACTGTTGAACTTAATTCAATGTATGTCCTACCTGTTAGACAGGAATGTCCAGACATTTTTATCCAGACATCAATGGCTTATTGATCATTATTATAGTTTTTATTAATCATTTAGTTGTTGTTGCAAGTTTGAGTTGAGAAATAGCCTACACATTTCAGCATTATCACTAATTGTGTGCATTTTCCTTGAGAACCAAGCAAGTTCACTCATGAAATCATTTGTTTATTATATCGCAATTGCATATCGCAATCACAATATTGACCGCAATAATCGCAATATGACATTTTCCCCAAATCGTGCAGCCCTAGTTTATATCTATATTTAATTGATACCTGATTGATTCCCTTACAAGAAACAACATGAATCTAGGAAACTTTACCCGCACTGTCCAGTATCCAGGTATTTATTTCAGTCACACTGGTTGAATTTTTGGCTAAAAAGTTACTGAATCGATTTCAAGTCACTGAATCGTTTCGGATCGTATCGTTCGAAATGAACCAATATCGTCCTTGAATCGTATCGACAACCACGAATCGTGATACGAATCGAATCGTTGTTAACCCTCTGAGGTCGTCTCGCTTTTTTCTTATCAGTGCAAAAGAAACTCAAAATACTCTGTTGATTTTGATCTAACATATTAAGTGTTGTACATCATTAGATCCTGATAAGTGTCTATTTTTTTGTGGATACTCACAATAAAAACAAAGTGTTGTGCTTTTCGCCAAATAAAGAAAAACAAACATGATGCGCGTTCTGCCTTCTCTCTGTCAGTTAAGTCCATTCTGAAACGCGTCCGAAAATTAACTGTAATTCCGCGAATACTTGTCATACAGGCACGAGTGTTTTTCCATAATGAAGCTTGAACTCTCTTCTATTAAATGAATTAATTTATAAAAAATATATATATATTCTCAGTTTATGTAATCTGTATGAAAAGAGAGAGATGTCAGTATTTTTCTTTCCAGCTCATTATACCTAATTACGCGTTAATGTGCCACGCCCACGGAGAGCACGCGCTATTCAAACGCAAATAATCTTAGACAAGCCATTCAAACATGCCAACGCCCACCACACATCGTGTTTAGTAAGTATCTTGTACAGCTGTGTACACAGCGTATCCTTTCGCTGTGAGGAATAATACTATCTAACCCTGGAAAATGTACCAGAAGTGCTGGTAGTTTCATTTCGAGGAGCAACGGATCCAGCTGATGTAGTAAGTCATTTATTCTTAAGTGCTTTGTTCTAATCGTGATATTGAATAGTGTATGACTGTAAACCGCAAAAAGACTGTTTAAATATGAATTGCGTGTCTGTGTGTAGGCTAAATGATGAGTGAACGGCATACAGCGCGTGTCTGTGCCGTTCATTCACTCTCGCACCTACATTAGTAAACATTATGTTTACATGAACACATACAAACTATATTGCTATAGCCTACTAAGATGAGTAAAAATAGACTGAAATATGTTGAAATAAAATGTCTGTATAAGCAACAAGCTGCAAATTCAAATGTATATACTAATATATCATACACAATATATTACAGACTAAATATGAATGTTTAGACAAGATTTTGTGATTAGTTTTGGATAGATTATAAAGTTTTGACTGTAAAAAAAGACTACTGTCACATTAAATAGGTACGCTTTTGTTCACCAATTTCTGCTCATAGTTAAATATACTATAGTATGATGTTTTGTCAAAAATAAAGTAGGTATATTGAATTATCAACTAAGATGTTATTATAGTGTTTGTTCCAATATTCAAACTAATGAATCCTTACCTTTTTTAATACGTATGATAAAATGTATACTTTTTACAAAGAAATACACTTGAAATATTGTTAAAATTGTAATTGTTGTTGTAATTGTAACCTATTTGTAATTGGTTACAATTTCTAATTGTAAAATATGTATAGGCTATATAGATCATTTCTTTTGTCCTTGCATTCTTTGGGATCCTGTGACACACCTGTGTGAAAGGGCTAATTAATATGCAGCTCATTATGCGGCACATTATTCGGCCTTTGTCTTCTCAGGTGTGAACACGCCTCCACGCATATTGCCTTTCCAAACAAAAGGTGTCTAATAAAATGTAAATCAGTGTATGTGTTTGTGTAAATGATTAGGCAGGATGATTTTCAGATCATTTTGAAGCAAAAATTCTAGGCAACAACACTCATTAGTCAAAAGTCTTGTGAACACATATTTAGTATGTGTTTTGTGGCCTTATTTCCTTATTTCAGACACTTTAAGTTTGATTTTTTTTTAATAACCATGCATAAGCAATATTCTCTCAAAAATACAAACATGTACATACATGTTGCTCAGATATTACGGTAGCCCAGTTTGTGCTATATTGAGTGAATTTACACATTTGCCATTAACATGTTTATAAATAACTGAAAAAAGCACAAATGTCAGAGCATGTCAAAACACCTCAAGGACCCCAAAAAACCCCTTAGACCTCAGAGGGTTAAAACGAATCGTTACACCCCTAATTCCTAGTGCACGAGTGTGAGCACGAGCTGTAGGCTAAGAGTTTGTTCACACTTTCAGTTCGGTTCTTTTGGTCCAGAACAAAAAAGTAAATGATACATTTAGTCCTGGTTCACTTTAGCATTCAGACGGCCATTTTTAACACTGAACCTAAAGATACACAACCCCTGCTTTTATGGTGTATATTTTGCGACGGAACTTGTCGAACATCATATGTACTCATATACAGCGAGCTCATTTAGCCCAGGACACAGCATTGTTTTCAAGTTCTGTGTCATAAAAGCCTCTTTTTTTTGTACCTTTAAGTTCAGTGTTAAAATGTATTATTTCCTTTTTTGGTTCGGACCAAAAGAACTGAACTACAAGTGTGAAAGTTATTCAAATGAACCGCACTAACACTGCAATCGCACCGGAGTTCGTTTTAGCCAAGTGTGAACTAAGTTTCTGGCTGCAGTTCACTTAATGGGTTAAGGGTTTCTGAATTCTACAAATAGCCCTTTTAAAACAAGTTCAACTTAAAAAAAAAAAACTAAAAAAAAACATGTCTCTAGATCTTGCGCTTTTTTCGTTCTACTGACCCACGTCTTACATTTTTAACAGCATTCTGTGCGCACAGGTGCTGTGAAGAGATTAGTCCACCGTAGAGATGAGTCCCCGCTTTGGACCCCAGTAGAATGCTTGATCTAAAGCTGTTCTCATGATAACTTGTTGTAGCTACCGTGAGCGGTTTTAGTTTTATGTAGCATGCTAAATCCCGCTGGTATGCATCCCTACAGCTAAATCCCGCTGCTATGTATCCCTACAGCTAAACCCTGCTGTTATGTACAAGATAAGATAAAAACAGTTTGTAAAACATTTTAAGCAGGTAACTTAGTTTAGTAGTTTTCTACTATCAAGTAATATGTTTATTTGCATAGCGCTTTTCACAGTACACACAGCTTTACAGAAAGACAGACAACTATTGTGTAATTGAATTGTATAGGGCTAACTAAAAAAACACTAAGAACAGAAATGTTTAATTTCACAATCCATAGCTCAGAACCAATCGGATTGCTTGGGTCCTAAGGTGGGACTCATCTCTTCACCACACCTGCCCTAAGAGTGTTTTTTTGTAATGCTACATTTGTTTCATAGCTATAATTCCATTGAAAGAATAGGGTAAAACGACCTCTTACCAGTGTGGCAAAACAAACAAACAAAAAAAAAACAGTGTTGTTCTGGTTTTGCCATAGATCCAGAGTGTTAATACTAACTCTATTAATGAAGTTTACAATATATAGGATATATGCAATAGGACACTACTGTAATATTTTTTTTGATAGAAGTAAACCTGCTAATTTTTTCATGTGCAAACACCACTCACATTTTCTGACATATACTGACATATTGCTTTCTTTATTTGCATTTTTCGTTCTCAGGGAGTAAAACCGTCGACTTCCTGGTCATTCACGTCTGATTTGTTAGAATGTAAATTTTTTATTTAGCAAAGACACAATTCTGCCCTGCGAAACCCACAAATGATTCTGCTTATCTCATATCTCCAGTACAGCATTCTTTATTTGCATTTATTTTGCTTACATGCAATATTTACACCTCATGTTCATGTAATAAACTTTTATCTGGTCTAGCTAGTTATTTTGAAAAACATTCCTGCTGGTTTCGTTTTCTAACCTGGTTTGGTTCGGTTCTTTGGCTACAAAAGTTGAGGAAAGAAAAGTTTGGACACATCTAATCATTTACTTTCTTTACACCCTTT
This sequence comes from Tiaroga cobitis, assembly GCA_030578255.1. Lineage (NCBI taxonomy): Eukaryota > Metazoa > Chordata > Actinopteri > Cypriniformes > Leuciscidae > Tiaroga > Tiaroga cobitis. The sequence goes on along the minus strand of CM060607.1, from coordinate 39,990,840 downwards.
TCCAACACTTGGGAATAACGGTGAAATCATCAAAACCATAAAAAAAAAAAAAACGTCCAACTCAATCAATTTTTCATACAGTATGCAGGCACTATTTGGTATTGTGTACAAAGCTCGTTTCAAGGATTTAAGCAGAAGCCTTTTGGTCAAAAGTTTGTTCGTTTGTTTGTTGATTGATTGGAACATTGTGTCAAAGCTCTAAAATTAAGAAGAAAAAAAAATTCACTGATCACCACAGAATTTTGCAAAATAACAGTCCATGAGATACTAGTTTGAATATCAGTAAAATTCAGTCTTTTGGGGGAATCAATCCTCAAGGAAACAGACCCGGTCAACAGCAGGCTCATTCATTTAGGTATATATACAAAAGTACAAGATACAATCGCTGCTCACGAAAACTGCTCAAAATAGCACAACTGTATTTGCATCTTACTTTGCATAATTGCATTTTCTCATAATTTTTATGAAATGAAGCCTACTTTACTGACGTTTGCTTCTCGTGGCATTTTATGCTTTTTTTTGTGATAACGGTTTACAACAATAAACTATAGGCAGATACATGCTTCTTACTGTTGCTTTAGTGCATATTCAATGAGTTTTTTAGTTTATTAGTTTGTGTCAAACTCAAGCTACCTAAATTATTTATGTTTTCCAAACTTTTTTGTCGGCCAAATTATTCACAGTCCTGAAATATTAACTGTTGCTTAAGTTACTATTTAAATCATTTAAAGACACATTCACATGTTCACGGTTCTCTGATGTCAGTTAATGGTCACATGACATGCAGGTAAACAAACTAAAAAAAAAATTTTTTTTTTAATTGAATGATTATCTTTTTTATGATTTAATTAATGATTAGCTTTTGTTTTTTTACTTTTACAAACCCCCTGCAATTTGTGAAACCCTGGTTTAAAAACTGACAAGGCAGAAATGTTTCATGCTTAGTTTTAGTAGCGATTCATTTCATTATGTACGTAATGTATATTTAAAAAAAAATGCACGCACCGATGCAATACATTGAGAAAATAAATAGGGTAAATTTTGATTTTAAGCTGACTTAAACAACTAAGGAGAAGTTAGAGATCATAAGTGTTCCTGTGGTGGTCTGGTTACTTTGGGGCAGATGTCAGTTCAATTTATTTGTTTAATGTTTTTCATAATAAATACAGGTGTGTTATAAAGCAGCTGTACAAAGAAAAGCTCTGGGATGATCCAGAATAAATACAGCACTCTGAAACATTATGTAAATGCAGATGCTATTTTCCTTATGCTGTTTAAAGGATTAAGAGAAAGTGCTTTGTCTTAATCCCTTAAATAGCCAAGAAAATGCTGTGAGGATGTTGTTGTTTTTCTCATACTTTAAAAATGGCTTTCCAGTAAGCTTGTTCATGCAAAACAGCATCATTACAACATGCATCTATTTTACAATGCAAATCTATCTGAGAAACACAAGAAACAATCTTACCTGAATAAAGGGAACACTATATGCTGTGAAGACTCAGGCTGTTACTGTCACTGTATCTTCTGCTTTGACTAGTTTATGGTGCCATGTGACTGTACACTGCAAATTAAGTACACATTTTAAATAGCATAGTAATAAAAAATGATTAAAGGTTGAACTGAAAAGGCTCTGACCTGTGGTTGCTGCGTCTTTCAGCCAGTATCATATTCTGTTCCCTATATAGGCAACATTCACTCTTAAAAATAAAGATTCTTTATCGGCTCTCTATATGGTGAACATGAAGAACCTTGCCATTGCACAAAAGGTTCTTGGTAGTGGAAAAAAGATTCACACCAAGAAAAAATGGTTCTTTTAGAACAGTTCCATGGAAGGTTCTTTGGGGAACCAAAAATGGTTCTTCAATTGCATCGCTGTGAAAAATGCCTTTTGAACCTTCAATTCTAAGACTGTTGTTGGACAAGAAAGTTCTGCTGAAATCTTCATTTAACAGGAAGTTCTCTCCTGATGGCTATCATGTGATTCACAGAGTCTTTGGCCTGCCACCGTCAGCTCTCCGTACTTCAGTAAGAGAACTGACATTTAGCCAAGAAATGGCATTCTGAAATGTCAGCATGACATTTGTCTGTTTATAAAGTTGCATCTGACCATGAAACCTACAATCTGCTTTAATAAACCACTGCATTTTCCTTCTATTTTCACTTTGATTCAGAGTTCTGTCTTCAGAGATGTTATGGGAACTTATCCTTTTCTGTCTTTCTTCAAAATGGGTCTAGAGGTTTCACCGGTGTAGCAATTGAAGAAACCCCAAATGGTTCCTCGGGTATCTTTTCATTGTTACAGTGCAGTGTTAGGGACATGTGGGGCCTTTTTGGATTTTACACACTGGAGACATCTGCTGGTCACATGTAAGAACAAACAAAACAATGACAATGAAGAGGCTTGAAATTGGGAAGATACTTGCATTCGTTTTAAGATCAAATGATATATAATGCATATATTTTGTCCAACCGAAATAAAGTCGCTTAAATTTAAAGAATTCATCTTCTAACCCTAATTGATGGAGTGTGTAGCTTCTCATTTCTTAAACAACCATGTAGGAAAACACATCATGGCCATATTCCAGGAGGACAATGATTCATCCGGCTCAAACTGTGAAAGAATGGTTGTGAGGTGCATGACGAATCATTTTCACACATGAATCGGCACCTCCGGATCTTTAAATTCATTGAAAGTCTTTGGGATGTGCTGGAGGAGACTTTACAGAGCGCTGGACTCTTGCATTCTCAATACAAGATCTTGACCAGAGATTGATGCACCTCCTGGTGGAAATAAATGCTGTGATGTTATTTCCACCAATTCATGAGTGAAAATGATCCTTCATGCTCCTTCCCAACCTTTCTTTCACAGTGTGAGTCTGATGAATCTTGACATTGTCATCCTGGAATATGGCCATGATGTGTTTTCCTACATGCTTGTTCAAGAAATAAAAAGATACAATCCATCAATTAGGCTTAGTTTATTTTGATGATAATTAAGCACATTTTCTTCCACAATTCCCATTACCGTAACATGAAACAAAATCAAATTTTCATTCCTGTAATATGAAAACAAAAATCTATTATTTTGATTGTGTTGTTTATTTGTATTTTAATGTCACAATGGGAAAAAATGCTAATGGCCCTATTTTTATTTCAGGGTGAAATATGAGCCAGACCGAAGAGATTCACCCACAACAGCAGCAGCAGCACATAATGCACATGTTTTATTAGAAAAGTTGATTTGCAGAACATTGCATTTGTACTTTACATCTTTACAGATATTAACATTTTAGTGCATGCTGTAAAAACGCCTTTCATTGGTTTTGTATACAGTAGCTACACATACAAAAGAATAGAAATGTGACAGAAATATACAGTCCATTATAAAAATGTACACCCAGGCACAATTCTCTCTCCAACATAATTACAGTCAAACTGAACTTTTACAAATCTCTGTAATTAGCATGACCAACACCATCAATATACAAAATATTTACAGTACTTATCACTAGAGTGCAGGCTAACCCTGAGCACTTATGACATTTTTTCACACAGAGGTCTCTTGCTCCACACGAGACACTGGGTTTGATGGGAGAAATGTTTCTGTCTCTTCCTGTGTTCCAGCATCCTCCTTTATGTTCCCATTTATTTCTTTATGACCATCAATCTGCCAGAAGCAGTTTTACTACAGTAAAATCACCCAAAGCAACAAGGCATTTTATTGTACAGTCACAAGTCACAGTTGTGTTGAGGATGGGATCTTACCTTGTGTTGAGGATGGGACGCACAGCAAGCGCTCGGCTCCACAAGCTTGTACAAAAGAGATCGTGCGGTTCTCTCCACCGGATACACTGTGCCAGACGCCACATCGTCTCCTTTTGTTCGGCCTTGCAGTAGAAAATGTTTTCCATATATAAATAATAAAACTGTATATCTACATTTTCTAAAGATGTGAATGGTGCTTGCCCATTGTAACACACAACAATGCGAGGGTTTTATTTATCAGTGTTATTTTAGTATTATTTATAGTATTTTAACATTTGAATTAGATTTTATTTTTATATTTTCAATTTTAATTTGAGCAATTGTGTTCTTTTGTCACTTTTATTTGTCAGGTTTTTTTTATATTTCTAGTTTTAGTTTTAGTCATTTTACAACTTCAACTTATTTTTTACAGTTAGTTGGCAAGGCAACAATTCTAAGTTATGTTTTATTCATTTTTATTCATGTTTTTATTTCAGCTTTATGCTAATACTTTACAATAAGGTTGAATTTGTTAACATTAACTAAAATAGAACAACAATAATTCTACATAATGTATTCATATTAGTCCATGTTAATTTTTTCACTTTTACTAATCAAAAGTTGTATTTGCTAACATTACTTAATGTACTATGGACTGACATGAACAAACAATGAACTATATTTTTACTAACCTTTACTAACATTAATATAAATTGTTTTAAAAATGTTTTGCTTATTATTAGTTCATGTTAGTTAATGCATTTACTAGACCATTTAATAGACCTTATTGTAAGGTGTTATGCACTTTAGTTCAATTTACACTATTTGTAATAGTTTGAGTTGTAGTTAACCATAACAACACTTGCTACGGAGTGGTTGCTAGGCCTTTCCGAGTCTAAGCGTGTGATTTTTCTATTGAAAATCTCATCCACTAGACTAAAGGCCAGATATACTAACAGCTTGCGCCAGTGCAAACCCTGCAAACTTCTGTCAGGATTTACTAAATACATGCAGTGAAAAATTTGCGCTGAAAAGGCCTGGACAGGGTTATTTTTGTGGCTGATCTTATTGCATACGCATTTGTAGGAGTTTCACTTTCAGACTAAAATTAATAGGAGAGTATTTAAATCAATCATGCAAGGTGATTTACTAAGTTAGTGGTATTTGCGCCATTATTTACCACCCCCCAAAAAATGTCTTAAACCAGACGCTAATTCACGCTGTAATAATACTATCAGAAGCTCTTGAGGTGAATGTTTCTCACCTGTCATGAAGCTGATAATGAGTCCGATAAGCACCACAGTGGAGGAGTTGAGCGCACTGTACCACATGTACGACAGAGAGTAGAAGCCATGCAGCCCTACAGGTCTGCTGAAAAACAGAAAAAGCATTAGAATCCTTTCCCTCAATAGATGCATCTACATTACACTGCATGGTACTGATCTACAAGTCACCTGGCAGCATCTATGAGGGCAGTCACGGCTGTGATGGTGATGTTGTCAGGGACGGCTGCTACTGTGTTAGAAGAGTTGAATGGAGGAACTACAGAACTGGACATCCGAGACAAAAAGCCACCAATGCCAATCCAGAAAGCTATGAGCAGACCTGCAGCAAGTCCTATTACAGCTCCCTGAATGACAAAGAGAAAACATCCTTATTTATGTTCAAAATTATTTAAACTTATTTCCACCACTGAATAAAAATGTAAAAAGGTAATTAATGACATCATCTCGCAATTCCGAGCGTATAGATAGACTCGGAATTGCAAGAAAAAAGTCAGAATGCCAAGATATAAACTTGGAATTGTGATATATAAAGTCAGAATTGCGAGAAAAAAGTGATTTACGAGTTACATACTCGGAATTGCGAGATAGAAACTCAAAATCAATAGAAAAAGTCAGAATTCCAAGTTATAAACTTTTGAATTGTGAGCTAAAATTAACCTTTTTTTTCTTTTTTTAAGTGGTGGAAACAAGTTTCTATAGAAGTTTGATGGTTTGATGAATTGAAAGAAGGAACTTACAATGCTATTGGCACATGGGAAAAAGATGCCGAGACAGAACAGGCCGAGCAGTGGCCCGCCGACCATCCCGAAGATACTGAGAGCAGCCTGAAAGTGAAACACACAACTAGAGGTTAAGTAAGCAATATAACATACATCCAGCCGATTGCTACCACAAAACAAACAATGACAGGATGATTGTGTCGGATCTTGTATTATCTGGTATATTTTGCGATAACAACTGACTGGATGTACGTTATTCTGTTTTTAAAAATCTTTTATTATCTCATTAAACCGCAAAGTTTCTGTGAAGTACCAAGCAAGCCGATTTTTCAGGCCAGACGAATGAACAAGTTCAAACAAAGTGGACATTTAAAGGTGGGGTATGTGATTTTCTTTTTTGACCATTTTTTCTAAATCACTTGAAATCCTATTCCTAACCCACTTACAGCCACTGAGTTAGAAGCACTGAAATGAAAATTAAGCAATTTAATCATCTGTGGAACGGGCAGGACTCGAAAAACTCCAGCCAATCATTTCCAAGACCACCTAGAATCATTGGACAGTCAGTGCGTCAATCAAACAGTCGTACCATACCCCCCTCCCCCCATCCCCCTCTAGCGAGTCAGGGCCAGCATTGGAGGAAAGAAGGTAGGACCTTTTGAGTTGTGCATTTTTAAAATCTGCCGGCCGTTTTGCAAATCACATACCCCACCTTTAAGGGATAATGCATCACTTATTACCCAGATTTCCACTAAATAAATAAAGATGGGAACATGAAACATTGAAATGAGAAGAAACCGTTTTAAAATCTCTCCTTTTTATTAAACCATTACAGTATGCAAAGCAATCATTCTAACAAGATGAACACTTATAAACTCGCAATTCTGAAAAAAGTCAGAATTGTGAGATAAAAGTTGTTGCGTGCGTTAAGCATTTTGGTTTAAAAACAAGTGATTTTAAACAGTTGAAGCGCAGTAAGCAGCGAAAGAGTTTCTGAGCGATGTCTGAGAGACGTGTACACATTAAGCCGCTGCTCATAGAGTGTGCAAGTACTGAATAGTTCTTTTTGTCGCCTAATTGGGCTTCAACGATTAAATACACACACTTATGTGTCAAAATGCCCATCTTTTAGTAAACAAAGTCAGTTATGTGTAACAGTATATTGGATACATGCATTTGGTCTTAAAGTGACAGCAGCCTAATAAACCTGCTGATGTCTGTCATTAATGTTAATCAAACAACAAAATAGAGAAAATATCTCACTGCCCTTGACTGAATCACTTTTGTAACTTTAATAAGAATGAATGTTTTTTTTAATTTACACAGAAAGGATCTATTTTTGATTTCTTAAAATAAGCTGATTACAGCAATAATTCATCAGCGCTTATAAAAGCATGCATGCTTACCTGAAGAACTGAACTGTTCATCAAATGGACGACATAAGCCATAGCCACACATATAATCCCATATGATACGGCTGGATGAGGAATATAATCATCCATTATAAACATGCTCACTGAAAGCTTCATTTGATCGCTTTGAGCAAAGGGGATATCAGATGAAACATATTCTATCATTGTGCATCAGTGGGAAGATGGAAATCATTTCAAATGAAGAGATAAACATTCAAGATATTGTCTCACCCAGCATCTTTGAGAGCCGAGTGGCTCTGGCCTCCGTCATTGAGAAATGGGGTTTGATCAGATCCATTATGGTCACTGTGGCCAGTGAGTTCAACGCTGAGGATATTGTACTGTGAATGAGAATGAGAACATCTCCGTTTTATTTTACAAATAAAGTACTTTTTAAATTTTTGAAGCATGCTTGTGCACCGACTACTGTCTTTATCTGTATCTCTGCAGAATGTAAGTTTATTATAGAGACAAAAGTAAACAAAGCAGATTTGCATGAATATGCACTACCATTTAAAGGTTTGAGTACGATTTTATTTGGAAGAAATTAAACTGATCAAAAGTACCAGTAAAGACATTTATTTCTATTTCAAATAAATGTACTTTTGAACTTTCTATTCATCAAATAATCCTTTTCAGAAAAAAAGTATAATTCTCTACAAAAATATAAAGCAGCTCAGCTGTTTCTTGACTCTCAAATCAGCGTATTAAAATGATATCTGAAGGATCATGTGACACTGAAGACTGGAGTAATGATGCTAAAAAAATTCAGATTTTTTATTGTAATATTTACATTTATGCATTTAGCAGATCATTTTGCATTTCATTATTTGGGGGGGGGGGGGGGGGGGGGGGCATTTTGATTATTCAAAATCATTCTCATTGAACATTTCCACTAGATTCTTACTATAATAGTCTTTTTTTTTTTTTACTTAAATTTGATTTGTGAAATATGATTCCAATAATCGGGCTGCTACCTGAGAGATGCACTGAACAAACACGCCACAAACAATCCAGGAAGTCCAGGGAAGTTTTGTAACATGTCCATGACAAAGTAGAGCACCATCTATAAAGTCAAAGAACACCATAGAAATTCACTATTCCATTCAGCAGCTATATATGCAATTGTAAATGTGGTACTAGTTTGGTGCTGCTAACCTGGTCTTTGGATGTGATGTACTGCTGTTCCAAAGGGCTGTTGTTACCGTAGCAAGCGTACATGACCAGCCCCATGAGACAACTGAGCATTAAAGCCACCTGAAGACACGGAAACACCATATAGCAGGACCTGCACGAGAATTGTGACACATAAGAACAGCTCTAAAGTTCATCTGAGAGTCTTTGAGGTCTGGTAAAAGGAGCACTTACATGATGGCTTCTTTCTCCGTACGAGAACTGAGGTACCTCTGAACCTGAGCCTGGTTCACTCCATAGAGAGACAGCATCAGGAACACTCCTCCAACACCTAACGTCCAGAACGTGTGTCTCACCGTTGGGTCAGGATTCAGGCTGAACAGACAAGAGTCAGTAAACTGGAGAAATGACTGAGTATCAACACAATGTCATTCATGTCTGTAGCACAAACAGTACAGGATGAGTTACATGTCTAGATTTAATATTTAGGATTAGGGGTGGGCGGTATGACCAAAATTCTATTTCAGGGGTATGACTAATTTTATTTCACAGTAACGATATTTTTCACGATATAGTTATTTATATATGTAGTTATTCTCGAAAAATCGACAAAAAGGGCTTTGTATAATAAATAAACCCAAATACTTTAGAAATTAAAAGTACTTCACATTGTTTTCTGTTTCTCTTATTTGTTCAATTATTTCTTTGGTAAACTATTTAGACAGCTAAATATAAACAAAACACACTCATCAACTTTTAGATGAACTGCCCCCAACTGATTGATATTAATCCAACTCATAGGTGCAATTAAACTTTAAATAAAGCGTTTCTGAATAATTTTTCAATCTCATGTTATGCTTTACTTTAGTGCTGCACGATTAATCGTATCGCAATCGTAATTGCGATGTCAAGCCTATGCGATTATATGACGCAAAATACTGCGATTTTATATGAAATAAACAAATTAGGGCTGTTAACGCAGCATCTGTTATTTTTTGTCATCCTTTGGCTAGTGTTACATGATCGCGCTCTTATTCACGCGAATGCTTTAGTTTAAACCATTCAGCCAGTCAAAAGAGAGCGCGCTGCCTGTGAATGTCCTGACTGAAAGACGCGCGCCAGTATCATGCGCATGCACAGATATGGAAAGCCTTTAGGGCCAAAAACACGCGAATTTTAACACGTATTTCACGCGTATTTCACATGTAAAATACGCGTATTTTACACGTGAAATACACGTTGATTATGTCACGCGTATTTTACACGTGAAATACGCGTGAAAAATACGCGTGCCATAATCAACGCGTATTTCACGTGTAAAATATGCGTGAAATACGCGTTAAAAATCAGTATGAATGGGTCCGTGTCATTGGCTGCTGAAGACTTGGGTCTAACCATTTGTGTGAGCTTAAAGGGGTGTACCTTTCATAGACTAGGCTACCACCAGTTTACATTCTATAGATCAGCTTATTCAGGTTTTTTGTATAACCTATATGAATAATATATTTAAATAGCAGTTTTATGACAATTTAGATACAAATAAAATTAACTTGTTTTTCTCCACTCATGCCTTTTTGTAAATAAACACATTAGTGGACATTCTAGCTTTAACATCAAAGCATTAACGTGTGTGGGGAAATCAGTTACAGTGGAGGTAACCAATGCAGGTTTATGATCACTGCAGGTTTAAGATACAGACCACTGTAATCAATATCTGTCTTTGGAAAACAACGTGAGCTTTTGTTGTGCTTACATTTACAGCTATAGCAAGCAGGGGGCGCTTTTTCAAACCTTTTTGTTCTGAAATTGGGCACTCAGACAAACTGTAATTAGGTATACAGGTGATATTATCAATTTAAAGGAATTTAATGACTTAAAGTATTTAAATATGTTATTTAAGGCTTTCAGGATTAGAATGGGAGCTTGTGCTCAGGTCAGGATAGGTATAAGAACTTGATTTGGCTTTCCTGACAGCAGAAGTATTTTACAGGTCACCTTGGTAATTGGTATTAAAGCAATTTATCTGTAAAAATTATTAGACACTTTGGTAAAACACCATATAACATTTAAAGGGACACTAAGTAAGAATTACTCCCATCTAGTGGTGAAATTGTATTTTGCATTCAAACGAATTGTGCTCTCCAGCGCCTCGCGTTTTCAAATGCGTGTTGCATCTACGGTAGCCGTTATGTACCAAAAAGCTATGACAGGATGTCTTCTAATAGCACTTCGTCGAGTTTTCCTTCGGGTGAACAGGTTTGTTATTTCAAACAAACTTCAAATTGACACAACGAACAAACGAATGTTACAGTATGAAATAATGAGTGTCAAAAACATGAACTATTGTAATTAGTTAGTAGTTATGCCTTCTTTATTCGTTATATTTTCTGAAGTAGCCTACGTGCATTGTTAGATATCATCATCAACTTTTAACTATACATGTTCATCTGTCTATAAAATAAAGTACACAACCAAACAATGAAAAAAGTTTGTAATTAAGACTGTAACATTGACTTGCCTGTCGAGAAGAAAGCAGGACTTCAGCGTCTCTTTTGAAATCTTTCTCCTGCATTAGCTCTATCCACCTGGAAAAAGCTATCCCGACATTAACTAATTTGCAACGCAGCCTTTTAAACTTACCGGGGCAGTGACAAGCGCCTCTCACTGCTCTGCTCCTCCGCTTCTGCTGCGTTCAGTCACGTCACGCCGGCTCTGAATGAAAACGTGTTGTGGAAACGCGTTGGCCTAGTACTTTTTGTCCCTCTCTGCTATTATAGTTTTTCAAGATGGCGGAACTACATGGAAGCCTCCGTGGACTTACCCGTCCCATGTATATAAATATAATAAATTCTTTGTTTACGAGGATAAATCAGATAATTGGCAGAGGTATTTGTGCACCATTGAGGACATATTTATGAATAAAAATATTGATTTTAGATTATAAATTACCTAAAAAGTTACTTAGTGTCCCTTTAAGTAAACATAAACATAAAAATCAGTGACGTAACTTTGTTTTAAAAAGTGGGTGGAACAGGTGGGGTGGGGGTTGCTAATAAAATGCTAAATCAGATTTATGCTACAATAACATTACGACGTCCAGCAATCGATTTAAATAGTAGGCTACATGGGGTTTAATTTGTTGTTTAATGAGATGAAGTATAATGTATAATGTATGTTGTCAGTGCCGTGTTGTCTCTAATATTTAATGTTAGAATATTTACTCTGCATTTTCTGTTTCTATAGAAAACCACACACTAATACACCCACAACTAAGTACCATTCAATCCTTGTTAATAACTGAGTTGTTGTGGTGACAAATGAGTCATTTTGCACCCACCACTTTTAACTCCCGTCCATATTAATTTGACTTTTGGTTCGATTTTTTGGACCGTTTTCAGTGGTTATGAGGAGCAATGTGAGAGAGAAATTTGGCAATCATTGTCTGACCCAGCAAAAAAAAAACCACTATAATACATTTTTTATTGATTTTTCTGTTCGCATTTATGAGGGAAAAAACAACGTGTCAGTTCTCGTTCACGGACGTGGGTTAAATTAAACCCCATGTAGCCTACTATTTAAATCGATTGCTGGACGTCGTAATGTTATTGTAGCATAAATCTGATTTAGCATTTTATTAGCAACCCCCACCCCACCTGTTCCACCCACTTTTTAAAACAAAGTTATGTCACTGATTTTTATGTTTATATGTTTACTTAAATGTTATATGGTGTTTTACCAAAGTGTCTAATAATTTTTACAGATAAATTGCTTTAATACCAATTACCAAGGTGACCTGTAAAATACTTCTGCTGTCAGGAAAGCCAAATCAAGTTCTTATACCTGTCCTAACCTGAGCACAAGCTCCCATTCTAATCCTGAAAGCCTTAAATAACATATTTAAATACTTTAAGTCATTAAATTCCTTTAAATTGATAATATCACCTGTATACCTAATTACAGTTTGTCTGAGTGCCCAATTTCAGAACAAAAAGGTTTGAAAAAGCGCCCCCTGCTTGCTATAGCTGTAAATGTAAGCACAACAAAAGCTCACGTTGTTTTCCAAAGACAGATATTGATTACAGTGGTCTGTATCTTAAACCTGCAGTGATCATAAACCTGCATTGGTTACCTCCACTGTAACTGATTTCCCCACACACGTTAATGCTTTGATGTTAAAGCTAGAATGTCCACTAATGTGTTTATTTACAAAAAGGCATGAGTGGAGAAAAACAAGTTAATTTTATTTTTATCTAAATTGTCATAAAACTGCTATTTAAATATATTATTCATATAGGTTATACAAAAAACCTGAATAAGCTGATCTATAGAATGTAAACTGGTGGTAGCCTAGTCTATGAAAGGTACACCCCTTTAAGCTCACACAAATGGTTAGACCCAAGTCTTCAGCAGCCAATGACACGGACCCGTTCATACTGATTTTTAACGCGTATTTCACGCGTATTTTACGTGTAAGATACACGTGAAATACGCGTATTTTACACGTGAAATACGCGTTGATTATGGCACGCGTATTTTTCACGCGTATTTGACGTGTAAAATACGCGTGAAATACGAGTGACATAATCAACACGTATTTCACGTGTAAAATACGCGTATTTTACACGTGAAATACGCGTGAAATACGCGTTAAAATTCGCGTGTTTTTGGCCCTAAAGCCTTTCCATACACAGATCGCGCGCCAGAATACAGTTCTCTTTCCGCTTGAAGTGAACGAACAATAACACACACAATTATGCCAAAATATCATTTGTCGAGTGTCTTCATCATAACATAAGAGCAGTCTTATGATGGTCGTCGACGTAAAGAGTTGTGAGAGAATAAGGCGCGTGTGAGATCCGCGTCTCTGTCAGCAACTCTTAAAGGGCCAGCATCCAATAATGCTTTCTGTCAGTAAAGTTAATCAAAGAACAAAGGAAACAGAGAAAAACACTCAATGCTCTTGACCAAAGAACTTGTGTAGCTTTAAATAGGACTTTAGTCCATATAATTTATAATTTATGCAGCGTAGACTGTTTAATAACTTTATTCAATTTCTGTATGTCCTACCTGTTAGACAGGAAGAGCACAGGTAAATATGACATTTATTATGGGTTTATGTGAGGATTGTTTGAAGTTCACTTAAATTAAAATTAAATTAATTTTTATCCAGACATCAATGGCTTATTGATCATTATAGGTGTTATCAATCATTTAGTTTTTGTTGATAGTTTGAGTTGAGAAATACACATTTCAGAATTATCACTAATCTGTGTGTGCATTTTGCTTTAGAACCAAGCAAGTTGACTCATGAAACCATTTGTTTATTATATCGCAATCGCATATCGTAATATTGACCTCAATAATCGCAATATGACATTTTCCCCAAATCGTGCAGCCCTACTTTACTTCATCAATCAGTTTATAATATCTGAATATTTTATATTGAACTATTCTATTCATAATAAATTAGTTATTTCCCTTTAATTTTGTAGGATAGTAATACTAGTTATGTTTAAATGTGTTCCCCGGTACATTTTTGCTATGTCTGCTTATAGGCTACACTGCGTTTTTAAGGGGCTTGTTTTGCTCTTTTTGAGATATATGGCAACCCGTCACCCTGCGCTTTAATCAATAGAAATTCAGAAGTGACTAGAAGGAGAGCAGCAGTATGAAAACCGAACAGCAGCTACTGTTAGTGTTGACTAAGTAACCTAGTTTAAATTATACACACCTTGTAACTGCGTCATTATTTGACCATAGCCCGGTGAACACTGACACACCGCGCTCCCTCCCTGCGTGTGCACGCGCGCGTCTTTGCATCAGTAAAATGCGATCGGTTAAAGTAACACCAGGTAACTTTTGCTCTCGGGGTCCCCCTACAGTTGGGAAACAGTATTGTCTTCTACTACTGTCATAAACTCTGTCATCCTACATGCATGTGCATTTGTTGACAATCATGATAGCCCTGAACACTGTAGGAGGAGGTCACATGCAGGTGTTCTGCTTGCGTCGCGTGTGTAATGTCTTCATCCCTGGTACAGTGGCATATATTTCAACATGTCATATGAATATAATTTCATGGGAATTATTTTTTTTCTAACGACAAATGATCGCGATGATCACGTTTACAAGCCAGCGTCATTATAGTAGCCTAGTCTATTGGTTACCGTTTTACTGAATCTATATGATAGTTCAATGCAATGTTTGAGTGGTAGATAATAACCATATATCGTCAATATTATAATATCAAGCTACCATAAATGAATCTGCAAATTTTACAAATCGATTTGCATTATAGCTTGAGGCAAGACAAATAAACAAATATCACAGACATGTTAGGTATCCTAAAATATGATTTTGTACATCTTATATATTTACTTGCAAGAATGTAGCCCCTACCAAACTTGTACACGCCGTTTAAACATAGGCTTTCATTTGATTTTTTTTTATTTTATTTAGTATTGCACAAGAACAACATGAGGGTGGAAATTTGTCATCCGAAAAAATTGCGACAAGAATCCCGTTTGCCTCTGTAGCTATCAATAATCGGAAATTACACAATCAAGTAACTTTACACATGTAACAAATGAGAAGCTATGAACACAATGATAATATTAATAATCTTCCTCCTTTCTTTGTACATGTTGAGTAGAGTACACTTTTAGGTCAAACATTTGCTATTTGCATTCATCGATTGCAAAGTTCAAATCAGAACGAGAATGCTAGTGATTGCTAACCATCAAAAACTAGAATATCGTTTGCTAGCTACCAGATTGATAATTCGCTACTCTACTATCATTACTTGATTCATGAAGATAAACGGAGGATAAGATAGCTTCCGTAACATAGTCAGGCAGACAAAAAAACAAAACAAAGAGATAGTATGCAAGCATGACAGCCAAGTCCATCGTTCGGGCACCCCTCCTCCTCCTTCAGCTCACGCCAGCGAGAAAATGCTGGCCCAATGTTGATCCTCGTTCTGCCTTTAACGCGATCACTTTCTCTTTTTGCTTTGCTCCGATAAAACCTTTGCTTTCTTGTTTTTCTGTGCTTCTTCGGCCATGACTATTACATTTGGCTCGCACGTCCGATTTTAAGGAAGTGGGGGTGGTGGTGGAAGTGACGTATATGCCGTAAAGCAGTCGAATTTTGTAGTTCTCTTTGTTCGCCGGTTACTACCCGAAACCCGAAGTTTAAAAGTACGATTAAAAACGCTACAGACCCCGTCAGGCTATGGCAGACGTGTCATTCAACCTATTGTAAGTCGATGTACCACCACAAGAGACTTGGAAATATATTATGAAGGTTGAAAAGTTACCTAGTGCTGCTTTAATTTCAGTGTCAAGTTGTACTCACGTATCGAATCAAAGGAAGATTTAATCAGCTGATTCAGTGGCCAATTGTTTGGAGTTAGAAATATATAACTCACGCTGCATATTTAGTAATTTTGCCTCAGATAGGCTACAGGATTACAAGTTGTTACCACGGCAAACTGTTTGGGTGTTTAAAAACTATACATAAAAGACGGAAAGATGCAGATAACTATACATTATTTAAGGTTATTTCTATTCGTTACGATATTGATATATGAACTGTTGTTGTCAATTACTGCTTTTCCCGTTGTGAACGTGCACTCCTCTAAACTGTAGCCTACGTGTGCTGCACTGCTCTAGTTAACTGCTGCGCCTTTCCCCCCGAAAATATCACGTTAACAACAACAAAAACCCTTTAGAAAATGTAATTCCTTTGTGGATCTGCTTTCTCCGTGTTTCTTTTTACAAATCTCAGTGTCTCAGTCTCACGCACGTTGCATGCGAGTTAACCACGGCCACTTATTTGCATGTCACGGTATACACGGAATAAAAAAATATGTTACGTTTGACATTTTCTACCGCGGTAATGATATATACCGCCCAGCCCTACTTAGGATTTGTTTAGTTCATTTCACTACTTATGTGCTGAGGCAGTCAGAAGATGTCTAAATTTAGAAATTTCTCAAGGTCAAAACTTGGTATTAAAGTCATTTAGTAGGCTACAGGGGTTTTTAACCTCAAGTAAAATATAAGCAGAAAATATATTTGTTAGGGAAGGTAAAAGTTAACACATTACATTAAGATATTAAATTAATGTAATAATTAAAACATTGACCAATTTTTAAGTTTCAGCCAGATAGAAATTATGAGATTAACATCACAATTATTTTATTTATTAACTTATTTATTATTTTTAGTAGTGAATAGATTGATTGCGATTAATTACATCTAAGATAAAAGTTAGTGTATATGTGTGTGTATATATTATATATATATATATATATATATATATATATATATATATATATATATATATTATACTGTATATGCGTGTGTAAATATATATACACACACACACACACACATAAACAAATGTTTATGTTAGATGCGATTAATGGATTTGACAGCACTAATATTTATTTATTTAAACATTTATTATTTTTAACAGTCCTAGTTTTAACAGTAGAAAATAATAACCACAAACCATAAAGGTTTCTTCAAAAAAAAAAAAAAAAATTCTAAGTGTTTACCTGCTTTGGAACAATATTGTGAAGAGTGGTATAATATATGTAACCCTGGATGACAAAACCAGTCACAATTAGCACGGGTATATTTGTGGCAATAGCCAACAATACATTGTGATTGTATGGGTCAAAATTATAGATTTTTCTTTTATGCCAAAAATCATTAGGATATTAAGTAAAGATCATGTTTACTACCGTAAATACTGTATATAAAACATTTATTTTTGTGAGTGAATGAAACACAATCGTGAACATAAATGGACAACTTTACATTTTCTCAATGTTTCGATTCACCCTCAGATTTTCAAATAGTATTTCGGCCAAAAGTTGTCCTATCCTAACAAACCACACATTAATGGAAAGCTTATTTATTCAGCTTTCATGTGATGTATAAATTTTAATTTAAAAAAATGTACCCATGTGACTGGTTTTGTGGTCCACGGTCACATATACATTTCAATTTATTTAACATTAAAGGGATAGTTTTCCCAAAAATGAAAATTCTGTCATCATTTCCTCACCCTCAAGTTGTTTCAAACCTGTATGAATTTCTCTCTTCTGCTGAACACAAAAGAAGATATTTTGAAGAATATGGGTAACCAGACAGTTGTTGGACCTCATTGACTTCCACAATATGGAAAAAAAATATTATGGAAGTCAATGGGGTCCATCAACTGTTTGGTTCCCAACATTCTTCAAAATATCTTCCTATGTGTTCAGCAGAAGACAGACATTCATACCGGTTTAACAACTTGAGGGTGAGTAAATTAATGAATAAAGCATTTTTATAGCACTTTCATATGTACTACTGTACACTCAAAGCCCTTTACAATCATGTCAGGGTTCTCTCCTCAACCACCAGCTGTTTGTAGCATCCCGGATGATGTGACGGCAGCCACAGTACAAAGCCGCCAGTGCGCTCACCACACACCAGCTATAGTGATCAAGCCAATTCAGTGGATGGGGGTGATGAGGAGGCCCTGATTGATAAGGGCCAAATGGAGGAAATTTGGCCAGGACACCAGGGTTACACCCCTACTCTTTTACGAGAAGTGCCATGGGATTTGTATGACCACACAGAGTCAGGTTTAACGTCTCATCCGAATGACGGTGCTTGTTACGATATATTGTACCCGTCACTATACTGGGGCATTAGGACCCACACAGACCACAGGGTGAGCACCCCCTACTGGCCTCACTAACACCTCTTCCAGCAGCAACCTGGTTTTCCCAGGACGTCTCCCACCCAGGGACTGACCAGCTCTGCTTAGCTTCAATGGGCAGCCAGTCTTGGGCTACAGGGTGAAATGGCTGTAAATGATGACAGAATGGTGAACTATCCCTTTATTAATAATAAAAAAAGGTTAACTGCCAACTTAACACAAAGTAAATATTAAAAGAAGGGCCTAACCTCAAAAGGGAATCATCGTCATATTTAGGGGGCCCTGGCTTCCCCTGATTAAATAGATGCATTTATCCAAAGTGACTCACTCTGGAGCAACCTTGTGGTTAATTGTGCAATGCCAGCCACACCAAACCAGTTCAAGTGAACTTACTCGAAGCCAGAGATGCGTCCACCGTCTCGGACTTTAACCCAGGCCTCGGACAGACCACCAGCCTGCTGAACGCCCACAATGATGACGGCCAGCTGACCAGTAAACATGACTACTGTCTGGAAAACATCGGTCCACACCACTGCCTTCATCCCACCCTACCAGGAGGACAAACGTGCAAAAATCATGACAACTTCTTTCAGACACTGAAAACAAACTAGCTAATTAAAATGGATTGACGTATAAATGTTTAGATGCGGCGCAAGCTGATGAGAGTTTACAAAGACAGACATTTTTTCAAGTCAAGTTTTCAATTTTGTAAAGTAAGTTCATATCGTGTTGAATAACTAAAAAAAAAAGATCTTACCAATGTCGTATATAGAGTGCAGACTAACCCAGTTGCCAGTACTGCTCCCCATAAATGAAAACCAGTAACTAGAGACAGACATATGTCAAAGCAGAGACATTTATGTATTAATATAATGTTGATATTTATTGGAAATTTGTTGCAACATTACCTGCATTAAGTGCAAGAGCCGGTGTATAGATGCCAACACCCACATAAATGACCTGCAAAAAAGACCCACACAGTAACTCTCTCCAAAAGAGCCATTGAATGCATTAAATGTGCAAAAATGGAAACTTTATTTCACAACAGAGAGGCTAAAGCTTACCATCTGAAAAATAAATGTAACGGTGCCACATATACGGACGGCTTTACAGAAGCGCAGCTCCAAATACTGCAGGCGAATGAGACGTGAGCATGTATAATAAAGGCATCAATGACAAAAGAACAGTGGTGCAAAACTTGCCTAGAGTGTTGTTATGGGGTTACTAGGGTGGTCTCTAAATAATATCTGTAATAATATGTGTACCTGATAAACACTGGTGAGATGCAGTCTGTAGAACACAGGAATGAAAATGTGTGCTGGTATCAGGAGACCCAGAATATAAGAGCAGCCAATGAACCAGTACTGCGTGCCATTGGTGTAGACTTCAGCCGGCGTGCCAATGACGGCCACAGCCGACTGGAAGGTGGCCATGAGAGACAGAGAGAGCGGCAGGCACTTCATACTCCTGTCTGCAAACAGAAATTCTCGCGTGGTGCTCTGGCGTCCTCCGGTGAAGGCGTAGTACAGCCCGATGGACATGGAGGCCACCAACAGCAACGCAAATATCACATAATCAATAATAGTGAAGTACTTGGGTGCCGATGGATCCATACTGAGACTGCAGGCATGAAGCGTGATATTAAAGTCTCTGTTGCGTGATCAGGACAAAGGTCAAAGCCATCGGCCTGCCAATCTGATGACGATCTGAAACATATCACACACACACACACACTGATATATTCAGTGAACAATCAGTACTTACTCAATCAGGTTACGATTTAATGTTATGATAGTATGTTGACATTTAAAGTTGGCATCCATTTTTCAAATGCATGTTATGTGTATGGGGAACATTTCATACTCAAATTTTACCTCATCATTTTTAATAATCTATTTTACAAATGCATGTTACAGGTCTTATTGTGAACAATTCATCCATGTATATGTTTCATTTTTTACTTTTTTAAAAATGGTTAACTTTTGCAATCAGTTAGTCTGCCCAAAGATGGCATTAAATGAAAATTCACGTCTATCTATTTTACAAATGCATGTTACAGATCTTTTTGTGAACGATTCATCCACGTTTGCATTTCGTTTTTTTAACTTCTAGTCAAGACTTCAAACTTCTCTCTGGTGACGTTTGCAGGTCTTCTCTAATCATTTAGTCTGCTTAAAACTCGCCCAGCAAGTTCACGTTTATCTGCCTCTGCTTTTGAGTGCCACGCCCACATCTCAAAATCCATCCAATCAACAACTGATGCTTAGAATCAAGTTCCCGCCTTACATTTTTTCTTTTCGATAATCGCGACGCGGATGCAAGTTACATCTGTCTCTACTTCGTTTTCTTTGTGACTTTAAGAAAGTACCACCATACTATACCACAGCACAGTAACTGCCCACTTTTTAGTGGCCTTAGTTCTAGGCGTTTTTGGATAGATGCCTTGAATCGAACCAAGCAGCTCTGAGATGAATCACAAAATTACAACATTTAAATTGAAGCAAGAAAGTATTTGAAAAATCTGGAAATGGCGAAATATGACTGTGCACCAACCCAACGTCAACATGAAATCAAAAAAGGACCCCATTCTAACACATAGCTGGTATTATTGTGCAGAATTGCATCACCAATTCCTCTTGTTTTTAACCCTTAGTTACATTTCAAACAATAAGTAGTACAGAAACACATTTTTCACATCCAATCAATTCCCATTTAATAAAATCACATCCCAGCCCCCATTTTAACTCATTGAATATCCTCTTCCCTTGGAAATATGTCACATTAATAAAATAATGACTTCAGGAGCAAACCCATCCCATGAAGTACTGTGAATTGTGACCTGAATTAGCATCAATAATATTTATTTTAAATACCATGTCTACAGTAACCTACTTTGTCTGATTGGTGGATCTCAATTCAAATATGTGCTATATTGCAAAAATCAGCAATTATTATCTTTTTTTTTATGTTAAAATTACACAGATTAATGGCTTAAATGCAGGTGTATAACATCATTTAACAAACTCAGATCTCGAAGTGAGACTGTCAAGAAAGATTTAAACTACTTATATGTATGTATGTAGCGTATGTACTGTATGATGTATGCATGTATATATCAAATTCTATACAGAGAAAATATATTTTTTACTTCCAGAACCCAACAGTAATAGGCCTACTCTAAAGAGGTACATGAGTACGGTCATTTTAAAGTACCATGTTATATAACACAGTGCGATGATATTAGCGTGTTTTTTAGGAGTCCGAGGGGTTAATGAAGGATGGTGAACACTTCCCTACCAGGCACTGCAGGGTTAACCGTTCCTGGCACTTGTAACTAGTCCGCACAGAGACAAGACGCCACTAGATTGCAATTTCAACTTTACCCCAAATGCACTCCATAGGACCATAATTAATGTAAAAGTGTAAATATATTAGCATTTACTGAATTATCTACCCAGTTATCCCTACCATTAGTTAGTGGAATGCAATTTTATTTCCTTGTTATTGTTAGTTGTTGGGCTCATGCTGTGTTCCTCGTCAACACAAGCACAACTAGTGCGCGCGCAGAGCGTTACATGTTTGCTCCACATGCAGGTGTTCTTACCTAAAGTATTCAATCAGATCAGATGGAGCTTCATACACTTCATGTGTCATCCGGGGAGCAGACAGTGAATAACTGTCAGTGTTGCACTAATGCACTCCTCCTAGTGTTACAGTTGCCATCACGCGTGAAGGTTACTGACTGAGCCACTTTGTCACAGTCAAACACCTGTGCACCTTACAATTTCCGATCTCTAAATATCCGCAGTGATAGTTAGCGTGTTTCCCATCACACACATTTGCAGCTGTTTTTTCTTTTTCGATATAAAATTGATATGAAATAATAATATGCGCATTTTAATAAAAAAAATGCATCCACGTGGGGAAAATGAGAACCCAGATTACGTGGCTGGCTGCGCAAACAGCGCGCAGTGATGACGCTCTGGAGCGCGGTTTGTGTTTTAGCTTCCGAGGTCGCACGTGACACAACAGCGCGCCAGAATTCCAAACATTCGATTCAAAAAGAAACAAATAAGCAAAAGTAAAATATTCGCGCGTCTAATAATGGACAGCCAAATGGAACCAATGGATCACGGTAAACTTAGGCAGTTTGTTAACATTTAAATGTGTCATATATCAAGACGTTTTGAAAACAGCTTGTGTTACTTACATATATTGTTCCATATGGACACGCATGACGCATTCTTCTTTTCTATAATTCTCTAACTCAAAGACGTTTTGATTTTTAAGTGTATACTTACGTGCCTGGAATTAATATGGCAGACTGTATACAACTCGACTCACTTTATTGTCAATACATTGACGAAAAAAAGCAAATCTTAAAGTAACCCTATAATCAAGCTGTTTTACAGATTCAATTCAGTCAGTTTAATCTACTTCATAAAGAGATATATTCTATATTCTTAATTCAGACTTTTTTTCAGACAATTTTTCATAATAATCCATACAAGATCTTTAATCTCATTTCATTTTCTCTTATTAAAATATATAATTTCTAAGGTGACACATGATAGCAGTCTTAATGGGGATTTTTTTACTAAATGTTTATCATTATTATAGTTTTGACGACTTTTTATTTTTATTTTGATGACAATTATCCTACAATGTGGAAAATATTCCTGCTAAAAATGAGTAGATATATCCTAACCGTTGTCTGGTGGTGTAAGCATATTTTCACATACTCTGTAATGTTTTTAATGCACCCTGTGTTTATGTGTCGTGTTATATACCAGGTGTTCTGAATCACCTGATGGCTTTAGAGAGAGGAGGTATGAGACAGCAGGACCAGCATCAGTCTGAGAGGTTAGAGATGCTCAAGGTCAAAGCTCTGACTCTCCGTGCCAAAAGAGATCAACTCAAACGTCAGACAGATGCCATCAAGGTGAGACGGCTTTGAAATAGTAAAGAGAAATTGATCTAATATCTGACTTTCTCTTTGATATTTGGTTGAAAATGTAAAAATCTAGTTTTTAATGTAGTTGCTGAGTAGCATACATATCTGATTCAGTCATGAAACTCTTGAGGGTGCAGGCTGATACGTCCTTTACATGCAATATGCAAGCAATCACATCATTACTGCATGGCTCAAGCTGATTGGCCTCTGTGGATCCTGCTGCCAATGGGATTGCTTGCTTAACGTTTAAATGGTCTTGTTCATTGTTTGCTGTAAGCTAGTCCTGCCATTAGAGTTCTTCTGAAACCCTCCAGCTCCACCTGCCTAGATCTGCTACGTGATTTATGTACAGTATGTCTATATATTCAACAGCAGTAGCAAATCTAGTCCGCTAAGACCAAATACATTAACACTTCAATATTCAATAACATGCTAAAACTATTCAGAGAGTTGTCTTAATTGAACTCTAAAATTTGAATTATGGTTTTAATAACTAATTCTATGATAATAGTGATGTCCACACCACACAACTGTAATGATATAAACAACAGATAAAACGTTCATTGGATTCACTTTTAGAACGATTATTTCAAGCTGATGAACAATAACAATGATAGCCAATCAGAAACCACTCGTACTTTTAAAACTGCGGATGACAACTGCAGGCTGTGCTTATGGCAAACACAAGGTTATTGTGCAATGGTGTGAATGCTATTATAGTTACATTTATAGTTATTCTTGGTGTAAATGGGGCTTACTGTAAATATACTATAAACTTATTGTCATTGTATGGCAGATCCTTAAAGATAAAATCAGCAAAGATCTTCCTTTACATGATGGTGATGATGCTGGCGGCCTCATAAAAATGCAGCAGTCTTTGTTAACTGCTTGGAAAATGCAGTTGAAAGACCTTCAGCGTGCTCATCACTTAATTGGTAATTATATTCACATCCCGTCGTTTTAATGGTGATATTGATCAGTCCTAGATTGATTATGCTTCTGTTTAGGCCTGATCAAACATTCTGTTTTTTTATTTATTAGGTGGCTATGATTTGGTGGAGTGTAAGGAAGGGAAAAGTGTGTGTGTATCTTTTCACACAGCTTTTGAGGGTGTGTATTTGGAGACATATAACATGGAGCTGGATCTGACGCGCACCGTGCAGATCTCCCGCCATAACATCCCACCGTCATTACCACTCGAGAGTTTTGCCAAACAGAACCTGCAGAAAGACCTGAAAGCCTTCCTGCAAACCCTCAGCCAGAACCTCAATGCTTTAGCTGGTCGCAGACAGCAGGTCTCCCTCGTCAAGGTATTTATATAGATTTTTTCTTTTTTTTCTCTCTCTCTCTCTCTCTCTCTCTCTCTCTATATATATATATATATATATATATATATACATGTATGTATGTATGTATACATACATACATACATACAGTTTATTCATATATATATATATATATATGGTATATCATTCACAGTAATAAAGTACATGCTCTCTTATGCTCACCAAGGCTACATTTATTTAATCAACATAAGTAAAAACAATAATGTTTTCTATTTTAACATATATTTTAGAATGTAATTTATTCCTGTGCCGCAAAGCTGAATTTACCATTATAATATGATGATTTGCTGCTTCCCTGATGTGAAGTATATCCAAGTGAAACGGCTTCTCTAACAATAAAAATGTAGGGCGCTGGACTTGACTTTGTCCATCTGGAATTGATTGGATGGTTGTGGTTTGCTATTGGTGGATCTCATGTGAGTGACAGGTTATCCCGCCTTCGAGTCAAAGAAGAGATATCACTGCAAGAGGGAAGGGAAGTTATTTTGATGAAAGATTATGAGGGCATATGAATTTTAAATTGTGAAATGCACGGATAAATAATTTATTAAAAAAAATTAAGATTCCATAAAAAAAAACAGAATTGTCAGTTTTGGTGACTTTCATGCTGAATATTTTTGTAGAAATGGTGATACAGATTTTCAGTGAATAGATTTTTTTGATTAATTGAAAGTTCAAAAGAACAGCATTTATTTGAATTGGAAATATTTTTTAACTCTTTTGTAAATCTTTTTGAACAATTTAATGCATCTTGCATTCTCTCCTGTCTTTGCCACAGGAACTCGTTGGTTCGGTGGAGGTGATGGAGACCAATCAGCTGTGCAATATTCTCGTGCTCATGTGTACAGAACAAGGAGAGACTCCCAAAGCTGTTCTGTGCACACTGGAGTATGGAGATCTCACACAATGTCTCCCAACACGTGTCAGCATTGAGAGTGAAGGTATGGCACGTCGCAATTTAATTGACCCATGCTTGCGATTTCTCGCTTGGAAGAGAACATTCCTGTAGCTCAAACAGTAGAGCATGACACTAGCAACGCCATGGTCATGTGATTGATTTCCAAGGAATGCCAAACTGACAAAAAAATGTGTTGCTTGTGTGGTATATGTGATATAAGTCACTTTGGATAAAATGGATGCAAATTTAACAGAACACATTAATATGAATTATTTAAAGGGACAGTTTACTCTCCATTGAAGGTTCAGGTAACCAAAACTTAGAAGATCATAAAGCATTGTGAAATGAGTCAAGCGGTTTAATTAGGGCTGGGCGATATATCGATATAAAAAATATATCGATATATTTTTAAATGCGATATGGAATTAGACCATATCGCGACGCATATATCGATATAGTTCAAATATGCGCTGTGATTCTTGCTCCAAGCAAGCTGCTGACCCGGAGCTCTCTGCACTGAAGCCCCAGCCGCAAGCCATCGACAACCCGGAAAAACTCCAGCCCCGAAACAAAGCTCACTGCAAACTTAATTTTCCCGCAGCCACCTTGTGGAGCTTTGATTTAAAAAAAGGTACTCCTGTTGTTATACAGTATTTATGTTTACATTTTATTGTTATTTGAACAGCTGAGCATTTAATTATGAACCAGGTGAAGAAACCTGTTTATTATTTATTCATTTGATTTTGCACCTGTTCACTGAAATAGCCGGTTTCAATAAAACTAGGCTACTTGTGATGTCATTTTTGGCTTTGACTTTGACTGAACATTTGCTCTCACTTTGTGGAAAAAAATATCGGGATATATATCGTATATCGATATTCGGCCTAAATAATTCGGGATATGACTTTTGGTCCATATTATCGCCCAGCCCTAGGTTTAATCCAAGGCTTGTGAAGAGACACAATCGCTTCATATGATGAACAGATTTGCTAATGCTTTTATTCTCATATAAACACACATGCATATAGCACATAACATATGGTACATGGAAACTCACGTGTGCATCACGTGCTAGAACAAACAAACCTCATCGGTTCTCATGCATCACACGCGTTCTTTACCATATATGATGTGCTCTATGTAACTGTGTCGATCATTGTTTAGATGAAATCTGTCCATCATGAAGTAATCATATCTCTTAACAAGACTTGGATTAAACCACTTTCACAACGCCTGTTACCTGGACTTTCAATGGAGGGACTACCTCTTTAATATGAAACGATTTTCAGTAAAATCACTAAGGCACTGTTAAACATTGAATGGATATTATTCTTACATGGGCTGGGATGAAGTCTGAGATTACAAAGCATTTTTATCTGCTATTTTCAGATTATGTGAAGTGCTTATCAGATTATGAAGTTGTTTTAGAGTAAATGTATGTGCTCTTACGTTCATTTGGCAATAAGGGCGGACACATAGTTTAATCCAAAGCATGCACTTTCTTTATTTAAAGATTTGAAAAAAGAAAAGTAACTGAGATTACATAAATTTTGTGTATATTTGCTTTCATTTTTGTAGATAAAACCATTTCGGAATCTCCACATTGGAAGAAAAACCAGTCGCTGCTCCTGGAGTCTCCAGCTCATACGGCTCTCCTGACCATGAGGGGGATGGGAAGCATTGCTTAAGGAAATCAATTCATTTCATGTAAATAATGTGCTGTGATAGTGCAGTTAAAAACCCAACAGTTCCATCAATGGGCTCATATAACCGAGAGATGCCTCAGAGGTAGATTAGCATGCAGATGAGGAAACAAACAACTATTTAGAATAATCTATATGTTAAAAATTTCCTTTAGTACAAATAAAGATTCATCTGACAAGCACATGTTGTTAAATGTGTTCTATAGTGTTGAGAAAGCTCCTTATTTTCTGTCGTAGTTTTTCTCTCTGCAGTTGTTTCAGTCTTTCTTTATACCCCCGGTAACACTCTTCCTGATACATCAGCTCTCTCTGGGAGATGCTGTCGATCAACGCCAGGTTTTTCAGCTGTAGAATAGATAGCTGACCATTCTCCGACGCTTTGAATCTCTCTGTGAATGGAGATGAATCATCTTGCTTGACAAAAAATGATGCTGATTTAGCAAACCTCTGTTGGTTATCATCCTCAAAGGTTTGAATAGAGGATAAAGCTCTTAATGCTGGGGCAGATTTTGAGAATCGATTTTGAGATCGGGTCTCGCGTGCGTCGTTTGCCATCCTGACCTCTGATATGGTCCTCATTGTGTTGTTTATTGTCGCGTACGGTTCGCAAACCTTTAATTGCAGCAGCCGTTTGTGCTCTTTCAGCGCGATCTGTCGTTCCTGCTCCAGCAGTCTGAGGTTGAGTCTGTGTTTGGTGCTGATGTTGTGTAGTTTCCTCTGAAGATAGACGTCCTCTTTGTGGTTCAGCAGTCTTACGTCCATGTAAATGAAAGACTTGGGTTTCTTAATGCTTGGCTGTGTTGTCATTTCGAGATGTTTCTTGAAACAAATACTGTAAATCAAACGCACACCCATTTTTTTTTTTGGTTAAGCACACACATGCAGATTGTACCAAGCCGAATATATTTTTCAAACACACACAAATGTCTTTTAAACCACAATGATTGCTCGAAGGCTAACTTATTTTATGAAAATATGTATGTGTATGGACATTGTATATACATAATAAATGCAAGTTTACTGTACCTGAAACTGCTGCATATGTTTTCTAGTCTCGTATGAGCCCGTATCTGCTGCTATGACACTTAAACATAACATGTCTTTTCTTCTGTCAGGTTTCAGAGTTTTGAATTTCAAAGTTGCTCGGTCACATGATCACTATTGTGTTGATAATGACAATGTAAAGCTGGAAGATTGGACTCTTCAGATCAAATTCAGGCCTTTATCTACATTTAATAGCTCACAACTCATTTAAGACGTTTCCTAATTTTCTGAAAAGGGATTATAAAGTTTCAGTAGACTAAGACTAATTTGTGTATACTACAACAGTACACATGTCAGTTCTTTCTTTATTTTTTTTACGAATGATTGTATTTTTTTTAATGTGAGGATTAAATAGAGGGATGAAAATAGTTCATAAGCCAAGCACTTTGGAGAATGAAAAGAGTATTGAAAAAGTATATAGTATTAAATATTAACTTATTTTTACTATTTCTGTAAATTAGGCAACTTTTTGGTATTCATAATATTAAAATCTACCTCAGTTCAGCCTTCAATTTAAGTGTTTCTGAGATCCCTACAGATCATGTAGTTTAAAGGGGATAGTTCATCCAAAAATGAAAATTCTGTCATCATTTACTGTATGAATTTCTTTCTTCTACTGAACACAAAAGAAGATATTTTGAAGAATATGGGTAACCAAACAGTTGATGAACCTCATTAACTTACTTGCAGTATTGTTTTTCCCCCGTACTGTATAAGTCAATGGGGCCCATTAATTGTTTGGTTACCCATGTTCTTTAAAATATCTTTTGAAGTGAACAGAATGACAGAATTTTCATTTTGTGTGAACTATCACTTTAAGCCTTGCATTATGTATATTTTGAGATATATAAATGTACTCTTATAATGTTCCATAGGAACTATAGTGTACACTAAAATAACATAGTTACTTCGGTTATTGCTACTGAAGAATAGCATTACCACAGAAACGTAAATTAATTTGGAATCTCCTTCAAACCGTCTCAAAGCTCAAAGAAGCTTACAGGATGTTTTGTTCTTTTAGAACGTGGTTCGTTAGAATATAGTTTCACTATAGTAACAATGGTATTTTTGGCTGAACTATGGTTGCCATAGAATTTTTAAATATGGGAGGTACTAGCATTTTGCGACAGTTTATGTTCAGTTCAGACGTCCCTTTCACTGTCTATCTGCCAACGTCCAATCAACTACATTCACAATAAAAACAGCGATTTAAAGGAGTAAGTTACTTTTATGAAGTAAGTTTAATTTAAAAAAAAAATTATAAAAAAAAGCATAAATTTCAGTTTGTCGCTGTTTTCTTCCTCAGTAAATGTAAAGGTAAGTCAGACAACACAGAGATTAAAGTCGATGTTATAATTTGTGCGTTCACTACAAAAACAAGCTATTGCAGTGATATATGATTGATCAGTGCTGTAGATTTTGTTTTCGTCAACGCACAGAATAGTTTATATAGTTCATATGTGCGTCGAAATTGCGCAGAAAATCAGACTGGTGTAAGTAGTAAGTAGTAAAGTTTATTTCTATAGCACATTTATAACAGCTTGCGCTGTACATAGTTGTACTGGCCACAGGGTAATAAAACACATGTAATAGAAATACATTTACAGATACATTTAGTTTAGGCTAAAATAACATTACAGAGAGACAGCAGGTTAAAATACACTAGCAGGAAAAACATTTAAGATGCCTAAAAGGCCAGTATAAAAATAAATACACAAAAATACACAATGGTGTTAATAAAAGTCACTCATTTCAATCGTTTGTGTTTTTAATTTTAGGCCTTAAATTATAAGAAAAGCTGATATCCTGTTTGTGCTGTTAGATCGCAAGGCAACAAATGTCCGAAGAGAAAACAGTAAGTGAAAATTTAAGAGTGATCTCCAGAGTGTTTTAAAGTTGTTCAAATTGTCTTTCTTCAACCCCCCTGTTGTTTTGTATTCACAATCATATTACTGTATTGGCATAATACACTTTGTATATTGCCAAAGTATAACAGAGGGAAACAAACTAAATGAAAGAATAAAATAATGTAAAAAAAAAAAATAGACATCAAAAATCAAATAAAAAAGCATGATAAACAGCTTGTATTTCTTCTCATTTTCGAGTCAATGCAGGCAGTTTGTGTTGATGAAGCTGGGAAACTGGGTGTGAAACATGTTCCTCGGCCTGAACCCAAAGATGGGCAGCTCCTCATCAGAGTCTCCGCTACCGCTTTAAACAGAGCTGATCTTCTACAGGTGAACCACAAATCCTGCCCAAGTTTGTGTCCTGGTCAAATTCAACCGCACTGATGGCTCATTTTAATTGACAGAAGAAGGGTCTTTACCCACCTCCCCCCGGAGAGAGTGAAATCTTGGGACTGGAGGCCAGCGGGGTGATCGCTGACATCGGTCCTGGGGTCAAGGGGAACTGGATGCTGGGAAGTAAAGTAATGGCTTTACTCGGAGGAGGCGGCTATGCAGAATATGTAGCTGTTCCAGAAGAACTCATCATGCCTGTCCCGTCAAACCTCAATCTTCATCAAGCCGCAGCTCTACCTGAGGCCTGGCTGACTGCCTACCAACTTCTGCACTTCATAGGTAACAATGTCAGCTTATGAATGCTTTTTATGCCCACTATATTCCCATATGCTGCCTTTTTTTTAGCCAAAGTGAAGCCGAATGAGACGGTGTTGATTCATGCTGGAGCGAGTGGAGTCGGCACCGCTGCCGTTCAGCTGGTTCACTTATGTCGTGCCATTCCAGTAGTAACAACAGGGAGCCCTGAAAAGTTAACATATGCAGAGCAGGTTGGAGCAGCTGTGGGAATCAATTACAAAGAGGAGGATTTCTCAGAAAAAGTGCTGCAATTCACTGAAGGTCAATCATTTTAGTACACTAAATATCTTTGTTAAATGTTGCAATGAATGCACTGAAATGAATTGTGTATTTTCGTTTAGGTAAGGGAGCCGATGTGATTCTGGACTGCATTGGTGGATCTTTTTGGGAGAAGAACATTTGTAGCCTTGCGATGGATGGACGATGGGTGCTTTATGGTGCATTGGGAGGTAAAACAGCAGACGGAGACTTGTTTGGCAAGCTTTTGAGGAAAAGAGGGCATCTGCTTTGCAGTCTCCTCAGAAACAGAAGTTTAGAGGTAAGAGGAATCTTTCCAGAATGCATCGCAAAGGAAACCATTTTTATTGATAAATTGATGTAGACTAAATAGTTCACTCCAAAATGGTCTGAGACCATTCTGTCATTATTTATTCAAACCTCATGTCACCCCAACCCATAATGCTGTTAATTTTGGCCTCCTTTAATGATGTATAATGCTCAGTTTGAAGCGTTTAAGGTTATACGCTTTGTATGCAGAGCCGGATTAACGCAAAGGCAAACTAGGCACGTGCCTAGGGCCCGATTGGCGGGATGGGGCCCAGACAGAGGGACAAAAAAAAAAAAAAATGTCCTATCTCGTTCAGGCGGCGATAATACACTCGCGTTTCGGAGTCGGGATAGACGGAATTGTCATTTGCATGGGCCAGCATTGCATCATGAGTAACTACAGTTTACAATTTGCACGTCTTAAGTCTTACCAGTTTAAACATTCACGCGATCTTGAACTATTCGGTAGGCTATACTTGCGCGCTGTCTGAGAGATGTTTTTGCGCGCTGTCTGAGAGATGTTTTTGCGCGCTGTCTGAGAGATGTTTTTGCGCGCTGTCTGAGAGATGTTTTTGCGCGCTGTCTGAGAGATGTTTTTGCGCGCTGTCTGAGAGATGTTTTTTTCTGCACACATACAAGACGCCTCACAAGCTCGCGGGTAACAACAGTTATTTTTCGTGGATTATATCGCTTTAACAGTCAAAAACATGCGAAAATTATGTCAATTTCGGTCTTGGTGAGTATCCTCTAAACACAGTCGGTTATGTCTTCAATAAGCATACATCGCACGTGACCGTATAATGTTAGTGGCTACAGGATCTGTGCACGAGCTCTTACAGCAGCCATGGTCTGTCATTAATTTGGTTGTCAAAACAACAAAACATAGCTTTCATTTTAAGGAATCAGGATTAACATCCTATGTATTTAATTTAGTTCTCAGGACTAAAACACTACCCAGTGTTATTTTGCATTTGATTAGGCCTACTTTATTCAGTCTCTGTAGTACTATTTCTGAATACTGGTGTCAGACCTAAGCAAAATCTTTTCTCTTTATAGGTATCTTTATTCTATTGTACTTTTGTGCTACTTTTTTCAATTTAATTTAAAGATTGAAATCAAGCTTCCTTTTGTTGCGTACATTCTTAAGAACAAAATTACCCCATTAGGAGATAAATGTAGGCCTAATTAAAAAAAAGTCTAAACTCCCCCCTCAAATTAAAGAATCACCTAAGGGGGGATTTCCCCCCCATTTTCCAAAACGAAATGCAGGCCCTGCTGACAAACAGTTTATGACATCCTTCCAGAACTTCTGTATATCAGAACATCCCCATAGACAGTGAATTAGAGTTCCTTTATAATTTTGGCGTTTTGTACATATCATGAATATTGCTAGACATATGATTGAGTTTTTCAGGTGTTATATAAACCCTTGTCAACCATTTATACTGTAATAATTTAAGCTGCGTATGATTTGTTTTTGCGCCTTTAAACATGCTTCAGTCCATTAAAATTCCTCTATTTCTTCTTGAATGTCTTTCCTCTATGCGTTTAATTTGTCTACAGCAGACTCTTTAGAGTTAAACATTATTAAATTATAATATTTTGACAATTGGCCCTTTTCACCTCTTTTTCCAATTATTTCCTCTATTAATGACAGTTTGGGAATGTACATAATATCTGTAGACCTGGAAGACATAAAACTTTTAAGCTGTGAATATTAAAAAAAAAAATGTTTTGAGGGAATCTGGTGTTTATCACACAGTTCTTAAAATGTAAGAAGTATTCATCCATATACAAGTCTTTAATAGTCTGAATACCTTTAGTTTTCCATAGTTTAAATCCTCCATCCTTATATTTATTATTATTTATTGTTAGACAGTTTCTAAATGGTCTTGATGAATGTGAAGCGGTCATGTTTGTCTTGTTCTTAATTACAACATTTATAAATGTTGTAAGCTATTGCATTTTGCAGAAAATCTTAATTGAATGTATTGATTAAATGTAAACAGAGCAAATAATATAAACTTATTTGCTCTGTTTACATAGTTTACCTATTGGTTATTTACTGGTACTACTGCCTTAACAATGACACTCCCAATGGATAAGCTGAGGATAATTTAATAGCATTTAATAGAGCCGTGTAATGACGTATAAATAATGAATATCAAAAAATAGTCTGATAGACTGTTTAATATACAACACATGACTTATTTTGGCATACAAACAACCAATTTGTAACCAAAGACTAGGCTATGTAAAATGTGAATTAGCTTTTATTAGTAACTTTGGTAAGTTTCAGATTTCAATTCATAAATAAGGTAGAGGGGGCCAAAAAAATGCAGCCTGCCTAGTGTCGTCCATTTATTTAATCCGGCTCTGTTTGTATGAATGATTGTGTCTATATTTCTAGTATAAAGCAGAGCTGGTCAGGAGTTTCACCGAGCAGGTTTTGCCACACTTCCAGTCGACAGATCCTTCTCTGCGGCCTGTGATTGACAGCATGTTCAACATGGAAGATGTTGAAATGGCTCATCAACACATGGAGGCCAACAAGAATATTGGGAAAATCATTATCAAAATTGGAACTTTTTGATCACAGTATTATTATGGAATACAGTCAGTAGCATCACCTGATCAGCCCCCGTGCAGCGGCATTGAGAATAACATCTATGCGTTTTCATAGAGCAACAATCAGAGCAACAATCAGCCGATTTGATTTATGACCACTTACAAAACTGCCGTCAATGTTAAATATTGGAAAGTTCCTATATTAGATTAATGAGATCAAATGTTGTAAGAGGTTTGAATCTTCCTAAAATCTGTTATTCCATTTTGATTTATTTCCTTAACCCTCATCCTCTCCTCCTGTACCTGCAAGAAATCCTGCCCTCGTGGGTCAGAATGACCTGAATCCCTAAAAATATATTAACGAGCAGCGAGCTTTCTGGACCAAAAAAAAATATTTTTTAAATTTTATTTTCCTCTAAATTACTAGATTTTATCAATAATTTTAATATAATTAAGCACATTATTTCACTAAAACGCAAAATGACTGTTAAATCAGCAAAAAAATCTCACATTGGGTGTCTCTGCCGACCTTGATCACATGATATCAAATTACTCTTACCACTAGATGGCCTTATTGCTCTATGGAGCAAATGAACTGTTCCCCTGTATCCTGAAGTCCCATTTAAAGTCAGTTTGCTTCAGTATGCATTCAGGTATATATATTTAGACATTACAAAATAATTTTTTGAAAATATTTGAGCACTTTTCTTTTCATTTTGAGCATTTTTTTAGGTTTGTATTTATATGGAAGTGTCAGATTTGGCAACAAAGACACCAGGGGGAAAAGTTAAAAACAAAAGTAAATCTTTGAAAAAAAAACTTATTTGAATATGCGGATTTTCATTCAGAATAACAAAAATGCTGTTAAAAATTCACTATTTATTTTGCACTTGTGTGTGTGTTTGTTCTGGATTGTGCCAGATTTTGTATTTTATTTTTTAATGGACAAAAAAAATTAAATCCCCACTTCCCACCATTTCCCATTCATTCTTATGGGGGTCAAATTAACCTATGTTTTTACAACCACAAAAACTTGAACTTTTAATTAAATATTCAGATTTTAAAATAATGTTGATTGCTTATTGTTTTTTTATTATGGGGCTTATTGTGTAATGATAACAGACTATGTGATCTCTAAAAAGCATAGTTGACATCAAGCAACATTTTCATAAATCTTTGAATAATTACTGTGCATTACCTCATATTAATAATGGAATGGAATATTTGGACGTTAAATCGTATGGGCCCTATACTACATAATCTCCATTATTCATTCACAAAATTTTTCACTACTATAAATTTTTATGTTATAATAAAAGTCAGTTTGTGTTATTTGTCAACAACCCAGATACATATGTCCTACTGGAATTGTAGCAAACGTTACTTACTGGTACTTGTGTTTTTCTAACTGGTGCGCTGGATTTCACAGACACACACACACACACACACACAGCCTGCTTAGTTCGCGGCTGCTCTCTGGCAATGAGTTTTCGCACTTTGACGTAAGAGAAACTTTATTTCCTACTTCCTGGTCTAAAGTAAACTCTGCTGCTCATGATCAATGGATCAACTTTATGTAAAAACGCTGTAAATATAATCAGAAATGAATACACACGCAGATTTATCAAACATCAGCTTCAGCTTTTCTTCTTAAACGGTAAGTGATCGATTTCATGAATCGGTATAATGATTCCAGTCAAGTTATGATCTCCTACAGGCCTGCTCAAATAAGCGTAAATGAGCTGAAAATGGAAATATAGCTAATCGAGGTAATGTTGTTTGCGGAAATACAGCTATCGGCAAAATCAATATGAGTCTTTCTGGTGATGAATTGCTAACCTTGTGAATATGTTAATCTCTTAATAAATACTAGTGAAATGTTACGTGATTTCTTGTGTATTTTTTTTTAAATAAATAAAAACACTCGCCCTAATTGGGCGCACTTGTATGAATGCCATTTTTACCTTTGCGTCTTCCTTCGAATCATTGGGCGTTGGTGATTTTTGTGAAGTCATTTCTTCAAGCTCGCACAGGTGTAATCCAATCATATAAGTGTGCTTGTGCTATTTTTGGAAGCACTTTACAATAAGGTTCTATTTGTTAACATGAACTAACAATGTAAAATACTTTTAAAGCATTTAATCTCAGTTAATGTTCATTTACTAATACATTATTACATTTGAAAGTTGTATCTGTTAAAATGACCCTATTTAATGGACCTGAGCTAAACATGAACCAAATTTTTGGTTCAAAGAAAGTGAACATGAATAGAAACTGAAACCAATTTATCTTACAAGCTAAGTGTAGGCTAGTTAACACATTACATAATGTTAAAGGGATAGTTAACCTAAAAATTAAAATTCTGTTATTAATTACTCCCCTTCATGTCGTTTCAAACCCGTAAGACTTTTGTTAATCTTCCGAACACAAATGAAGATCTTTTTGATGAAATCTGAGAGCTTTTTTTCAAATTGACAGCTATGCCACTTTGATGCTTCAAAAAGTTCTTAACGAGATTGTAAAAACGTTTCCATATGAATTGAGCGGTTTAGTCCACATTTTCTGAAGAGACTCATTCGCTTTAAATGATGAACAGATTTAATTTATTCATATAAACATTTATCAACTTAAACATTAGTTGTGGTAAATGGAAGCTCAAGCATGTTCGCTTGACGCGCGAGAACCAATGAGGTTCATTCTTGTGTTATGCAGCATGTTTGAGCTTTAGCAAGAACCAATGAGGTTTGTCCACCTCTTCATGTCCTTGAACTCCGGTAAACTCAACCAAGATGGCTGATTTCCTTTAAGGTTCTAGGAGTAGAACCACAGTTCTTTGTGTCCTTAAGCACACACATAATCGCACACACTTCTGCTCCTCTTTCTCATGGGTAGGCACACACAAATATATATACATAACGGACAATTACTGTACATCTATGTCAATACAATATAAGCCATTTATTACAAACAAAAATAAATAACAACATTGAATGCAATGGATTATATTCAATACATTGGCTAAATATGTGTAACAAAAAGGCATCTACAATAAACAAGGAGGCGGGTAATTGTATTTTCTTGATAGTACAACAAAGCCTAAGTTAAATCTGTTCATCATATAAAGCGATCGTATCTCTTCGGAAAATTTGGACTAAACCCCTCATACGGATTAGTTTTACGATCTCTTTATGAACTTTTTGAAGCGTCAAAGTGGTAGTTGCGTAGCTGTCAATGGAGGGACAGAAAGCTCTCAGATTTCATTAAAAGATCTTTTTTTGTGTTCTGAAGATGAACGAAAGTCTTACAGGTTTGGAACGACATGAGGGTGAGCTATTAATGACAGAATAAAACATTTTGGGTGAACTATCCCTTTAACTAATGGGACCTTATTGTAAAGTGTTAACCTAATTTTTTAATATAAATGACACTTGGTTTGATATTTTGATATCTAATTGAGTGACATTCAGATATTTTTTACATTGCCATTGTCCTGTTTTTCTGTCATTTTGAGTAAATAGAAAGGAAAACTAAAAATGACTCGCGCCACTTCTGATCTTAATTGTTTTAGCAGAATTTAACAATGGCAGATCCAAGCCGACCTCAACGCAAGCTGTCCAGAGCTGGAGAGAGTTTATACAAGACATTAGGCCTGGAGAAAGGAGCGACATCTGACGATATTAAGAAAGCATACCGGTATGTTTGTTCAAATAATGCAACTCTTTTGTTGAATTATTATTGAAAACAATCCAAACATGTTTAGCTAATCGAAAAGGGTATTGCTTGATAAATAACTCATGTCAGTACAGGAAATCATAAATGCAACATCCCTGAAAGGCTTTGTGTTTATAAATCCTCACTATAAGAAAACTGGCGCTGAAGTATCATCCAGACAAGAACCCCAACAACCCAGAAGCGTCAGAGAAGTTCAAAGAGATCAACAATGCCAACACCATCCTCCACGACGACACCAAAAGAGAGATCTACGACAAGTACGGCTCCATGGGCCTCTACGTCGCAGACCAGTTCGGAGAGGACAGCGTTAAATACTACTTCCTCATGAACAAGTGCTGGTTTAAGGCGAGTCGTTTGTGTGCATGCAAATCTGTCTATGTTCTTTGCTTTTAGTCGTGTAAATAATACA
Source organism: Tiaroga cobitis (assembly GCA_030578255.1). Classification (NCBI taxonomy): domain Eukaryota; kingdom Metazoa; phylum Chordata; class Actinopteri; order Cypriniformes; family Leuciscidae; genus Tiaroga; species Tiaroga cobitis. The sequence continues at coordinate 39,953,028 of CM060607.1, read as the reverse complement.
GCTCATTGCATGCACCTGATCGGTGAACGTGATTTCACCAAGTACCACATGTTCCTGGATCAACATCTTTGTTGATCCTGGATCAACTTTCCAATCAACCAATCAGATCTGAGGGACAAGTTTACAGTTTATGTCAAGTGTAGGCTTAGAACCAGGGTGACGTACTTAAACATCAGTGTTATTCACCTTTCATTGCCCTCTGATTTTAGATAGTTATGGGTAGGGTTAGGTTTTGGGGTAGGGATTGGCTAAGGTTTACATTTTGGGACAGGAATGTTGATCCAGGACCATGTCTTACTTGGCAAAATCACGGTGACCGCACAGGATCACTATAATAATCCCTCTGTTTTTTGTTTTGTTGGACCTTGTTCAGACGCTCCTTGCGTTAGGGGTGCTCTTCACGTGCTGCTGCTGCTTCTGCTGCTGTTGTTTATGCTGTGGAAAATGCGGTGCTTCAGAGCACGAGGAAAACTTTCATTATGTGGATCCGGATGAGCTGGCGGCAGAGGAGGAGAACAGAGGTGAGGAGCAGTCATGTGTTCAGGTTTGGAGACTGCAGAGTTTCCCAGTTTCCATCTTGGGCCTGCTTAAAGGGATAGTTCACCCAAAAAGGAAAATGATCCCATTATTAACTCTCCCTCAAGCCATCCTAGGTATATATGACTAGCATTGAACAGTGCCTGAGTTTTTGAAGTAATCATAAAAGTAACCCAATACGACTCCAGTGGGTCAATAAAGGCCTTCTGAAGTGAAGCAAAATATGGTTGTAAGAAAAATATCCATATTTACAACTTTATAAACTATAATCACTGGCTTCTGGCAACGGCCGTACACGCATTCACGAGAGAGTTATGGTTTTCGCCAGAGGCGTCTATTCTTACCTAAGCTTACGTTAAATCTACATCATACGTCGTGTCAGAGGTCACTCTTCCGCCAGAACTCAACTCTCATGAGCGCGCCTCTGGCCGTTACCGGAAGCCAGTGATTATAGTTTACAAAGTTTAGATATAGATATTTTTCTTACAAAAACGCATCGCTTCACTTCAGAAGGCCTTTATTAACCCCCTGGAGCCGTATGGATTATTTTTATGATGGATGGATGCGCTTTTTGGAACTTCACAAACTCTGGCACTATTCAATACCATTACAAAGCTTGGAAGAGCCAGGATATTATTAAATATAACTCTGCTCGTGTTCGGCTGAAAGAAGAAAGTCATATTATACACCTAGGATGGCTTGAGGGAGAGTAAATAATGGAATAATTTTCATTTTTGGGTGAACTTATTTTTTTATTAAAGAAAAGCGCATTGTAACTTGCACAATGTAACTTGTGATTCACAGGCAATGACACAGTAATAACAGGACAGCCTATTCCCTGTCCAGAGCCTGGAGATTCCGGTGAACATTTATTCTTTCCTCCAACAGATGCATATTTAACTTCAGTCATTTTGAATATTTGTTAGACATCTTTTATATATATACAGTGCTTAGCATTAGTGAACGCACCCATGCTAAAGTTGACTAAAAAGAGGAATAAAAAATCATCTTTTGGAAATTGATCTTAATGCCTTAATTTAAAAAAATGAGGAAAAATCCAACCTTTAAGGACATCAGTTTTCTCTGTGATTGAATAATGTATCGTAAATAAATAAATGTTCTTCTTTAAAATACAGGGTGCATAAGTCAGGACACCACTGTTAAAGTCCCATAGAGGAAGGCAGATTTTAATTCTTAAAGGCCAGTTATTTCATGGATCCAGGATACTATGCATCCTGATAAAGTTCCCTTGGCCTTTGGAATTAAAATAGCCACACATCATCACTCACCCTTCACCATACCTAGAGATCGGCATGGTTTTATTTCAGTTAGCCTAGTAGCTGGTTTGATTTGCATCGAGAGATAATTTTATGGAAAGTAACCCGTGCCAATCTCCTCTTTTTAGTCAACTTTAGCATGGGTGTGTTCACTTATGCTAAGCACTGTATATATATATATATATATATATATATATATATATATATATATATATATATATATATATATATATATTAGTGCTTTCAATCAATTTAAAAAATGTACTAAATAATCAGACATTTTTCTATAATTAATCATGATTAATAGCACCTACCATACAAGTTTTTAATATATTTGTATGATGTAATACTCAATTTCACATTGAATCAAAACATAAAGACAGTATATTTAAAATATTTGTTTAATAGGATATTTTTGCTAAGCACTATGAATCACTGATACTGTGACTGATTCTGATGTCTCCATTAAATGTATTTTCCCCCCCTAAGTTTTAGCCAATTTTATCCACAGTAAAATTGAAAGCTATCATTTTTAACATTTAATAATAGGCTAAAACTATAACAACTTTTGATTTAAGTAAACGTAAACTAAAAAAATCTTCACATAAACCCATTGTAATAAATGTCACATTTAGCTGTGCCTTTAATATAGCAGGGGTCAATGCTAAGGGTTTTTTCTACTGATCCAGTCAGACCGGTTCAGATTTTTTTCTGCCCTGCTAAAATGCCGTTGTTTTTGACCCATGTAACCTTGTAAACAGTGCTTTAATATTTCCAAGCAGGTCTAACATGTAAATTTACAGAAATTGATTAATCGAACACTGCATAAATTATAAATTAAATATAGATGAATCCTTATTAAAGCTACAAAAGTGATTCAGTCAAGAGCAGGGAGTGATTTTCTCTTTGTCTCTTGTTATTTGATTAACATTAATGACACAGACAGCAGCAGGTTTATTAGGCTGATGTCACTTTACAAGCTGACGCACATGACGCGGATCTGACACATATCCTATTTCCTCAAAATTTAAAAGACTGTTCTGACCCCAAACTTTTAAACGGTAGTATATAAAAATAGTTTATTATAGTTGAAATAGTTTATAATTTATATATATATATATATATATATATATATATATATATAGTTTACCTTTTTGCACTTATGACTGAACACAAGGACATTTTGCTCTCTCATGTAATAGTTCTATGCTGTCTCAAAAATTAAGAAAGAAAGCTTACTTTTTTTGTGTTGTTTAACAGGACACCCTGTGTTTGTAGGAATGCCCATTCCTGAAAAGTCAGGTGAATATCAGCATCAGTATTTAGCATTAGCATGTTCTATTCTGTGTGGTGTTTGGAAAATGTTCTTTTTTGGCAACAAAAATGGCAAGAGAGTTGTGATTCTGAGGTTTTTGTTTGCAGTGAAATGCTGATAGTTTGTGTTCTCCTGCAGATAGAGACACTGCTATACTGATCTCTCCAGAAGCACACAGCAAATGACAACCTGAAGATTTTCCTCGTCCTAGAAATGAGGACACTGCTGTTGAAATGTGTTTCAGTGGAAGGCTTTGTGTTGCACACGGTGTCTTTGCAGTATATGTGGATCATTTGATCTCCACGCATAATGCTATTTCTGTTTACATCATTTTATAATTGCTTGATTTTTATTGCAAAGACACTTTTTCTAATGCTTCTTTGATGAGGCACACAGATCAGATGCAGCCCTTTAAATGACATCTAGAGCACAATCAAACATATACATGCTTGCGTAAAAAAGTAGCCAAATTACCTGATCTAATAAAATAAGAATCTGCTGTTTTTATAACAACACCATATTTATTGATCTCTCGATATTTTTGCTCTCTCTGTGTGAACCGATTTATGCACTTTCTGCATTTTTCACATCACAATAATTATTAAAAGCATCAAGCCTTTGGAACCTTTATTAATATTGTATATGTATGATGTTGAAGTCATTAAGGCTCTAATACAGTGATAACGAATAAATCAGTAACTCTTTACACTAAGTTTTCATTACTTTAGTTAGCATGAATTAAGAATGAACAATACTTCTACAGAATTTATTGATCTAAATTAATGTTAATTTCAACATTTACTACATTATTAAAATCAAAAGTTGTTTTTGTTAACATTAATTATGGAAGCTTGTTCCGGCCACAGAATAAAAAAAATATAAAGATAATTGCGACTTTTTATCTCACAATTGCAAGTTTACATATCGCAATTCTGACATCTTTTCTCAGAATTGTCAGATATAAACTCATAATTGCGTGTTATAAAGTCCAATTCTAGGGGAAAAAAGGCCTTTTCCCTCAGAATTGGATGTTTATATCTCACAATTCTGACTCTATATCTAGATTTTATATCACGTAATTCTGAGATAAAAAGTCAGAATTATGAGATAAAAAGTCGCAATTACCTTTTTTATATTTTATTCTGTGGCGGAAACAAGCTTCCATAGTTAATGCACTGTGAACTAACATGACGAACAGCTATATTTTTAGTAACAAAGATTAATAAAACCTGTAACAAATATTTTGTTCATTGTTAGTTCATAATGGTTAATATCTAATGTTAATATTGAAACCTTATTTTAAAGTGTTACCAATAAATCCATTAGTCATTTATTATCTCTATGTACATAAACATTGACATTTTATCTAACAGACAATTTTATGTGGTTTATTTTGTTTCAAGCAAACTTTGAAATATGATACATGATCATTTCCTATGGTGTCAATCTTTTAAAAGTTTCAAATGAATGTATATAAATGTTGAACATTATGCCATGTGATCAATAGGAAAGGGGTCCAGGTACGGACTGTCCCTCTGAGTTCAAAGGACCACTGAAATTTTGTCATGCAGCGACTAATAATAAAAGAGATTAATATTTTGTTGTTGTTTTCATTGTGGTAATATTGCACAGACTCAGGGATGGTTTTGTCTTAAATTCTGCATGTATATGTATGTTTTTGTTTATAATTGTAATTGTTGGCAAATGACTGCTGCTGCAATATTCATTTCTATGATTAATTATGAAAGATTAATAAATAGTTGATTATTGTATCTACTCAAGCTTTCAGTGTGAGTTTGTACATGTGAGTTTGCTCTTACAGCAGTGAAAATGCTATATGTACACATCTGTCATCCAAACCCTCCAAAAGCTTTATCTCACTTTATCGCTAGTTTTGGAAAGTGACCTTGGTGAAAACTAAACATGGTTTCACGGCACCAACTTTTCCGGCATGTTATAGTAGCAGCGTGTGGAACGGCATATGGCTTTAAATTGACTGGAAACTTAAAGTTTCACATTAGTTCATCTTCAAAGTTCTGGAGATTTTATTGCAGGATTTTTTGTTAATGGCCTCCATGGTGAATTTGGAGGAAGTCCAGCTGAGCAAGCAGAACAAGACCTCGACAGACTCGCTTGAACTTTTGTGGTAAGTCTCTCAAACCCCTTCTGCTGTTATTCCAAGTGTTTGATCTCGCTTTCTTCATTCTGTTTTGATTCTTTTCTCTAGTCTGCTGGATCATTCAGAGGATGAATACCTCAGCACTCAATTTGAGTGTCAACATGACGCACAAGCTTTTCATTGTCACAGCCTGGAAGACACAAGCTTGAAGCACCAGGACAAAACACAGGCCCGGAGAAAGTTACTCATCACATGTGCTGTGTGCTTAATCTTCATGATCGGAGAAGTCATTGGTGAGAATTATAAGACGTGCACAGTTTAAACAACTCAGACAGTTGACAACAAAATTGACATTACAAGACATACTGCTACTTCTAGATGCATTTGAGACCAATCAAGCTTGAATAGCCTATAGTAACAGATGTTATCATCTCCTGTGGCAGGTTGTGTGTGGTACTGTGTTGACTGTGTGTGTTACTGTGTTCTCGTAGGTGGTTACGCTGCTCGCAGTCTCGCTATCATGACTGATGCTGCTCATCTTCTTACTGACTTTGGAAGCGTTTTGATCAGTCTCTTCTCGCTGTGGATTTCCTCCAGACCGCCATCCAAACATCTGACCTTTGGATGGCATCGATCAGGTGTGTGTCTGCTGGATATATATAAACTGCCTGGCCCAAAAAAAAAAAATTTGAATTTTAATAGGCAACTGCTTAAGAGTCTATGATTGGATCATTACTGCAGTGATTATGTTTCTATCACCGAATCACTTCTTTGAATCACGAATTGGCACTTCTGAGTCCAGACCTTAAATTCATTAAAAGTCTTTGGGATGTGCTGGAGGAGACCTTACAGAGTGCTGGACTCTCAATACATTCTCAATACAAGATCTTGACCGAATATTGATGCACCTCCTGATGGAAATAACATCACAACATTTATTTCCATCAAGAGGTACATAAATTGTTGCAGTTTTGCAAATAAATCAAATAAATGCAGCCTTGGTGAGCAGAAGAGGAAAAACAAAACAAAACATTAAAAAAACAAATAATTCCAAACTTTTGACCGATAATATACAGTGCATCTGGAATCACTTTTTCCACATTTTGTTATGTTACAGCCTTATTCCAAATTGATTAAATTAATTAGTTTCCTAAAATTTTACAAACAGTAGCCCATAATGAGAATGTGAAAGAAATTTGTTTGAAATCTTTGCAAATTTATTAAAAATAAAAAAAACATAAGTACATAAGTATTCAAAGCCTTTGCTCAATACTTTGTTGATCACCTTTGGCACTAATTACAGCCTCAAGTCTTTTTGAGTATGATGCTACAAGCTTGGCACACCTATTTTCGGGCAGTTTCTCCCATTCTTCTTTGCAGAACCTCTCAAGCTCCATCAGGTTGGATGGGAAGCGTCGGAGCACAGCCATTTTCAGATCTCTCCAGAGATGTTCAAGTCTAGGCTCTGGCTGGGCCACTCAAGGACATTCACAGGGTTGTCCCGTAGCCACACCTTTGTTTTCTTAGCTTTGTGCTTAGGGTCGTTGTCCTGTTGGAAGATGAACCGTCGCCCCAGTCTGAGGTCTAGAGTGCTCATGAGCAGATTTTCATCAAGGATGTCTCTGTACATTGCTGCTTTCATCATTCCCTTGATCCTGACTAGCCTCCCAATTCCTGCTGCTGAAAAACATCCCCACAGCATGATGCTGCCACCACCATGCTTTACTGCAGGGATGGTATTGGCCAGGTGGTGAGCGGGGCCTGGTTCCCACCAGACATGATGCTTGCCATTCAGGCCAAAGAGTTCAATCCAATTTTGTTTCTCATGGTCTGAGAGTCATTCAGGTGCCTTTTGGCAAACTCCAGACGGGCTGTCATGTGCCTTTTACCGAGGACTGGCTTCCGTCTGGCCACTCGACCATACAGGCCTGATTGGTGGAGTGCTGCAGAGATGGCTGTTCTTCTTGACGGTTCTCCTCTCTCCACAAAGAAACGCTGGAGCTCTGTCAGAGTGACCATCGGGTTCTTGGTCACCTCCCTGACTAAGGCCCTTCTCCCCCGATCGCTCAGTTTGGCTGGACGGCCAGCTCTAGGAAGAGTCCTGGTAGTTCCACACTTCTTCCATTTACGGATGATGGAGGCCACTGTGCTCATTGGGACCTTCATTGCAGCAGACATTTTTTCTGTACCCTTCCCCAGATCTGTGCCTCGATACAATCCTGTCTCAGAGGTCTACAGACAATTCCTTGGACTTCATGGCTTGGTTTGTGCTCTGACATGCGCTTCTTCTTCTTTAGGGTTTAACAGCAGCTTGCATCCATTAGCATTGCACTACTGCCATCTTCCAGATTGATTCTCCTGTAATGTCCATTTACATCATATTCTGCTCATCAGACCTGCTTTGTTCATTCTCCCCACTTTCCAGTATTTCGTTCATTCCTGTCCCTATTATTCCGACTTTTCCTGATTCTTCCATCATCTTTTTCATAGTATCTGCAATTCAACAGCACATGCTCTATAGTTTCTGCAACCTGACAATAGCTACAAAAACCAGTTGGGTGCTTCCTTATAATGTGTAGTGTGCCATTCAAATTACTGTGACCCAGAGCCGGCCCAAGCCTTTTGGGGGCCCTAAGCAGAATTTGATTTGGGGGCCCCTCCCACTACGCGGAGTCACCTGTGCTTGACGATTATTGACACAAATATCACGCAACAATGATACATTATAAATTAATACAGTGAGGTTATGTATAAATACAAAATAAATACTTAATAAAAAATAGATAGCCTACTTAAATATTTTTTTTTAACTTTTACTTTACTCTTTTACTAACTCTTTGAAACTTCTTAAAACAAACTGTCTCAAAACACATAAAATAAATTATTTGCTAAAATAATGACAACTGAGAAATCAAAAACATAATAAGAGCAAAGGTTAAAAAATGACAATTATTGTTGAAAACTGTTTCTCAACTGTCTCAATACAGTGTAACTGTCCACAAAGTCTTTTTTATTATTATTATTGTAACAGACTTTCTTAGATTGTACATGACAGAATCCAACAAAGTCTATTACTATAATACCGGTAATGATATACTGGCGCTCGTTGTATATGTGTGTGTATGCAATGTATTTTTCCCCTCTGGGCTTGCCGTAGATAGGAATTTTTTTAATATCTTTTTTTTTTTTAAATCTTCAATTGCCTCACAAAACATATCGTAAGTAATCATGCAAACATACTTTTATCTTGCTCTTTTTTTCTCCTCCTCTGTCATTTTCTTCGTTCTATTTTCGGCACCAGAGGGATACGTCCTTTTTTGTGACATGGCTTAACATTACCGCGAGTCCGCGACTATGCGCAGTTGCGCACGAATGGTCTATGCACGCGCGAGGTGTCTAGATTATGCGCATGACTTAAACGCTGGCAGACACAGCAGCAGTTGTAGGGAGGTATATTGATCATGAAATCAGAATTTTCTTCTTCTATTTTTCGATTTTTCGACTCGATTGGGGGGCCCCCTGGTGGCCAAGGGGCCCCAAGCAGCCGCTTAGTTCGCTTATGCCTCGGGCCGGCCCTGCTGTGACCTATCCTTAATCTGGTCATAACTACTTCTTCTTTTCTATTCCCTCCCCTATTCTTCACAGCCCCAACTTTATTTTGAATAGCATACACATGTCTCCCTTTAGTTTCCCTGTCCCACTGATGTTGCCATTCTCTAATGGCTTCTTTCCATATTATACTCTTTCCTTCAGATTTTGACAACTTAATATTTGCTTCAATATTCTCTTTTTTAACAGCTTGTTTGGCTAATTTGTCCACTCTCTCATTACCCACAATGCCGATATGAGCAGGAACCCAAATCATTTGAATCTCATAGCATTTTTTTCCTTATTCTTGTGTATATTGTTAATATTGTATTCAGTAAATCCCGATGACTATTAGACATACCTGTCATGAGACTGTATAAAGCTGACGCTGAATCACTTCCGATTAAAGCTTTATTTATTTTGTTTTCTCAATCCATTCTAGTGCCATCATAATAGCGTATAATTCAACTGCATACACACTCATGATCATTTGTGGTTCGTCTGCTTATACCTCACCTCTTTGATTAAAAATGTAAACTGCAGATCCAGTCTTTCCTGTTTCTGGATCCTTTGATCCATCTGTATAAATCTGAACATAATCTTTATATTTATAGTCTATATATCTATCAAATTCAGCTGACAGATCTGTACTATTGCTTACTGTTTTGACTCGAAGTAACTTAAAATCAACTTCCATGGTTTCTAGCTTCCATACCTGGGTATCAGGCCATATTACAGTTGGGCAGAGCTCCTTTTCATACACTCCCAATTCTCTTGCTGCCTCATCTCCTATCCACCCACAACTCAACTTTTGTGCTCTCTCCCTTTCCCAGTTAGCTTGCACTTGCACTTTTGGTTGGATGACGTCGAATGTTCAGTGGCATTTCTCCCGCTTCAACTTGGAGAGCACACACTGGCGATGTTTTACTGCTCCTTAACATAATCTCAGTGCTTTAGCCTGCATTTCATCAAGCCTCACAAGTACAGATTTGGTTGCTGATCTATACGCCACACTTCCATAATCCATCCTTGATCTTATTAAATTTACACTTCAGTGCCTTATAATCTACTCCCCATTCTAGTCCTGTTATACATCTCATTGTATTTATTACTTTTTTACACTTGTCTTCCACATTCTTGACATGTTCTACCCATGTTAACCTTGTCTCAAAGTGTACTCCCAAAAACTGGAATGTTTAAACTCTCTCCAAATTACTTCCATATAGTTTTATATGAATATTTTCCTTGATTTTCTTCCCTGTAAAAAACATAACTTTAGTTAGAAAATGTAACACCCCACTTTATTCCCCACTTCTCAACCTGCTGTATCCCTTCTTGTACTTTTAAAAAAAATATATGTTCTACATTTCTTCCTTTTTTCCATATTGCCCGCAAACAGTGATCATCATCTGCAAACACTGATCTTCCCATACCTACATACCTACTGGTATATTTACATATGTCATTATTAATCATTACTGAAAATAATGTGGGACTTTATGACACTCCCCGAGGTGTTCTGTTCTCTACAACATGTTCACTTGACAGGTATGCCCCTATTTTAACCTGAATTGTTCTTCCTTCCAGGAAATCCTTTATCCAGTTAAAAATGTTTCCTCTAATTCCCATATTATGCAATTGAATCATTAATCCTCATACTCTCCTTAATACTCTCCATAGCATATCATATGCTTTTTCTACATCGAAAAATACTGCCACTACTGTCTCTTTATTTATTTGTGCTTTTCTTATGTCATCTTCCAAACACAATACTGCATCCATAGTATTCCTACCTCTTCTTAACCCACTTTGACATTCAACCACCATACCTCTTTTTTCCATAATATACATTAGCCTCTCATTTATCATTCTTTCCATTAATTTACAGACATGAGATGTCAGGGCAATGGGTCTACTTGTTGGTTTACCAGAATTTTTCCCAGGTTTTCTTATCGGGACAATAATTGCTTCCTTACAGCTCTTTGGTAGTTTCCCTTCCTCCCACACTTTATTGTACAGCATCAACAACTTCTTCTCCCCCTCCTCACTTATTAACTGTTTCAACATGCTATAACAACTTTAATCTTTTCCTGATGCAGCCTTCCCAGTTTTGGCCATTGCTCTATTTAACTCTCCCATGTTAAATATTTTGTTCATCCTCAACATTTCCCATCATCCTAAGTGCCTCTACATTTTCAGATTTAGTTTTCTCTCTGCCTCTGTTCCCTTCTTCAGATAAATTATTAGAGCTGTGCACAGTGACTAACATTTCAGCCTTTTCCTTATTCGTCACTGCAATTTTTTATTTCCACTACTCAGAACTGGGTAACTCTATTCTCTCCTTTCCCCACTCATCTTTTTAATCATTGTCCACACCTCTCCGATCTGAGTTGTATTCCCAATTGAGCTACAGTAATTCCTCCAATGTGTTCTTTTTGCCTGTCTTACTGTTTTCCTTACTATTGCCTGAGCATACTTATATTGAATCATGTGCATGAAATGATGTGTTCTTTTCATTATTTTAAATGCTTTGTTCCTATTTCTGACTGCTTTTTTACATTCTTCATCCCACCATGGTACTGTTTTCCTCTTTACATTACCTTTACTTTTTGGAATGGACTCTATTGCTTCTGTTATTATATCTTGCTTTATTTTATTTTCCCGTGTTTCTATATCATCATTATAATCAATCCTACTCAGACATCTGTCACTTTCTTTCACTTTTTTTATCAGCGTTCTCAAATATCCATCTTCTTCCTCTTCCTTCTGTACTTTGAAATAAAGAAATATTGATTTTACACAATGGATAATGATCACTTCATACTGTTCCGTCTTTATAGACACACCAATTACATATCGCTGCCATACTACTGGAAACCAGTGTGAGGTCAAGTGCAGATTCCTTCCCAGTACTAACCTCTATCCTTGTTTTACTTCCATCATTTAAACATACTAAGTTTTTCTCATCCAATAACTCTTCCAACTCGTCCATTACCATCCATCTTCTCACTACCCCACAATGCATTATGCGCATTGAAATCCCCAAACCATACAATATTATTTCTGTCTTACCACTCTATTTCCTCAAGTTTGTTTATATCTAATTTCCTACACGGATTGTAATAATTCATAACCAGTGGTGGAAAGAGTACTGAAAAAGCATACTCAAGTAAAAGTACTGTTACTTGACAAAAAATGTAGTGAGAGTAGAGTAAAAGTACCGGTCCTAAAAACTACTCAAAGTAGGAGTAAAAAGTAGCCCTTTTAAAAGTACTCAAGAGTAGTGAGTAGTGAGTATTATGCTATGAATGTTAGTCCACCTTATACCCTGCAAATTGAAAATGTAGCTTACTCTTTTATCACAGATTCATAGAAAAAAAGAAACAGTATTTCAATATTTCTCCAACAGTTTTATTTTTGACTGCTAGCACTAAAAATACAGCGTTTCCCCTACCATTATTTTGGACGACCCCCGCCCCCCCTAAAATGCTGACAAAATCCAGTCATAAAAAAGGAAGTTATAACTCGGAATTTCACGGAATTTGTAAATTTGAGGAATAAATAGAAAGCAGTTCAGTACACTTGAAATCAAATCGCGATATAGTGTGAATATTAAACCACAAAGACAATTTAAATACGAATCCTGCATGTTCTGTGTGAATGAACGGTGCAGCCGACGCGCAGTTTTATTTACCACACACACACACACACACACACACACACACACTGAAGGACGTGTGAGGTGTGACGCTTGCGCTGTTTTTTTGCCTATATGAAGACACAAATGCATGAACTTCCTCCAGGCTCAAGATCCACTCCGAAAGTCACTTCGTAAACAAAATAAATTGGCGCCAAGTGTCTCGAAGTCTGTTGATGCTGGTTTGATGCAAAGTTTTCCGCGCGCGATTTGATTTGACGGGAATCACGCGTGGAGTCACATGATGACTTATTATAAAAATAAATATTAATATAAATGTAGCGACGGCAGGTTCAGGGAAAATAGCGCAGTAAAAGTACCGATACAGCACTTAAAATGTACTCAAGTAAAAGTAAAAGTACACTGTTTTTAAACTACTTAAAAAAGTACAATTCCTAAAAAAAACTACTCAATTACAGTAACGAGAGTATTTGTAATTCGTTACTTTACACCACTGTTCATAACTACATTTTTTTCCCTTTCACCCCATGTTTCTACTACTACATATTCTTGCTCATTTCCTACCACCCTGTGCGGAACCCCCTGTCTTACAAATGTGACACATCCCCCTTCACCACCTTTTTTATCTTGTCTAACTGATACATATCCATATTTGATAAAGTCCAAATTAGGCTTTAACCAGAATTCCTGAATGCATATAACATCTGGCTTTTCTCTTCTACTCTTAATAAATTGCTTAAAATTTTGCCCATTTGCGATCAAGCTTCTTGCATTCCATTTAAGGATTAGCAGTACTAAAATTATTAACCCACACATGTTGTCTCTGGACTCGACTGTACACTGAGTTCATCCCTCACTTCGTCCCACTTTAATCCTGTCATATCTAGATGATGTATTGCTGCTTTAACAATAATCTGAATTCTTTCAGTTTTAGACCTGATTTCAGCCGTAGCATTTACCACCCCTCTATGAATGTCACTAGTTTCTTCTTCTCCTCCCATTTTTCCTTCTTTTCTTGTTGGCCTTCCCTTGCCACCCTTTTTATATTTTCTCTGCTCTGATTCTCCTTTTCCCGTTCAGTTCTCTTAACAGCCTCAACATTAGAAATGTTTTCCTTTGTTTTTATCTGTTGTACTTTAACTTCCTTTCTCATCACTTTACATCCCCAAAATGCCACACTATGATTCCCTCCACAATTACAACACAATTTGGGCTTCCTCCCCACACTTTCCATACTCATGATCCCCACTGCACCTAGCACACCTTCTCTTTCCTTTACATATTAGCCACGTGCCCAAATTCCTGGCAATTATAGCATCTCATTGGTTTAGGTACATATTTCCTTATGCTGTATTTCATAAATCCATAATATAACTCTTTTGGTACATCCTTTGTTTCAAACTCAACCAACAGAGATTCTGTTTCTACTTTTTCAATTCCCCTTGTCATTCTTACTGCACTTTTAACTGACCTATTCTGCGTTCTCAGGTTCTCCACCAACTCTTTCATGTTTACAGTAAGTGCAATTCCATATATCACTCCCTTACTGCAGTTCTTTTCTCCCCCACTCTACTTTTACTATTTTAATTTTTCCAACGCAACTCACCCACAACTTTTGTGCTCTCTCCCTTTCCCAGTTAGCTTGCAATTGCACTTTTGGTTGGATGACTATCACCATGTCCTTTTAGATTTATCCAGTAGTTTTTGTGTGCAAAAAACAAACAAAAATAACGACTTCTGTGTTGTACGTCACACGCATCACACACATGACCAGCGTTGGCCAATAGTGAGCCTACGTGTGACGTACAACACAGAAGCGCTGCGGAGTTACACTACGTGAACTCACTCGAGGCCCACAGAGAAGGGAATGAATAGTTGAATAAATTTGTTATTTTTGTTTGTTATTTTGCGCACAAAAAGTATTCTCGTCACTTGATAAACTTAAAGGGTTAGTTCACCCAAAAATGAAAATTAAGTCATTAATTACTCACCCCCATGCTGTACCAACCCCCGTAAGGCCTTTGTTCGTCTTCGGAACACAAATGAAGATATTTTTGATTAAATGTGACAGCTGGATCACTCCTCCATTTGCTGCCTAAGGGAATGAAACCTGACGTCCCAGAAAGTCAATGAAGAAAATGTTTAAATATTCCATGTCGCAACAGTGGCTCGACTATAAGTTTATCAAGCGACGAGAATACTTTTTGTGCGAAAAAACAAACAAAAATAACGACTTTATTCGACTATTCATTTTCTTCCTTGTAGGCCTGAAACGAGACTTCAAGAGATTTCCACGACGCATGCGCGAGAATTGCGATCTCCTTCAACTACTTCAGTTAAGTTCTCGCGCGTGCGCGTCGTGGAAATCTCTCGAAGTCTCGTTTCAGGCCTACAAGGAAGAAAAGGAATAGTCGAATAAAGTCGTTATTTTTGTTTGTTTTTTCGCACAAAAAGTATTCTCGTCGCTTGATAAACTTATAGTTGAGCCACTGTTGTGACATGGAATATTTAAACATTTTCTTCATTGACTTTCTGGGACGTCAGGATTCATTCCCTTAGGGAGCCTATGGAGGAGTGATCCAGCTGTCACATTTAATCAAAAATATCTTCATTTGTGTTCCGAAGACGAACGAAGGTCTTACGGGGTTGGTACAGCATGGGGGTGAGTAATTAATGACTTAATTTTCATTTTTGGGTGAACTAACCCTTTAAGATTGAGCCACTGTAGTCATTTGGACTATTTTAACAATGTCTTTATTAACTTTTCTGGGCTGGGAAGTTTCAATCCCTTAGAAGCCTATGGAGGAGTGATCCAGCTCTCAGATTTAATCAAAAATATCTTAATTTGTGTTCCGAAGATGAACGAAAGTCTTACGGGGTTGGAACAACATGAGGGTGAGTGATTACTGACAGAATTTTCATTTTTGGGTGAACTAACCCTTTAACTGTGGGACCGTATATAGACAGGTGTGTGCCTTTCCAAATCATGTCCAATCAACTGAATTTACCACAGGTGGACTCCAATCAAGTTGTAGAAACATCTCAAGGATGATCAGTGGAAACCGGATGCACCTGAGCTCAATTTTGGGTGTCATGACAAAGGCTGTGAATACTTATGTACATGTGATTTTTTTTATTTTTTATAAATTTGCACATTTTTCAAACAAACTTTTTTCACGTTGTCATTATGGGGTATTGTTTGTAGAATTTTGAGGAGTCTGTAACATAACAAAACGTGGAAAAAGTGAAGCGCTGGGAATACTTTCCGGATGCACTGTATATGATGTCACTAATGTTTATTCCTTTCTTAGGAATTACATTTAACAACTATGCCAACTGTTCCACAGTGTTTTGTCATTTGTTTTGTCCAGAGGTTTTAGGAGCTCTTCTGTCTGTTATGTCCATTTGGACTGTGACGGTGGTTCTCGTTCTCGTTGCTGTTCAGAGGATCATCAGTGATGATTATGAGATACACAGTGATGTCATGATAATCACAGCTGGATGTGCTGTAGCACTCAACATCTTGTGAGTGATGTTATTTGATTTCATTAGTGGTGTTTGTTAAATCAAGCATCACTATTACAACTGTTCATACTCATAGTTAAGTATGGAAGCAAAGAGACACAACTATTTGAAATTTAACAGCCACTGAATAGTTAGTTTTGAAATATTTTATTTTGAAAAACATTTATCTGAATTAATTTGCTCTGAATTCACCCCTTTGAAATTATTTTACTTTGGAAACCATGTATCTGAATTTATTTGTTTCGAATTTACCTCTGAAATTTAAATAGGCCTACGAAAATTCTTGATTTACATTTTAAAAACCTGAATTTCGATTAATATTTTTGTGCTCTCAAATTCAGATACAAAAAAAAAATCAACTTACAGAATTTCAGATAAAATAGATTCAGGTTGATCAAATTCGACTGCTCAAATTCAGATCGAAAAATTCAAGTTAAATATTCACATGGTAACATCCGGGCTACCCAGGATAGGAAAAACAGCTGAGCCTGTGTAGAGACCATGGTAGAGACGGAGCATATTTAGGCCACGCCCACACCGGGGAGAAAGTAACAATCCAACCGTCTCCATTAACTTTGCATTGCGAGAGGCTGCCTCCTTAAAACATATAACAAAAGACAGAAAAATACCTAAAAGCTGCTGTGTGACAAGGTGTACAGCAAACAAGCTAAAAAAACAAACAAAAATACAAACAAAACAGAAACACATTTTTATAAGCTTCCGAACCGGAAAAGCCAGCCTTTAAGGAGACAAAAGTAGATAGGCTACTGAGGCAATAAGACGTGAAGCATCAGGTTCACATAGGGTGCATGGTGAAATAAGCAATCGCCATGGTTAAAATTATGAAAGTTTGTTGTGTGTTTTTTTTTACAATATCATGTCGTGGTCCAGTGGGCGTAGTTCTCAGAGTAGTTCGAGAAATAGTTGCGCTCTTTCTCAATTGATCCACTTTTATGTCCTGAAACAAACCGTTTTTGGGTTCGACAGCTTATAAAAAATTATTTCTGGGTTATTTAGCTTGTTTGATGTACACCTTGTCTCACAACAGCTTTTAGACATCGTTTTGTTTTTTGTTATAAGTCATAAATGACAAGGAGGCAGCCTCTCGTAATGCAAAGTCAATGAAGACGGTTGGATTGTTTTTCCCCGGTGTGGGCGTGGCCTATCCTGGGTAGCCCGGATGTTACCATGTGAATATTTAACTTGAATTTTTGATCCGAATAGAGTGCCGAAGTGATGACGTCACTTTGTAGGACAACTCGGAAGCTAGCGGCGCATGGGTTCCCTCGATCGAAAAGCTATGCATTTTCCCCATAGACTTTTGGAAAATCGCAAAAAATAAGATCTGTGTTTAACAAAGAGTTGTGACCCTCACATGTTTTGTCTATCAAGATCATCTTTACAAGTTAATCCAAAATTTATACATTTTGAAGCTTATTTAAAGTTTTTAAAAAACACAAGCAGACACAATAAAGTTTAAAAAACCACAAGCAGGTTATAACTGTGTGTTCTATGTCATAGATCAAAACGTGAAAATATTTAGAGGCTTTGTTCACCACAGACCTTATTTCAGGCGATTTAGCAAAAACCCATTCAAAAATCCCATAGACTTTAGAGCGAGGGAACCGGGAGGGCTAAAATGCTAACTCACTTCCTTCTGGCCTACAGAGTGACGTCATCACTTCGGCACTCTATTTGAGCAGTCGAATTTGATCAACCTGAATCTTGATCTGAAATTCTGTAAGTTGATTTTTTTGTTTTGTAGCTATCTGAATTTGTGAGCATTGAAAAATATGAATCGAAATTCAGGTTTTTAAAATGTAAATCAAGAATTTTCGTAGGCCTATTTAAATTTCAGAGATAAATTCGAAACAAATAAATTCAGATACATGGTTTCCAAAGTAAAAGAATTTCAAAGGGGTGAATTCAGAGAAAATCAATTCAGATAAATGTTTTTCAAAATAAAATATTTCAAAACTAAGTATTCAGTGGCTGTTAAATTTCAAATAGTTATGTCTCTTATTTGCTTCCATAGGTAAGGGAAAAAAACACTAACCCTAAATGTTAAACTTTGGCATGAAGTGTGATAAGCATGAATGATTTCAGCAATTGTGTATTGCATTGCACCACTCACTTTTCTTGCCAGTTTGTAGACCCACATTAGATTCATTATTATGCATGCTGGGAAATGGCATCTTCCTGTACAGTGTTTTAATGTTTGTTTCCATCAGTTTGGCTTTCATTCTCCATCAGTCTCCGGGCCGTCAGTCTCACAGCTCTCTCAGTGTCTCGGGTCATTCTCACGGCCTCACAGAAGAGCACAGGAACACCAGCGTGAGGGCTGCTTTTATTCATGTGCTGGGGGATTTACTGCAAAGTTTAGGTGTGCTGCTGGCTGCCACTATAATCTACTTCAGGGTTAGTAACATTACTATTACTGGCATATACAAAAGTTCTCAGACTTTAACTTTTATGGACATTTAGTCAGACTTCTAAATGTGTTAATGTGATTAATCAGATCAGTGTGTCTCAAATGCTGCAGGAAAGTTCCTCCTCACTAACGCTAACACTATGAACACAATGCTAACTCATGATTTTTTGTAGATGTATGAAGTATTTCTCTTTAAGTTCACACCGAGGAACACAGGCATAGATCATCGTATTTATATCAACATGATCCTCTAACTTAAAATAGTTCTGTCAAATACCGGTAAACGCCACTTGCTTTGATATTTCATTATCTAATGCAGGGATTCTCAAACTCTTGTGCCAGCCTAACCTCTTTGACAAAATATTTACTTGAGGTTAATATATATATATATATATATATATATATATATATATATATATATATATATATATATATATATATATATATATATATATATATAAATAAGTTAATATTTCAATAATTGAACAACATATTTCAATGTTTACAGTTCTGTGACATCATCGAAGCTCCCTGGTTTTCACAGTGCATTGTGGGATGTTTTAGGGAGCTAACATTTCAGTCCACTGGAAGGATTTTGCAATTGAGATTAGCCATATTGGCCGACTCCTTGAACTGAACTAGGGAGCTGATTGAGACGCACCCATCTCGGCCTCAGACATCACGGCCACAGACTGTTGGCTGAACGTCTAATGCATATGCCACACAATTTCTGGGAGACGTGTGTCGGGTTCTTTAGCGGTCCGCCTGGAAACAAAGCCGCCGTGATGCCAAACCCCCTTTTGGAAGAAGAAAGCCATCGTATTTATAACTGTGGCAATGAGTGCTTATTAGGATCAACTAATTGCTGGTTTTTCAAAATTATGTGAAGTTCCCAGCAGCATTGTTGCAGTAAACTTAAACAACATTCTTGAACAAATTGCATGCCAGTCTGTTATTGTGGGTACATCGACTTAAATTGTCACACACTTAAACATGACACTTAAAGCAAAACGAATTGTGATTGGAAAGCTCTATGGAGCCCAGACCTTCTGCAGTCAGTCTGAAGGTCTGGCGTCGCGAGACTACCGCACCCAAAACATGAGGACTAAGTTCGAGGCCTCTCTCTGTGAAGCTTGCGTGTTGTGCGTCTGATATATGTTGTATGTCCCCTACATGAAAAATAACAGAGACAAAAAAGGTTCTTTATTGGCATGGATCCATGAAGAACCTTTAACATCCAAGAAATTTGAACAAAAGCTTCTCTAAAGTGCAAAATGCTCCTGCAAGAGTTTAGTTTCAACCACAATTAAACAAACCAGAACCAGCTAATAAAAGTCTTACTAAGCATACTAAACTTTCAGGCAGGTGTGTTGATGGAAGTTGGAGCTAAACTCTGCTGGACAGTGGCCTTCCAGAACTGAATTTGGACACCCCTTCTATAGTGAAAATAGTCCGTTAGAGTTTTCAAATGTTCTTCACACTAAGAAAAATCGTTTTGAAAATCCCCTTGAGGAACCTTTATTTTTAAGAGAGTATGTGCAAATACTTTGTTTAACAGCTGCATATGCAATATAAAATGCTTCCATAACTGTTGTCTCTTTGTCCTAACAGCCTGAATGGAAAATAGCAGATCCGATTTGTACTTTTCTGTTTTCAATACTTGTGCTCGGAACAACATTCACCATCCTGAAAGACATATTCAAAATACTCATGGAAGGCAAGTGATTAGTTGATCCGTATATGATTGTAAATGCCCTAAATGTTGACACAAAAGCTAATGGTTAAATGGTTAGTTCACCCACAAATGAAAAGTCATAATTTACTCACCTTCATGTCATTCCAAACCTTTAAGACTTTCGTTCATCTTTGAAACAAAACTGAATGATGTGTAAAGAAATCTGAGAGCTTTGGACTAAACCGCCCGATTCATGTCGATTAGTTTTACTAAATTTTTGAAGTGTCAAAGTGGTAGTTGTGTAGTTGTCAATGGAGGGACAACTCCACAACTACCACTTTGACACTTCAAAAATTTCATTAAGAGATAGTAAAACTAATCCACATGAACCGGGCGGTTGAGTCCAAATTTTATGAATAGACAGGATCGCTTTATATAATGAACAGATTGAATTTAGGCTTTTTATTCGCATAAACATTCTTCAGTGCACACATTAGTTGTGGTAAATGGAAGCTCAAGCATGTTCGCTTGACATGCGAGAACCAATGAGGTTGATTCTCGTGTTATGCAGCACGTTTGAGCTTCCTCAAGAACCAATGAGGTTTGTTCTCCCTCGTCAAGCAAGTACGGTTGAGCTTCTGTTTCACCGGTCGAAGTTTATATGTGAATAAAAGCCTAAATTCAATCTGTTCATCATATAAAGCAATCCAGTCTCTTCTGAAAATTTGGACTAAATTAAACGCTTGATCCATATGGATTAGATTTACAATCTTTTTATGATCTTCATTTGTGCACTGATGATAAACTACAGTCTTGTGGGTTGGGAACGACATGAAGTGAGTAACCCTGTTGGTTTTGGGTGAACTAACACTTTAACGTTTTATCTGAAGGAGTCCCGCATGGCATTGACTTTGACTCTGTGAATGATGTTCTGCTGGCAGTGGGCGGAGTCAGATCTACACACAGTCTGCGCATGTGGTCTTTAACTGCGAGTGAAACGCATCTCTCAGTTCACGCGGTCATAGGTAATACATGTACAAGTTTAAATGCTTCTTTAAAAATGTCTGTTGTTTAACCCAAACGAATGATTTAATTTCCAGATGAGCAAACCAGCCCACAGACTGTGCTTATGGACATAACCAAAGTACTCCAGATAGAATATGGATTCAGCAATATCACTGTTCAAACAGAGTCTTATTGCTTACAGTGCCAGGAACCGATGGACTGACATGGGATTTTAGCTTCTCATTACACAGGTTGAGTGTAATACACATGTATATGAATATACATTTTTACAGTAGTTTTCTAAGGCACACGTTTTTGTCATTAAGGGACTGTACTGTGCACTTTGAAAGAAAGAATAACACAGGCAAGATGTAAAGATGCTTTATCTGAGAACATGCTTTTTTTTTTTAGACACAAACTGTGACATGTTTGTCGGCATTTTGTTTATCAAACAATGTGGTCAAAATTTGAATGAAAATAACTTTCAAAACCAGCATTAGCCTCTTCTTTTATTTTCCATGGAAGAAAAAAAACCATATGGGTTTAGAACATGTAGACTGTATAAGAAATGAAAAGAGGAACTTTAGAAGCTTAAGAACGACATGAGCGATCAGTAAATGAGTTCAAACATTGACAGATTTTATGTCTGATGTCATCTTGACAATTTAGGTCATATTTGGTTCTGATGTATTTTCAAATGTATATTTTACTCAAGATTGAAATGCAAACCACACATCACAAAACAACAAGTTAACATTTTTCTCCTGGTTCATAAATATACATCTCCACTTATATTCAAGTATAATCCACAGCCAAAGACCCTCCATTTACTGCTGTAAAGATAGAGTTAAGCTTGAAGCCAAATAAAGTGCATATTCATCATTCTAGCATAATGCATTTAATACTTTTCAAATAAATTTTTGCCTGGTACACACACATTGATATGCCCACTGGTTCATTTTGCAGTTTCCTTTTGCCGATCTGTCCAGTATTTAGCGTAGGCCTCGTAGAACATGTTCTTGCAGCTGATCTTGGCCTTCAAGCGGGAGCAGATGAGGAAGGAGCCGCCCATCTTGCGGTGCAGAGAGTAGGTTTCCTCCGGCGGAGGAGTCAGGCGCTCCTTCAGCATCACAGGAATCAGACTGTGGATCCGCTCCGTTGTGCTCTGGGAACCGAAGTCAAACGGCTCGTCTGATGCGAATGCTTCCCCGAGGATCATCACCGCATCCACATGGGCGTCCTTCATCGCCTGAAATGTTGAAAAGAGTGAAGTGAAATTGCACTCAAGGTTGTGCGCCATTCAGAACTGAATTAAGAATTTAATTTCTAAATTTGAATTGAGGTTAAGTAAGGAAAAAGGCTGCAAAACTTTATTTTATAGAAGTAGAATTCTTTAAATGTTCTTTATATGTCTATGGAGTTTTTATGCTTGAAGACAAACCATGTGCAAATTCAACAGTCAACACCATTGCTGAGTATTTTCTCCTTAAAACAGCAGTGAAAAAAAGAGTCTCAAAGACGCGGTTCGAAATCGCTGGTGTTTCTGACGTCTCAAACTGCCTTGTAACCAATCACGTCACAAAAGGAGGCGGGCTTAAGAATATCATTAATTATGACCGCTCTTGAAGCAGGGAGTCTCCAGAGAAGCCAGGTTATCCCAGTATATTTTTCTGTTGATATGAAAAATCATGTGCATTTAGCATATAGCGGGTGAATTATGCATATGATGTATATTACGATGTTATGATGAACTATATGCCTTTCTCCACTGACAACGTTGTTCAAAGCGTTTCTGATGATTGTTAGAAGGCAGCTGTCTGACTCTGAAATGGCGAACGGGAACATAGTTCGTGTAACATTAGCAAAACATTATTATGAGTTCTTAGGAATAAAATTATTGAATACAGGGGGACTTTAGGATTTAGAAAATTGACATTTCAGTCATGAGTCATGACAACTTGCAGTTATGCTGCTGCAAGATGAAGAACCCCATACAAATCTAGACAGGTGGTGCTGGGGAGGAGGGGGGCAGAACTGAGCTCCATCAAGTCGGGCCGGCGATTTATTGCAATTTATTGTCTGCAGAACCGGCGACGAGACAGCCAATCAACTGCATGGAAGAGTTTCATTACTGAACTTGGTATTCATTTTAATAATTTAATTATTCAAATAATGGTAATTTAATAATAACAATTTATTTCAATTGATACAATATTTTACTACTTTGTTGTGTAATTATGTAAGTTCCTGTGAATTATAATTTAGTAAATATGGGCATTGCATTCCCACTTTACATTTAGCAGATGCTTTTATCCAAAGCGACTTACAAATGAGGAGAGCAATAGAAGCAGTTAAACTAACAATAGTGTAAGTGCCAGTGGTGTAAAGTAACGAATTACAAATACTCTCGTTACTGTAATTGAGTAGTTTTTTTTAGGAATTGTACTTTTTTAAGTAGTTTAAAAACAGTGTACTTTTACTTTTACTTGAGTACATTTTAAGTGCTGTATCGGTACTTTTACTGCGCTATTTTCCCTGAACCTGCCGTCGCTACATTTATATTAATATTTATTTTTATAATAAGTCATCATGTGACTCCATGCGTGATTCCCGTCAAATCAAATTGCGCGCGGAAAACTTTCATTCAAACCAGCATCAACAGACTTCGAGACACCTAGCGCCAATTTATTTTGTTCACGAAGTGACTTTCGGAGTGGATCTTGAGCCTGGAGGAAGTTCATGCATTTGTGTCTTCATATAGGCAAAAAAACAGCGCAAGCGTCACACCTCACACGTGCTTCTGTGTGTGTGTGTGTGTGTGTGTGGTAAATAAAACTGCGCGTCGGCTGCACCATTCATTCACACAGAACATGCAGGATTCGTATTTAAATTGTCTTTGTGGTTTAATATTCACACTATATCGCGATTTGATTTCAAGTGTACTGAACTGCTTTCTATTTATTCCTCAAATTTACAAATTCCGTGAAATTCCGAGTTATAAATTCCTTTTTTATCACTGGATTTTGTCAGCATTTTAGGGGGGGGCGGGAGTCGTCCAAAACAATGGTAGGGGAAACGCTGTATTTTTAGTGCTAGCAGTCAAAAATAAAACTGTTGGAGAAATATTGAAATACTGTTTCTTTTTTTCTATGAATCTGTGATAAAAGAGTAAGCTACATTTTCAATTTGCAGGGTATAAGGTGGACTAACATTCATAGCATAATACTCACTACTCACTACTCTTGAGTACTTTTAAAAGGGCTACTTTTTACTCCTACTTTGAGTAGTTTTTAGGACCGGTACTTTTACTCTACTCTCACTACATTTTTTGACAAGTAACAGTACTTTTACTTGAGTATGCTTTTTCAGTACTCTTTCCACCACTGGTAAGTGCTTTGACGCTTCCCAGTTTGCTCTAATGCAGTATATCATTTTTTATTTTTTAAACTAGATATAGAGTAGAAGAGAAAAGAAAGTGTTAGTGTTAATGGATCAAGTGTTGCCGAAAAAGATGCGTCTTCAGCCGTTTCTTGAAAATTCTCACTTATGAACGTTCAGTGTTTGCTATGCAAATACGTAGATTCTCTCAAACAAGCTACAAAATGTTTGTGGCCATGGCCAAACAGGATATGATGCATCAAAACCATCATAGAGTTTTTGGCCAGGTGAAACATGTTATTTTTTTAGGTCTGTGGGCTCTTAGGACTGAATTACTGTACCTTTGACTCGTATCCGGTCAGAAAGTTCATATCAATCGACCGTCTTAAAACTCCCTCTCTGTTCCTGTCCGCAGCAGCCTTGATAATCTGATCAAGAAATAATTCAAGAATTGTCACAAATTTAAATATGAAACCATTTTTAAAAAAATATGCAGAATGTAAAGTTTACAGTGTTACCTCAATATAGACGTCAGTGAAGCTCGCATCAAAACCTCTAGTGGCTCCAAAGTCTAACAGGGCAACCTGCATATAAATTACAGACAATATTAATTGCACTTAAAAAAATTCAGATTAGACAATTCCAGATATACAATGAAAACAGAGAAATACCTTGTGTGTTTGTGGGTCAAAGAAGAAATTGGACCAGTTGGGATCCGTCTGCATGTATCGAAACTCAAAGAGTTCGCGCAAACACAGAGTCAGAATCTGCTCACAGATCTAACAAAGAGCGGATATGAACATTTTGAATGTTCAGGACTACAAAAAGACCTTTTTAAAGTGTAAATTGCAGGTAAAAATTTTCACGAAGATAATGCAATGTGCTTACTAAACATAAAGATAAGAACCGCCCACCATTGTTTTTTTATGTTTTTTATACCAAAATGCTGAATATAATATGAAAAGTTGGTGGGTTTTACAGTGGTTTTAAGCACGCCCCCTCCCTTCCACTAGGCTGGGTGTGACGTCATAAAAGGTACTCCAAGCTTTTACTGGCAACATTTATGTTTTGTCCCGCTATCCCGCCCGCAAAAAGACTTTTTTTCTGTACCTCCAAATACTTTCAAGTTAGCCTACGTGTCGCCACCATAAACATCAGCATAAATGCTCCTGATCAATTATTTGTTATAAAGCATTAACACACAAACCACTGTTATAACATAAAAGCAAGCGGGCTACTGCGCATGGTTTGGCATGACTGCGCGCAAAGTGCGCTCCCATAATAATTCCTAAAAAGCTGACATCAGTTCATCGCGATCTCACACATCTCTGTTTGTTATAATTAGAGGATTTGCCAGCATACAGAATTCAGCACTGAACAAAAAGTCAGTTTTGAGCGGTGAGGGGAGTCCATCGTAAATGCTTCTGATTGGCCATTGCGTTTAAGAAATCAACACATATGTCTGTGATTGGCTACATCGCTCAACGCTGCAGACATGTTAGAAATAGAAACTCTGCCTGTAAACCGTTTCTATTTTGTTTTAGTTGTTCTTATTGCTTTTCTGCAACAGATGAATAAAAATGTATTCGTTTTTATGTTTTATTCATAGATATTTCTAGTTTGCGGGAGTCCCGCGAATCGTTTTATTTTCCCTCAACCCGCACACACAGAGTGAGTGCATTACCGCCCGCGCTCCCTTTTATGACGTCATCACTCAGTTACGGTAAAAAACATGCTACCTTTGAAGAAACCCCAATAAATGTTATTTTAACGCATTTTAAGACAGAAATTTTTACATATATACACATTGAGCACTTTAATTTACACATTAATTGGTTGTGGTGGTTAACCTGCAATTTAAACTTTAAAGACTACATCAGTCTGGAAGCATGTGTGGCCGGCTTCACCTCGTTCTTGAGTTCCTGTGGCAGGTCATCGGCTTTATCCAAAGGGAAACCGGACACCAGCTCCGTGGTGAGGACGTGCTGGCTGCTCAGTTCGTCCACAACATTTGGCACGTAGAAATAAGGATGGCCCTTCAGTAACTCCCTGTAATGATATTAACACACACAGAATGTTACACCTGACCTGTGCCACAGAAGAAATATTATACTGTACATACACAATATATTACAGAATGTTCCAGAAACACTAAATCTAACATGATGCATTTGTATATTTTTAAACTAATCTTACACATTGGTATTATTTATAATCTAAAAGGAACAATCATGAAGTCAATTTCATTCATGATATCTAGCTCTATAATGAAATACAGTTCATAATTCCTATCTGAGAATCAGCGTTGTTCTTATAAATAACTAAAAATATTATAAACAGTTTTTGTTAATAAAAAAAAAACTAAAGAAAAAAAAATATTTTAAAACAAATATTAGAAATCTTCAGGTAGACATAAATGGGGTCCGTTATTCGAATATAAGAAACAGGCAAATGCAAAGTTTAAATATGCTCTACGTTTCATTAAGAAGAAGGAAAATACAATGAGGTCGGACTCTCTGGCGAGGAAGCTGCAATATAATAATCCTATTGATTTCTGGAAAGAAATCAAGAGAATGAATAATTGTAAAACATCGTTACCAACGGATATTGATGGTGCTAATGGTTCTGATGAAATTACTCAGTTGTGGCAGAAACATTACTATGAGCTGTTTAACTGTGTTAAAAGTAAGTCGTTTACGTTGGGTGACATTGATAGTAATGAGGATACAACTGTTTTACCTCAAGAAATATATGATGCAATTATGATGCTAAAGGATAATAAGGCATGCGGTATGGATGAGATATCTGCGGAGCATTTGAAATTTGCAAGTAGAAAACTCTGTCCCCTAATTGCTATTTGTTTTACTGGGCTGTTAGTCCATGGTATTTTACCTGACTCTATTTTATCTGTCACACTAGTGCCCATCATTAAAGAAAAAGCAGGTAAGATTAATAGTGTGGATAATTACAGGCCTATAGCTCTAGCCAGTATCTTATCCAAAGTCTTGGAGAGGATTATTCTGAATAGGCTGGAACATTTTGTCTTGACCTCTGACAATCAGTTTGGTTTCAAACCTAAACATGGCACTGATATGTGTATTTTTGCCCTGAAGGAGGTTTTAGATTTGTACAACAGGCATAGTTCCACAATTTTTTTGTGTTTTATTGATGCCTCTAAAGCCTTTGATAGGGTGAACCATGAGAAGCTATTTTGCAAATTGTTCAACAGAGGGGCTCCCAAATATCTAGTGAGAATCTTGGCCTTTTGGTATGCTCATCAGTCCATGTATGTGAAGTGGGGTAACTCTATGTCTGCCTCATTTAATATAAGTAATGGAGTTAGGCAGGGAAGCATTTTGTCTCCCTTTCTTTTTAATATTTATATGGACGACCTATCGAAGTTGCTAAACAGTTGTGGAACAGGTTGTAGGGTTGGGGACACCATTGTCAACCACCTAATGTACGCGGATGACCTGGTCATTCTTTGTCCATATAGTGCTGGCCTTCAACAGCTACTAAGGGTATGTTCCCAATATGGCTTGGACTTTGATATTACATTCAACTCTAAGAAGAGCAATATAATGATTGTTAGAAGCAGGGAGGACAGTAAACTCTCATTTCCTGCATTTTATCTGTCTGGTACTTTACTTAGAGTGTGTAATGAGGTCAAGTACTTAGGACACTATATAACTGATGACCTGTCTGATGATAGGGACATTCATAGACAGTATTGTATGTTGTACGCACAAGCGAATATGCTGAATCGCAAATTTAGTATGTGCTCACTTTTTGTGAAGACTACACTTTTTAAAGCTTTTTGTACTCCGATGTACACTGCTCACTTGTGGCGCCGCTATAAAAAAAGCAGTATGCAGAAACTCAAGGTGGCATATAATGATGGTTTGAGGCTGCTGCTTAAATTGCCACGAGGGGGCAGTGTTAGCCAAATGTGTGTAAGTGTCAATGTATTCACGTGCCCTGCTGTACTTAGGAATCTCATGTACAGATGTATGTGTAGATTAGTAGAGTCACATAACAGCATCATCGCAACATTAGTGAACCCTGCTTTGAGTGCAGTTAGGTTCAGTTCGGTTTTGTGGAATCACTGGCGCTTTAGTCTATATGCTAATATTTGAACACCGTTTTTGTGTATTGTGGAATTCTGACTGTGTAGTCATTTTCTTAAAATTTTTTATCTTTTTTTTTTTTGTATGTACTTTATCTTGTATAGTGCTATGGACCATTTTATATGTATGTCCTGAATAAAGAAATGATGAGAAATGCTGAAACGAACTAGAATAAATTAAATTTAAGTTGAAATACTAAAATGATTAAAACTATAATAAAATAAAAATAAGGCTAAATAGAAAAAAGTATTATTATAGCATGTAAATAATACTAAAATTACAGCCTAACCTTTGAGTATAAAATCTCATTTGAGTCTCATTTAAAGGTCCCGTTCTTCGCGATTCCATTTTTCGAACTTTAGTTAGTGTGTAATGTTGCTCTTAGAGCATAAATAATACCTGTAAAATTATAAAGCTCAAAGTTCAATGTCTAGCGAGACATTTTATTTAACAGAAGTCCCCTTTCAAAGCCTACAGCGAACGGCCGGTTTGGACTACATCCCTCTACTTCCTTTTTTAATGACGTAACTAGAACAGTTTTTTGACTAATCTCCGCCCACTGGAATACACAAATAACGGGGGCGTGGTCTTGTTGAGCTCCCACGGAGAAGAGGAAGAGTTTTGTTTGTAGAGTGTGTTTGTCGTCATGTCGTCGAGACGCTGTTATTTTCATGCTGGAGTCAATTCACCTTTGTTTGGCCTTCCCAAACAAAGGTGACGCTGTGCTTAGAGATCAATGGTTACAATTTATGTTTAACTCAGTTCCCGAAAAATATAATCCACAATTAAAACTATGTGCAGCACATTTTACCACATGTACACCTATAAAACAAATACTAATCAAAACTCGTGCACACGTGTAACTAAGGTAGGAATAAACAATCGACTCATTTTAAAAATCCAATAACACCATCGTTATTTCGACAGACGGACAAAATCATATACCACAAGCTTTTATAACGGTTTGTAAAATTTAACATTACAATTTAACCAATTAAAAGTATGACAACTACTAAATAAACAGCTTACCACTGTGAAACATCCTGCAAAAGTCGTGTTTGAACAGGTTCTAATCGATGCTCTTCCTCTACGTTCTCCGGGTCAGATTCAGGCTCAAATTGATAAGGTAATATGTTGGACATTTTTACAATAACAATCAGCGCATGCATCTCCAATTTATGGTAAGAGGCGTGACCTTTCCGGGCAACGTGCGATAAGCTGCTGTCCAATCACAACACAGGAACCGCTGGCACAATCAGAACTCGTTACGTATTTCTGAAGGAGGGACTTCATAGAACAAGGAAGTCATCGGGCCGTTTTTTGGACAGTGAAAACAGCGGTATACAGATAAGTCATTTGTGAGAAAAATACTGTTTTTTTTTTACACGCGAAACATGAACACATGTTATATTGCACACTGTAAACACAATCATAGCTTCAAAAAAACATGAAGAACGGGACCTTTGAAGCAACACCAAGTAACTTTTTCTCTGCGGTCGCCCTACAGGTTGGAAGCAGAATTGTCCATTACTGCTGTCGTAAATAATTTAGCCTACCGCATCCTACTGTCGCACGCACATGCTCCCTGCTTATCCAGCAATCATGATGACAATTCAAAAGCTACCCGGCTGCTAGGTATCTTACATGTAGTTGTAGTCTACTTTCAAGTACGCTCCACCTATCGGCAATTGTAATGCTTGCCGTAAAGCAAGTCAAATTTGTAGTTTTCTTACGTCTCATTCGGACTACAGAAACGCAACCCAATCTGGCAATCTTACATAGCGTGGATATATCAGATAAAGGACCACAAAGTTAGCCTGGGAAAACCCAGACAACTTCCGGCAAATTTAGATTTGCTCTGAAAGTTAGTCTGGCAAAGAGCTCATTCAAGCCCATTTCCAATCCGTCGAAATTGAGGCACCAATCAGAAACGTTGGGGCGGGCTTTACACGATGACGACAGCGCTGGGATTTTGAAGCAGATTTTGTAGCCTACATTACAAAGATGGATGCCGCCGTCGAACATCACTCGTTCGAATCAGCTATCGCGTCTTTTGTAAGCGATTTGAATGTTTCCTTTTTGTTAAAAACCGAGCAAAGAATTACATTCGGAGATGTTTCTCCGGCGGCCGCCGCGGAGAAACATCTCCTTCATCGCTCTGATTGGTTTTAGGTCTATCCGCGACGTCCGTTGGTGACGCCCCTCTGGAAATGATTTGACTATGACGCTTTGCCGGACCATAACTCACAACTGAGAATGGTTTTAACCAGGCTACCACAAAGTGGTGGCATAAGTACATTTCACCATGTCACGACTTGATGAACCACTGAAACGATTTTGAAAACATTATTTTAAGGTAAAAAATCTTACTTAGTGTTGCTTTAAATATCAAATGAACTATGCTAAGATATGGTCCACATTTTGGATCTAGTTATTCAAATACTCACTGGAATTTCTTGGCACATTTGGCTTCCCGTACATAATCACACTCCAAAGCCAATTCCCTGCTCATGACCTCTATGAGATGCTCAGGAAACAAACCTTCACGCGAACAGAACGACAGACACGGTTACAGTAGAACTGAAATCAAAAGCATTGTGACACAACATAATTCATACCTTCAGGTAAAGCATTGCTGATACTGAGGAGTGTCATTAGGTTGTTCACGTCACTGTTTATACTTTTGGCCACTCCTGGATACTGACAGCACATAATAATGTTAAATTAATCAATGCCTAGATCTAGCAGCACAAAGCACATACATGTGAAACACTAGGAAACAAAAGCAGCTTTCGAACCTGGATTTTCATGGCCACTTCTCTGCCGTCCTTCATTCTGGCCAGGTGAACCTGACCGATGGAGGCCGCTGCGAACGGACGCTCCTCAAAGTACTCTAGTTTATCCTGCCAGTTTGGACCCAGATCACTGACCACCGTTTTCTGTCCCAATGATAAACACACGCTAATAAAACGATTGTGCCAGAAGAACAGAGTGAGAACTTTATTATGTCTGGTCTCTCTGTATCACCTCAGTGAGCTATTTTTACCAGGGCCTAAAACTAACATTATGCCATAAATATTTTTTACCGGCCATGAAACAGAAAACAGTTACAACACCAAAATTTTAGATACCAGTGAAAAATTCGGAATTCTCTATTTCAATTTTGATTCCATAGCTAAAACTACAAGCCTAATATAAATGTAAAACATTATTAAAGACAAGTAAACAGTCAGTAATAAAATAAGAACAAATGATCAAATTACAAGCAAAAAGCACAAATAAATACAATCCAGCAAAGATACAAATAAAATAAACAGTGTTTTTCAGGTTTGTCTGACAGAAGTTTTCAGGTACAGAAATGTAATCATTTAATAGTGTGGTTGGAGAGCGTTTTAAAAATGCCATTTTCAAATGTATCTGGATTAATGTAGACGTAGTCATAAAAGTCATTAATTGATTATCTTTCTTAAAGGGATAGTTCACCCAAAAAACATGACTTTTTATTACTTACAAGTTGTTCCAAACCTGTATGTGAACACAAAACAAAATATTTTGAAAAATGTTGGTAACCAAACAGTTAAAGGGTTAGTTCACCCAAAAATGAAAATTAAGTCATTAATTACTCACCCCCATGCTGTACCAACCCCGTAAGACCTTCGTTCGTCTTCGGAACACAAATGAAGATATTTATGATTAAATCTGAGAGGTTTATGACTGCTACATAGGCTCCCTAAGGGAATGACAGCGGACGGCCCAGAGAGTCATTAAAGAAAATGTTTAAATATTCCATGTCACAACAGTGGCTCGACTATAAGTTTATCAAGCGACGAGAATACTTTTTGTGCGAAAAAACAAACAAAAATAACGACTTTATTCGACTATTCCTTTTCTTCCTTGTAGGCCTGAAACGAGACTTCGAGAGATTTCCACGACGCATGCGCGAGAATTGCGATCTCCTTCAACTACTTCAGTTCAGTTCTCGCGCGTGCGCGTCGTGGAAATCTCTTGAAGTCTCGTTTCAGGCCCACAAGGAAGAAAAGGAATAGTCGAATAAAGTCGTTATTTTTGTTTGTTTTTTCGCACAAAAAGTATTCTCGTCGCTTGATAAACTTATAGTTGAGCCACTGTTGCGACATGGAATATTTAAACATTTTCTTTAATGACTTTCTGGGCCGTCAGGTTTCAATCCCTTAGGGAGCCTATGGAGGAGTGATCCAGCTGTCACATTTAATCAAAAATATCTTCATTTGTGTTCCGAAGACGAACGAAGGCCTTATGGGGTTGGTACAGCATGGGGGTGAGTAATTAATGACTTAATTTTCATTTTTGGGTGAACTAACCCTTTAATGGTAGCCATTGACTTCCTTAGTATTGAAAAAAATATATACTATGGAAGTCCGTGGAGGTCCATCAACTGTTCACCAACATTTTTCAAAATATCTTCTTTTGTGTTCAGCAGAAGAAAGAAAGTCATACACGTTTGGAACAACAGGGTGAGTAAATGATGACAGAATTTTCATTTTTGGGTGAACTATTGCTTTAATAACTTTATAGTTTCAGCTCAACAGGAAAACAGTTCAAATTACAGACATTAAATAACTTGCAAATGTTTTTTAATGTCGACTTTAAGCAGTGTTGGGGAAAGTTACTTTTAAAAGTAATGCATTACAATATTGCATTACTCCCTAAAAAGTAACTAATTGCATTACTTAGTTACTTCTTATGGAAAGTAATGCGCTACATTACTTTTGCGTTACTTTTTCTCACCTGGGCTGGACTTGGTTGTTTGTTTTTTTAATAAAAAAATTTAAAATAAAAGTTCTGCTTTTGGGTCCTTTCACACCAAAGTGAAATTAGTACAATAATAATTAGAAGAAGAAGAATAAAAAATTCATTAGTGAAATGACACAGGAGAAGAAAGTTCACAAAGTTCTATTTACATACATTATGTAAAGTCATTTTTGCTTATTGGTATGGTTGAATTGGATCATCCAAGGTCAGCAGCAAATCCATTGGTTAATAAAGTGAGATTAAATACATAAAGTATAGTATTAATTTTGAGGAATAGTGAATGCTTTTGTGCAAACGAGATGAGTAAATGCATGCTCACATTTGTTCTAGAACTACAGTAACTTGTGTTATATACATGTATTTGAAAAAGTAACTCAGATATTTTGTTGTAAATTTAAAAGTAATCTGTTACTTATTACTTGAAAAATGTAATCTTATTACGTAACTCATTATCCCCAACACTGACTTTAAGATGTAAAAGCTGTTTGTGTTTCAACTCTCACATTTGAGGCTATACCATCATTTGCTTGGTGGGCATGAAGTCGGCGCTCTGTCGAACACGGTCAAAGATCTTTGCAAGCTGAGGGTTGATGAAAGCATCGTCTATGGACAAGAAAAGATGAGCAGAACCAAAGATCAATGTGTAGCAGATCATGCAAACACGCTATAGATGAACTCTGAATATGTACTTTTACAGCATGAATGGCATGAAGCTCTAAAAAAAGCTTTGCATGGTTATTGTGGCCAGCTGGTTTTCTTATTTTGGGTCGTGACATATTCCAGCTAGCTGCGTCCTTCACCTCAATGACATGGCACACGATACACCTCAAAGACATTGCACATAATACATTATTGCCCTTTTAAAAGACAACAACAGATTAAAAGAGACTTAATGTGACCTTATCAGCTATCTGTCTGGAACTACTTTCCTTATTAACAAGTGGAAAGATACAGAATGCAGACTGCAACATAGACAGCCATACACCGTGTCGAGGGGAAGGGGTGTAATGATATTTCAGAATGACGTTTGTGTCAAATTCTTAGCAGGAATAACCCCTGCTGTGTGTGGCAGTATAGCAAACAGGTCAATGGCAAGGGTAATTGCCAAATCAGAGAAGAAAACAAGTGGTAAAAACAAGCATTTGACACAACACAGATATTCCATCCTATTTTTAAATAATTGTGATAAATTAAATTTAAATCAATGGTGCCATTATGATGTTAAACAGTTGTGTGGGGTTGCCAGGGTATTGCTATTTACTGATCAAAAGTCAAATCACCAAATCCCTTCAGACCAGATCACTGATCAGCAATCACCTCTAATAAAAAAATCATTCTAGAATTTATTCATAAAAAGTATATATATATATAGCCTAGTTTGTGTTTTAAAATCTCCTTGCAGTTTAACAAAAAAACAAATTGTGTATCACATGTAAATTCCTTCATTCAATTCTATTTTGTATTTTGACACTATGTAATTAATTTTCTATTTATTGAAACCAAGCATAAATCTAATCAAGTTAGTGTTTTTACGCTATTTTACATTTATTCTAAAATAACTAAAGGCAGTAATATAAAATATATATTTATTTTTTAATAACATTCTAATTGCTTACACCAGTCATCATGTTTTAAGGCGTTTTAATTAGTCTTCCCATTAACGCCTCATTTTGTTCATTCAGACCGATTCGTGAACTCGCACGTAAACAAGAGGCGGGATTAATCACATGAACCAATCATAACTGTTCATATCCAATCATAGTGCGATAGACTCGGCATACCGTTGTAACTTTACCTGCTGGTGTCGCTGTGTGACAGTGTTACTTTAGATTCATACACTTTTAAATGTCGTATTTTGCTATATTAACGCTGTTTTATTTTTGAAATATTGATTGTTTTTTCATCCAATTTCTTTGAGGAGACACTGCCACCGTAGCCTCCTCAGAGGAAACATCCCTGATCTGGGGTACTTCAAATAAATAATTTAGCTTGCACTGAATTAAAATTTTTGTAATAATCTTCATTATCTCTACAGACAGATGTGTTTGGAGGAATCTCTCACCCTGAATGCTGAGCATCTGTCCTAGTTTAAGTGCAGCTCCTCTCACTTTGCAGAGAGTCCGAACAATCCTTTCAGCATTGGCTTCTGATATGAACGGATTTGAGTCCAGAATTGCTTTTTTCTGTCCTGCCAAAGAGGAGAGAGGAATAAAATAACCCAACTTGTAAATCACAGCCAATCAATTATTGAACCATAATTTCTAACCACATTTTCCCACCTGATATACCTCCAGATGCAAGACTCTTCTTTGCCACTTCAGCAATGGCTCCAATGCCCAGTCCAACTGCTAAACCTGTGGGAATAATGAAATATTTTGCATTTGTCAAAGCCTTTTTTGAGCTAATTAAACGAGCAATCACACTATAATAGGTGTTATCTCACCTCCAAAGTTCACCAGCCTTCCCAGTCTCGTGACTGGCACTTTTCTCTCTCTGGAACTCTCACTTAACTGAGAAAACAACAGTAACAAATATAACCAGAGAAGGTGTTTTTATAGTCACTGCTTTAAGATAAAATTATAATTGTAATATTTGAACTTCAACACTTTCAATCAGGGCTGTGTAACCCACAACAATGTACAGTTTAGTGTGCTGTACCATTTGCTTATGTTTTCTGGAATCAGGTGTTTTGGCATCTTTGTCGACACCTTCTCTTTTCAGTCCACTGTAATATCTGTGATCTTGATGGAATAAACAGATCTGTCCATAGACGTGCTCTTGAGCTGGACGGATCTCTCCAAATAGCCTGTGTCCAGATCTCCCCAAATACCTGTCACGACCTCTGGCACATTCAACAACGCCACTAAACCTGGAGGCATTTCGGTGGCTGCCATACTCCTGAAACCAAGCATGCAGGACAAACTAAGTCTGGATGAATAGATGAAGCATTGGAAATGTTGACTTCAAATCATGGCAGATATAAAATCCACTCAGACAGCAGCTTGTCAACCTTACCTGTTCTTTAAGGTGAGGCGTGTTAAAACGGACTCGTTTTTGACCTCCGAGTGTAACTTTTCTGAACCCGTTGATTCCCTTCATCAATAACATTTCAGCTGCCATTGTTACCTTTCAGAGCTGTAAAAGCATTAGAACTGTCAGACAATTACTTTTGGATATATATACTAGAACTTTACTTAAACCACAAAAGAGCTTCCGTTAAAAAATAAACTAACTTAAATACAATCTAAAAGATAGATACTCTATGGCAAATGCTTATGGCTCAATACCACACAAGTTGGTGCAGCTCACTCTGACAAAATATCACATCCCCAGCAGAGTCAGAGACCTCATCGCTGACTATTACAACAATTTCAGGATGAGAACCTCATCAGGAGGAGTGACATCAGGCTGGCACAAGGTCGAGATCGGAATCATCACGGGTTGTACCATCTCCGTTATTCTGTTCTCCCTGGCCATGAATATGCTCACAAAGTCTGCTGAAAGTCTGCTGCAGAGGGCCCAAGACGAAGTCAGCTCAACGTCAGCCACCGATCAGAGCATTTATGGACGACCTCACGGTCACCACAGAATCAGTTCCAGGCTGCCGGTGGATTATAAAGGGTCTCGAAAAGCTAATGGAGTGGGCACGGATGCATTTTAAACCAGCCAAGTCAAGATCGATGGTGCTGAGAAGAGGAAAGGTGGATGAGAAATCCCGGTTTAGCGTCGCGGGTGTAATAATCCCGACCATCACTGAGAAGCCTGTAGAGGACAATACTGTTTCCCAACTGTAGGGGGACCCCGAGAGCAAAAGTTACCTGGTGTTACTTTAAGACCAGATGTCGTTCTCTGGTCTGAGTCCACCAAACAAGTGGTTCTGTTGGAGCTTACAGTCCCTTAGGGAAGATCGCTTGGAAGAGGCCTTTGAGAGGAAGCTCACCAAGTACGAAGGACTAGTCAGCGAGTGTCGACAAGCCGGATGGAGAGCAAGTTGTCTTCCAATAGAGGTAGGATGCAGGGGCTTTATAGCCCGATCCCTGTCCAGAGCCTTTAGTCTGTTAGGCATTGATGGAGTGCGGAGGAGAAGAGCCATCCGCAATACCACTGAAGCGGCAGAGAAAGCCTCAAGATGGCTATGGCTCAAGAGAGGAGATCTATGGGGGCAGGGTAGCTAGATTTGCCAACTGGACACAAGCTGGGGTCTGATCAGCCACAGCTGGGTCGCCTGGATGAGGGTGTATGATGTTGAGAGACCCGAAACACCCAATGATTCCAGGAACATCACTGAAGATGTGTCCAGTAGCATCAGTAGATGTATTTGCACAGAAAACCTTAAACCTTTAAATCAGTTTCATTTAGAAGCACTAAAATAACAACAAAAAACTATATAGACACACATTTAAAAAATAATAAAAATAACAAAACACAAAAATTAATATATACAAAACAATTATATGCATATATATATATATATATATATATATATATATATATATACAGTGGTTAAATTGGGCCGGGGCTCTCCGGGGCTAAGCCCCGGCACATAAGCCTGCTCGTTTGCAGTCAGTTGCCTACTGGAAATTATGTCACATACAATTTGATGAAAGTGATGCTTTTGAAAACATATTTCTGACAATAAATGAAAGATTTTTGAAATGGCATGTCTATTTTGTCTCGGCGGAGCTGAGATGAGAACAATCGGAACACGGCCGTATTTTTGTTCAGCTGCTTAATCTCGTTGTCAGTCGACCATGATCGCGCACCGCTCGCGCATGCGCATCTGACACGGATAAATGTACGCAGCAATAATGAATGTTCCTGGGAGACCGTGGTTGCGCGGGATGTGGATGTTCCAGAAATGTCAAAAAAAGTGCCCTGGCCTTGAATGACAAGTCAGCATATTTGTATTTGATCTGTGTGAATTACAGAAATATAAGACTTGCTAGACCTAAGTTACTTTTAGCTACCAAGCTCTGTGGTTAATGAAAATTAAATCAACCATTTATTCTCCAACTTTCAGAGATAAATTGAAATGAGTGGAGCATATCCACCCAAGAAGAGGAAACTGACTTACTACTTCAAAAGGTGGGGTGATATTCCAGACATTTTTAGCATGACTAGCTCAGTAACATGTTGGCAGTAGAGATGGGACAGTATGAAAATGACCAAAATTATCAGTGTTCGGTATTATTCACAAACACATCCAAACGCATAACACCTGGCGTGTAAGAAAAGGCAGACTAATACTGAGGTGTTTGCATACCAGCCATTGTGGGAAGTAATGAAGTTATAGATGAGTGATGAGTTATAGATGTTTTCTCTGTACTGTTTTTAAGAATGTGTATGAAATTAAATGTAAAATCAAAATTAAATTACAAAGGTAAAACACAAATAAATTCAAATGTTGATTGTAAAACTAACCAGTGTTATCATCATTTTTATATCTTAAAGCTGCAGTCCGCAGTTTTCGCCATCTCTGTTCGAAATCTGCAATTGCAGTTATTCGCGGAATTATCAACTTTACGTGGGTTGTGTAATGAGGCAACCACTGGAGCCAGAAATCAAAACTTTGCCTTTTTATGTGTGTGTGTGTGTGTGTGTGTTGTAGTAAAGAGAGAGAATGGGAGAAGGAAGTTTGTATGAGGTGGACCTGGTCACCACAGACCCAAATCTTCTCAGCTGTTGCTACTGTCATATGCTGCACTGTCTCTCCATGTGGCACATTATGTTTGGCACATTGTATGGGTCACTATATCATAACAAGGTAATACAACGTGTAATCAAGTGATGACTGATTAACAGTAATGTAAATGCTAAATGTCCTAATACCTGTTGCAAAGTAAATGCTCTTAACCTTGCAGTTTTTCACACATCATGTAATACTCAATTTCTCCATTTCTTTGCACAAAACTCTCCAGAAAGTGCTATTTAATGGTTTATTTTTCAAAAAAAAAAATTCCTGGGGGGCATGCCCCCGGACCCCCCTAGGGAGAGCACCCCCACATAATAAATCACAATTTAACCCCTGTATATATATATATATATATATATATATATATATATATATATATATATATATATATATATATATATATATAACACTGCTATATTGAGATACTATTATAGTTTTTGTTCATATTTTTAAATAATACACATATAAACTACACTTTACAGCAGTTCAGATTAAATTCAGAAATGTAAAATGCATTCTCCATTGGATTCAGAATGAACCCTGTTCAACCTCCATTAAACAAATTAGTGAGTGAAGTGAAATGACCAAACAAAGCTTTCTGACCTCCGTTTTTAAAGCAATAAAATACTTACTTTAATCCTTGGTGACATTAACTGAAGTCTTCATTTATGATAGGCTACAACTACATCAGACTGCGCTCAAACTCCATTAAGTTTCCGTGAGCTGTCCAAACATACACACGATGGCATGCAATGAAACAGTGATCTGAGGATCTTGAGACAGCAGCAAATGTTACAAGCAGCCAAAAACGGATTCACTAAACGCTTCTTCCTCCAGGAGGCGCTACGGACAGGGTTGCCAAGTCTGCGTAACAAAACTAGCCCAAAGGCTAATCAAAAATAGGCCCAAAGTAGACCAATGACCATATCCCAAATATCAAAATATCCGCTTTCACATAGAAGCCTTAAACCTAGTCCCAGACTAAAATACATGTTGAACTGAAAGCACCTTGCAGTGACATATCTTAAAATATGTCAGTGCTATATGTCTCAAGATCATAGACTGTAGCTCAAGATGTATATACTGTAAGTAGCCTAGCCTAATGTTTTTTTTTTCTCAGGCACGTTTATGAAAGCTACTTAAATGTCCTAATTGTGACATTCCCATATTTTATAGTCCCTGTTATGCTAAAGGCGTTTCACCGCACTCACGAAAAACAAGGTGCCAGACAGACACAACTAAACAACTCAGAAAATAAATAAACTGTCCGCACACTTGAATCCTTTCAAGCAATTTTAATCGCCAAGCTTTCGGTCACAAGACCATCCTCAGGGCATAGTCCCTGTTATGCAAAATGAACACTAGCCTATATTTTAGTGATCAGAAAACTTAACGATCTAGCAGTTTTATCACTGGTAGAATTATCACTTTTTACAATGTCAAACCTTTAACACGTAGGGGAATCAATCCGCGGCAAGAGTTTTAAAGTAGGCTAATTACGCAGGAAAACCTCGGACTTGGCAACCCTGACTACAGACCCCCAGTTTTTAGATTAGAGACGCAAATATTATTGTATTTTCTGCCATCTATTGGTAAAAGCAAGTTCTGCTGTTTTATTTTTCATTACACTAACTTTTTTTGTGCGTCCTTCCATTTCTTTCTATTTACCCTACTGAACAATCGTGTCTTTGACTCTCATATAAATATGCTGCAAAAATCTTCACATGCTTACATTAGCTTGTGGTAAACTTGTTGCTCAATGACTTCATAAACAGGTTTGAGACCCATATGGTATTCGTTTTTAATACAGCTTTTAAGCAATGATACAATATTTTTTTTTTTACATCAAAACAACAACAAAAAACTGTGGTCATTTGCAGTCATTCCCCCGAATCAGAACAATAGGCTACATCTTGAATAAAAAAAAACAAATGATTAATCAGTCCAATAATCTTTACACTTTTCAGTCAAATAAATGAAAATGTCTTCTGGAAAAAAAAAATACATATTTTTTTCTTGATCTTAATTTCTACTCAACAATACACATTTGTTTGTTTAAAAGGACAGCTTTAAGCAGCTTTGCCGATGTCCGGTATTAATGTCAAGCTTTGATAAATGTTTTTAATTTGGGGAAAAGGCGCAGGGCATTCTGGGTAGTGACCTCTATGACCTTCTCCAAGGGAATTCCTTTGATTTTGGCGATATATTCGGCACTAATGCTGATGTTCCTTGGTACATTCCTCACCTAGAGTTAAAACACAGATGTAAATAAACGTCAAATCATGTTTATGACAGAAAAACTGAAAGCTGCTGTACCTGCTTCTCAGGTCCCAGCGCAGGAGCGTCCGTCTCTAAACACATGCTCTCCAGAGGAACCTGCTTCACCAGCTTCTGCTTCTTATCAAACGTGGATATCATGTGATGTGTGACTAATAAATGCACTGAGGTGTCTTTGTAAACTTTACTAACAGATATACACAACAAGTTCAACATTTGGACAAGATCTTGAGATATTAAGAACATTTTCATATTAAGACTTTCGCTTAAATGCTTGAAATTAGTTTGTAGACAAATTTAAATTATATATATATATATATATATATATACATGTTTGTAAATCTTTAAAAAATAAATTCATCAAATTTGATTGAGAATGAAGAAGCCCAAATATTTAAAAATATAAAAAAGTGTGATTTGGAGTGTATGTCTATTAGCAGAGCACATACTGTAAAGAGAACTTGCAAATATTGGCATGAGGAGTCCAAACTACGGTGGCTGAGAGAGCTCAAAGCGCTGCAACTTAAGAAAACACATGCAAATAGAGAAAAAAAAAAACATGCAAATTAAGAAAACATCTTCATCAGTTTTACAACACATGTGTGCTCCACATACTCCCAACACAACCAAATACAGAAACACACTGCAAATAGCACAGACCACATCGGAAATGTTTCCAGGGGACCAAAATAAGTGACAAACCCGGCTTTTTTTAGCAAAACATACAGAGATGACATGTTTATGACAACTTTGTATACAATATACAAAATGTATATGTTCAATGTCATCAGAATACAAATAAAAAAATTTAAATAAAATAAAAAGAACATGAGGGTAAGATATTAATCTATAAATCAGTTACATTGTACAAATTTTGGCATGTTATGTTTAAGTTTCATAAGAAATGTTAGGTAATGCAGGCAGGGGCGTCATGCAAGCCAAAATTCTGGGGGGGGGCACAATCTGAGACGTTGCAATTGTTTTCTGACGGGTGATATGGATCATGTTAGGAGGGGTCAGGGGGTTTCTCCCCCTGACAATTTTTAAATTCTGGCTGCTAAACATACCATTTCAACGCAGTTTGGGAGGGACAGAAATACCTTAACGGAGCTAGCAGCAACCCTCCTCTATCTGAGGACTAAGTTAAAGTATCTATTTTGTAAGTTAATGTAAAAGACAGGTTGATGAAAGAACTGTAAGCTCAAATTCAAAAGCTTTTGAAGTCTACTTCATTAAAGCATGTACACACACACACACACACACACACACACTTACTGTACACTAAGGCCTACTACACATGATTTTAAAAACAGTACCATTGCAGTTTTTGTTATGAGGTCTGACTTTGTGGTGCTCTGAAATTAAGTTATTTTAATATTAATATGTGATGAAGGACTTTGAAAGAAGTTTGACAGATTTCAGTGCTGAATAAGGTTAACACTACCCCGTTTATTTGAAAATGGTTAATATTTGACAGAAATGTAAAAAAGTAATCAAAACAAATGTAATACGTAACATTACTTTAGTAAAATCATTGAAATACTGTAGTTACACTGCTCATTATTATATTTTAATATATTCAGATATTATATTCAGATAACACTACTATGGCTTATTGGCTTTGTATGGCAGTCAGTAACGTTAGCCAACGTTAGTTTACGGTTAGACTAGGCTAGCTATCGATAAAGTTACACTGACACAACTTAAGTTAATGCTCTGAATTCGCAGCTAATATCAAATCCATAACTTTTTGATCAAGTTAAAATTTCCAGGTCAACCACAAATAATCCCACTACCTTTTAATATCATCCGATAACTAATTCAATGCCGATTTGTTGCTTTGCCCACTTACCACTTCAAGACCATCTGTAAAACATTGCCAGCTCAACGTGCGAGACGAGTGAGTTGCTTGAACATACACAGCAAAGATTCTAGAGCGCTACGCGCGTAGCGCTCTAGATTTGATTTACACAGACACCATATTAGGGAAAAGGGGCGGGCTGATGCTGACCGATTTATTACACATCCAGAAGAATACATTTGAGTCGTTATAGGCTCTGGTAATTATGGAGCATAATAGGAATAAAGTTGTGACAAAACAATTTTCAGGGAGGAAAAATCTGAGGGGGCACGTGCCCCCTCACTTTGAATGGGCATGACGCCACTGAATGCAGGGTCCTAAGATGATACGGCAAGTTTTAAAGTTGAGACGCTCACACACAGATATATAACGCGTATTTTAAAAACTTAAAATGTATTTTTATTTGCAACAGTTATGTTAACAGCTATAATACGAAATGTCCTTCGTAAGAACAGCTATTCGGCCGAGCTGCGTTGTCATGGGAACATCCCAGGTGAAAATAATGAGGAAATGACGTTGTCTTTCGTTGCTCCCTTCGCCAAGTGCGTTCCAAACGGCTACGTGATGGCACACAAGCGCCCTGTTCACTCCAAAGTCCACACTTCAAGGGCTCTGCCGTCTGCCCTTCGAAGGGAGTAGGGCATAGGGATGGTCACGAGCAATAAGCATGTCCCAGCTGGGTTCGTCACTATGGTCTGTGCTATTTGCAGCGCGTTTCTGTATTTGGTTGAGTTGTGAGTATTTGGAGCACACATGTGTTGTGAAAGATGTTTTGCATGTATTTTCTTCAGTTGCAGCGCGTCGATCTCTCTCGGCCACCGTACAAAACCTTTTAACAGTAGGTTATATTTACCTGATCACTCCTTACAATGGATGGAGGTATTGAGAAAAAATAACCAGCTTTCACACCCTCCATTGCAACTGAAGGTTTTCCGTCAAATGCATGAAGAAGTGCATTTTCTACACCTTATTGAAAACAGACAAGATTGAAATCATGAAAAGCAACAGATTTATGAATAAGCGAGCACTGTTTGTCATGCATGTTTTTGGTATGTATGCGTACCCAGCTCC
Source organism: Tiaroga cobitis (assembly GCA_030578255.1). NCBI lineage: Eukaryota > Metazoa > Chordata > Actinopteri > Cypriniformes > Leuciscidae > Tiaroga > Tiaroga cobitis. Next base: position 39,908,701 of record CM060607.1, on the reverse strand, counting down.
TTCAAAAGATGAATGGTTGGTCTTCCAGCAGATCTTGAGTGTACATTCCTAACAGACAAAACTCACTGCTATATGAACGATCATACTGTCATTTTTTTATGTGCACAAATATACAAAGCCAGAAGCGTGACACTTACAGGGCCAGATTTAACTGCTTCGCGATTTCAGCCTGTCGAATGAGTACCTGTCTCTGTCCGTCTTTCCCAGCGTCACTGTTGACTACACGTGGTGTGAAATCCAGGCCGACCTATATGTAATGATACATATTTAAACATTTATAAAAACATCATAACACTGAATAGTTCATTTAGGTATTGATGGAAGAGGACGACTTTGTTTTTTGCTTGCATTAACAAAAGTTTGACCAACAATGTTGGACTGCTCATTGCATTATGCAGTAGTGAAACAATTTTTAACCATTAAAGGTAGGTGATTTTTTTAAACAGTTTTTGTTACACTGGTTTAAACTCTCTTCTCTTTTCATCAATACTAGAAGTGGTCTAAATATTAAAACATGTACATATATCTTTTGTGGAAGACTCAGGACCAAAAAAATGTTCGTCCAATCATTGCATTCGGTCCGAATGCAATGATAGGATGTCCCACCTGTCTGTCGACATATGTATTTCCATACCTCTGCGCACCTGCTCGCGCAGCCATCACACGTCATCAGCGGCGCGTTTCGTAAGGTTATGCAGAGTTAGGCCTCGTCCACACTAATATGTTTTCGTTTGAAAACGCATCTTTTTTTCTCCGTATTGGCCTTCCGTCCACACTTTTATTCATAAAAACAAAGCTTTTTGAAAACGCTCTCCAAAGTGGATAAATTTGAAAATGTCGTTTTCGCGTTGTAGTGTTGAATGTCAAAACGGAGGTATTTAAAACCGATAACGTAAGTTTAGTCATGTGACGCATATTAAACCCATAGATATTTATGTTTATACCGGTATTGTGCCTGTTAGGTGCTATTCAGTTTCACACAGTTGCTAAAATATGTTTACTCGCATTTGCTGTCCTGCGGCAAAACATGACAGCAGTTGCATTTAGACCAAACATATGGTGACTGAGTGCGACCTGGACGCATCAGTGAATGGTGAGATATTTTGCTAAATAAAGCGTTATATGAGGGTTTACGTATGCGCAGTAAGGTGAATTTAGCGTTTTCAGATGTTTCAGTGAGGATGAGAAACTTTTGGAAAACGTTTGAAAACACAAATGTGGACGGAGAGTGATTTTAAACAAAAACGCTGTTTTCAAATGTATCCGGATTAATGTAGACGCAGCCTTAGACAGACAGTCACAAACAAACAGCAGCCGCCCGCCTTTTACAGTTCCTGCTGAACCAAAACAATGAAGTTATGCTGCGTTTACACCCTCTCATAACCGTAATTACGATATGGCAATCAGTGACGTTCTACCCAGAACTGTTCACGTCCTCAGACTCGGATTTATGCGCTTCCATGTCAATACTATCAACAGCGAAATGAACCTGCAGCAGTCAGGTGGTACAACTAAAGCTCTTTGAAGGATAATTCCGGTATTGAGCACTTTGAGTCTATTTTCTAGTTTGTTTTGGATGAACTAGAGTGGTGGACATTTTGACGATGGGTCCTGTCTCGACTTTTGGACTCTTTGGGGCTGTTTACACCTGGCCACTTCATGCGTTTTCTCAGATCGGATAGCTATCTGATTTATCAAAACGATTCCATTTACACCTGGTCACATAAATGTGTTTTTGCAAAACGGATATAAGTCCGATCTTCAATTCCCGCGCTATATGCAGATTTAATGGAGTGCACGTCACCGAAAGCAACAGATATGAGCTGCATTTTATTGATCATCAGCTAATTTCAAAATCAAAGAGAGCAATAAGAGAGAGCGGCAACAGCCCTGGTAAGATCATTTCGTTTCTTTACCTTTAATGAAGATGATTGTGTGTTAAGCGTCTGCGACTTACTTTCACTTTGATTTGCGATAGTTTGCACGTTGGCTTGATAAATAGATGCTCAGCTGCGGTAATGCGTGTTGCAGTTGCGTCGTCATATCTGACTATAACATGACATTTAGCCTATAAAACACGCTCTCACACGTTTATTTTTTAGCATTTTTGGGAGGAGTAAAATTTACATATGTGGTTTCAACAACCAGATGCATTTACACTTGTCCAGTTTCGTCTGGAATGCGGTCCAGACCACCTCCTGATGTGGTTTGAGCGATCGGATTCAAATCCGTCTCGAATGCGTTTCGGAGGGCATTTACACCTGGTCTTTTCACGATCGGATAGCTATCCGATCACAGAAAAAGCATGAAGTGGCCAGGTGTAAACAGCCCCAACCACTCGGTGAGTTGCACAGTTTTGAAAACGAACGTTAAGGGTTGTTTTAAGGACATGTTTGTGCATGCCGGTAGACAGGCGATTCTAAGAGTCAAAAAGTCGAGACCGGACCCATCGTCAAAACTGTGTCACTGTTCTGCGTCACTGTCCACCACTCTAGTTCATCCAAGACAAACAAAAAAATAGACTCAAAGTGCTCAATACCGGAATTATCCTTTAAGTTGTTTACAATCATTAAGATTGTAATATTATGTGCTTTGAGACATGAGGTCATTTAATGCCGTCTCTGGTGAAGTTTTTGTTTGGTCTGGCTCTTAATCTTAATGTGTTTTGAAGGAGGCGTGGCTTTAGAGAGCGCTGTGAAAAGAGGGTGGGATCTTGTGCTTTCTTGCTAACTTGCTATTGCTAGCCTCTCCGAAATTGCCTACCCTACCTTTAAGGGATTAAAATCTTACAGAACTCTATTCTCTACTTATAACAACTAGTTAGACATTCAGTATATGTCTAACCTCACCAATAGCCACAATGTGCTCCTTGTATTTGTCAATCAGCGGTAATGCAGCATCTAAATCCTGTGGGGCAGAAAGAAGGAAACCGTGTCAGCTGTAAGACAGTAAATACAATAAATGTATCTTTATATGCATATGTTTCAGACCTCCAGTACGGCTCCTCTGGGTTGTGCTGGATCTTGGACAGGATGAACTCCAAGACATGGCATAATGAATCCAGGAAACCTATAGGAAATTAAAGCCATTTAATATTGAGTTTGCTGAAAGTAATACACAAGATCATATGTAAGATATACCTTTGTGAGAGCTGTATAATTTTCTCAAATTCACCAGCATGCTCTGCTACAGCAAGAAGGGCAACAAGCCCAGCCTAAAAAAAATAAAAACAAACATTACTGCACTCTTAATATGGATATCAGATTTGACAGAAAATATAGATAGAAAGAGGTACCTTTTTAGACTCTCCAATGACATCATCAATGTCCTAAATAAACACAACACACACTCATTAAGGAACTTCTCAGATAGTTCCATAGTATTATGAACATTGTAACTATTTTTCTTTCTTACACTGTCAAAATCCTCGGCAGAAATATGACAGTGACAGTCGATATATCCTTGCATAGATGTATATTTTCAGATCGTTGAAAACATAGACTGTAAAGGTTGAAAACCACAGTCCACACGGAATCACTATAAACTAGTACAGAACAGGATGTGACGAATCCGACTACAGCGAAGGTTTATGTCATGAATATTAATTAGGTCCTCCAACATTGCTTTAGCCAATCATCGGCGATCGTCGTGTTTCCTAGTTAATATTCATAATTCGAGGCTTCGCAGTGGTGGCGCTTGTTTCCAGGTTTCTGAATGAGGAAGCTGTATTTTAAACGTTTTTTTGTTGTTGCAGTTGACAGGTATATCACGTGAGTTATGTAGACGACCACAACACATCATGTGATCTGACACAACTCCCATTTGATCGCTGTGAATAAGAGACAGCGGCAGCACAATGCATCATTGGGGTGTTTTGTCCCTTTTTTTACTCTCGATTGGCAGCTGTCTTTGTCAATACAAGCCAACTTGGGAATCAATTGATTCAAGACCTATACCGGAATGGTTCGATCAAGCCAAATTCGGCATTTTCATTCACTGGGGAGTGTTTTCAGTTCCCAGCTATGGCAGTGAATGGTTCTGGTAAGTCTGCGTCTGGTTTGATACTGGACAGTAGTTTGACAGTCGGCGCTGAGATCAGAGTTGGGGAGTGTCGCAAAAGTGCAAAACGTTCAACAGTGCATGATTATATACAAGGCATTTTTCTGTGAATACATGAATTATGCTGTGTAACGATTCAACTTAATTTAGTTAAAAACGAAGTAGCTATATAATTTAAGTGTGATTTATAAATGTGCAATAGCTGTTTAATGCAAGTAAATAAGTCTATTTAACTTCTTAGTGTTTTTGACCTACAGATGTCAAACCACACGTAATTCAATCACTAGCTCTTGCCACACATCTTACCGTGTGATTTTAAAAATGATGTTTTAGTTGATTTTAGAGAGATTTTTTTTAAACTTTGAACTATTAAAATCTATTTAACTTCCTGGTCATGTGACCTGATGCTGCCACACCCACACACATTGTATTATAAGAACAAATATCTCTCACACATCTTTCATGTGTTTGTTTTTGGTAAAATGTCTTTATAAATTTTTTTTATTATTGAAATCTATTAAAATTGCTAGTGTCATGTGACCTGATTATATCACACCTGTTTTGTATTATCATTTTGCATGTTTTTGATGATTTTATTTTTCAGAATGAGGAAGCTTTCTCAGTTGCGGTATTTTTATTGTTTTGTTTTGCAGTTGGCAGATATGTGACGGATCATGTGAGTTTTTATACAACAACCACACTACATCATGTGATTTTTAAACAACTCTCATTGATCGTCGGGTACAAAACAATTCCCATTCACACAGATCCGCGAAAACGACTAAAAACGCTGTATTTTGCTGCCAGGCCATTAGATGGTGATGAAACACTCTAGACTGAACATGTAATGCATATGCATGACGTCATCGTTTTCACAGATTCACGTTTTTATTGTTTACAGCTTTACACAGAAACCGTTTTCAAAAACTTTCACTTTGAAACCTGTTTTCAGGCACCCAAAACGCCATTGTCGTTTAAATCAACGACCAAAACTCATAAAAAGTTTAACGCTTTTAGTTGAAAACGGTGTCGTGTAAAAAGTCCCTTAGCGTCTTTGGCAGCTATTTAAATTGCTTGGGTGTTGTGACCTGATGATGTCACATTAGTTGAAGTATCATTTTGTGTGTTTTTGCTGATTTTTTTTTTTTTTAGAATGAGGAAGTATGTCAAAATACTTAGAAGTTATTTAATTTAATTTAAACAGTTATAACACATTTATAAATTATACATAAATTATATAGCTACTTCGTTATTGTTTCAGATCACATGTGGTTGTCTACATGAACTCACTTGATCTGTCACATACCTGCAACATACAGATTCCTCATTTATTTTTTAATTCAAACTATTTAGCTTCCCTATCATGTGACCTGTTGTTGTCACACAAGGCCTGTTTATATTGTCAGATGTTTCTCACACAAAAGTAATTTCATAATAACCATGTTAAGTAAATGCTTATCAAGTATTTGGTAGTACTATAGCCAATTGTACTATTAACATGGCACTTTGAGTTTGAAGAATTTAGTGGGTCCAGGCCTTGTGGCTTTTTTCTGAGAAATGCATAAAATAAGAATATGATGTTGAAAAAGAGTGGAGTGTACACAGCGACGATAGAGGGAGAATCAGATCAGTATATGAATCTGGTCAGTCTTGAACCATGTGCACCGTGCTCTGCGCCATGCATTCATTCAAGAAGACTGTTAGATAAGGAATGTTAAAGGTGCAGTAAGTGATTTCTGAGAAACACTGTTGATATTTAAAATCAACCCAAACAAACACGCCCCTCCCTTCATTGTTCTGCCTCCAAAATGCACAAGCACCCATATCTTTGTTCTGTGAAACATAGCAAAACCTTTAGTTATAAGGTTAAGGGTACCCTTAGTGAAACATGGGTTGCAAGAAAAAACCTATGGATCCACTTGAGGATCCACTTAAGGAAATTTAAAGGAATAGTTCACTTAAAAATGAAAATTCTGTCATCATTTACTCACCCTCAAGTTTTTCCAAACCTGTATGAGTTTCTTTCTTCTGGTGAACACAAAGGAAGATATTTAGAAGAATGTCGGTAACCAGGCAGTTGATGGACCCCATGGAAGTCGGGTCAGAGGTCACTCTTCCGCCGGAACTAGACTCGCGTGCGGCCGTTACCTGAAGCCAGTGATTATAGTTAAGTTATAAATATGGATATTTGTTTAACACAAACGCATGGCTTCGCTTCAGAAGGCCTTCGTTGAGCTTTATTAACCCTGGAGTCGTATGGATTACTTTTATGATGGATGGATGCGCTTTTGGGCTTCAAAATCTAAGGTACTAATCATTCTCATTATAAAGCTTGGATATGATTGCTTGAGGGAGAGTAAATTATGATCCATAAAATAATATTTCCTTAAAATAATAAATAATAGATTATGTTTGCAGATGTTAGGTGATATGATATTGTTAAATTTGAATCAAACTATAAATGTTTAAAAAATTGTTATAAAACCACCAAGGGCATGTTTCCACATGCATGTATCTGCATGTAAGATGTTTGAGAGATGTTTGTTAATATAATACAGTGGGTGTGCCAACATCAGGTCACATGACCAGGAAGTTAAATGGATTTTAATCATTAAAACAATTATATAAAATCAACAGACATGTTCCCAAAAACAGGAGCATGTAAGATGTTTGACAAGTGTTTATGAATATAAAACAGTGGAGGTGCCAACATCAGGTCACATGACCAGGAAGTTAAATAGATTTTAATATTTAAAAAAATCAGGATATTTCCTAAATCCAAGTCATGTTAGATATATGTGATATGTGAAGATATTATAACTGATGTGATGTCATCAGGTGACAGTTATATAAATGTGAATATTTAATAAAAAAAAATACAATTATATTTTTTACAAATCCAATATGTGTAAAATATATGGCATGGGTATGTGAATGCATTGCTAAACACCTTAATAGAAAATAATAAAAACAATGCAATAACTATGTTACTGTATCTAGTGAACAACCCCTAGTGATTTTTTTCACACTTCTCCACCTAATTCAGACTCTAGTACATTCTATTAATAATGATATCCATATTTTGGATTCTTTGAATGATTTTTTTTTTTCATGCACTTTTATGGCAGTCCCTTAATCTGGTCAGAGAGTGCCAACTAATGTGCAAACTAAGTCAAACCAACTTTACCACAGTGCAAAACAGCATCAGCAGCACAAATACAGTGTGAATGACACTAACATAAAAAGTGCCCTAAAGTATTGTTATGTTTAATTTGCACATATGCTGTACAACACCATGTTATTGTTTGAAATACCCACGAATACCATGTAATTATCATTGTACATTAATGTTAATCATTCTACAATATGGTTTATCATGGTATATCAAAGTACCATGATACTACAATCTGATACCTTACAAAGCTACAAGAGTGAATGTGAGTTTATAACATTAAAACAGGTCATACAACCCCAAAAATACAAAGAAAATGAAGCCTATGTTTGTAAAATGATCATATCTCGCATGTTTAATTCCATGAAAATATTGCATGATGTGAACACATTTCCCCTCCACCAGACATTTTACTTTTGAGTTATATAGCAAAAAAATACTGTAATAATTTTTTTTTAGTTCTCATTACAGTAATAAGATTTAGATATTTTTTTTACATTACAATGTGCATAATATTAATTAAAAAAATTATATCTGAAATGCAAATAATCCAAATCGTTCTAAAAAGTAAGCTTTATTTTCTTTAATCAAGAAGTTAAATGGCTGGTCACTTTATGACAGTGTTTTTGTATTCGTATATTTGAGGTTAATTGTGCTTAATAGTTTTGTTTTCCAACAGGTGGTACTGGCAGGGCCAGAAATACCCATCTTATGTTAACTTTATGAAGCAGAATTATCCACCTGGCTTCACCTACGCAGACTTTGCATCTCAGTTCCACGCTGAATTCTTTGATCCTGTAGAGTGGGTTGATATTTTTGCCTCGTCTGGAGCCAAATATATTGTGCTCACAACCAAACACCATGAAGGTTTGTGAAAAATTACTGCACCGACTGCGTTGCATTTCATTTTTGCATATCTGTCAACTCTAATTATTTTAATGCCATATAATTACAATGAAAAATACTGTAAAAATGCCATGCTAAAAACCGGTTAATTGGTTAACTATAAAATACCTTTGATATAATTGGTTTAACATCACATTCTATGTGAATTTCCTGTAAAATACTGTCAAAATTATGGTCTATGGTATATACAAGTATACAGTATGATTTATCAAATAACTTAGAGTGAATAACAGTAAAAGGCCATTTCCAGAAGCCCCTATGTGACACATCATATACAGTATGATAATATTTTCTTTAAATTGTTTTATTTTCTCTTCTTTTTTTTGTTTATTAGTGGTGCACTGTACATTAGGCTGTTGTGTGTTACATTCTCTGTTATTTAGTTAATGTTTATTGCATTATTTTAGTTTCAGTTGTGTTACTCTGATGGTCTTCGTGTGGATGACCCTGTGCCCTGTCTATATATGAGTATTAGCCATGATTTATGGTGGTTATTAGTACAATTTCAAGATACAAAAGCAGATTTTATCCAAGTAGATAAAATATACAGGCACCAAAATGCCATACCGCAATACCTAAAACATTGGCTGCGTCCGAAAGCTTAAAACTGCTGCCTTCAGATGACACATTCCAATGTAGGAAGGCATCAACGCACGCCTAAATCCAATGTTAGCTTCACTTCCTGTCACCTGAGATACTTTCATCTGATGGATTTTTGAAGGCAGTATAGATGTATCCTTCACTGCCTTTGACTTCCCACAATCCTGTGCGCTTTCCATTCAGTGACAGTAGGCTTTATGCACAGCTTCACTACTTCCTGAACTTCAGCCAGCCCTTTGTTTCCTGTCTGCCATTATTGGACAAACTGATTAATCCAGGTGTGCCTGATTATTGTAACTGAGGCCAGGCACACCTGTATTAATCAGTTTGTCCAATAATGGCAGACAGGAAACAAAGGGCTGGCTGAAGTTCAGGAAGTAGTGAAGCTGTGCATAAATCCAGTTGAGCTAAAAATAAAGATGGCGCCTGAAAGTTGTGGTTGGAGGTAAAAGTTTGTGTAAATGCACGTTTTTGATAAACTTTTTTCACTTTTTGTCATTTCTAGTGACATTTTTGTCATTCACAGTGCATTCACAAATACAACTTTTGATTTGAATAATGTATTAATAAATGTTGAGATGAACTAAGGTTAATAGGTAACACTTTACAATAACGTTTAGTTAGTTAACATGAGCTAATAATGAACTGCACGTATACAGCATTTATTAATCTTTGTTAATGTTAATTTCAACATGTACTAATACTTTATTAAAATCTTGTTAACATTAGTTAATGCACTGTGAACTAACATGACCTAACAATGAACAGCTGTATTTTTTTCTTAACTAACGTTAACAAAGATTAACAAATACAGTAACAAATGGATTGATCATAGTTAGTTAATACATTAACTAATGTTAACAAATGAACCTTACTGTAAAGTGTTATTCATTCCTGTGTTTCAATTTCCTCAGGCTTTACAATGTGGGGCTCAAAGTACTCGTGGAACTGGAACGCCGTGGCGGTTGGGCCGAAGCGGGATCTGGTGGATGAGATCGCCACTGCTTTGCGGAAACACAGTGATTTGCGTCTGGGGCTTTACCACTCCTTGTTTGAGTGGTTTAACCCTCTGTACAGAGCCGATGCTGACAACCACTACAAAACCAATGTGTTCCCTACTACCAAGACCCTGCCCGAGCTGTACGAGATAATCAACAAGTTCAAACCTGAATTACTGTGGTCTGATGGTGACGGAGATGCGCCTGACAACTACTGGAACAGCACAGGGTTCCTCGCCTGGCTCTATAACGAGAGGTAAGGACACCTTAACATGAGTGTCATGATTACAAACCAAGAAAACAGGAGGTCCAAAGGCAGCAGATAGGAAAAAAATATCAAATGCAATGTCCATTTCATCCCTTATCGAAAACACCTGTGATCCTCAACAGTTTACATTCAGAATTTAAATCAAATTACTATACTGTATTACAAAATTGGTTGAATTATTTTCAATAATATTTATTCTTTAATATTATGTATTTTAATATTTCATGGTATGAGACAATATTCACATCTAATTTAAACAAATTCAAAAAATTTTTTTGAAAAAATCTTATTTTTTAATGACTATTATTTAAATATTATTTAAATATAATTACTACACCCCTGTTAAACCCCTAATATATATATATATATATATATATATATATATATATATATATATATATATATATATATGTGTGTATGTGTATGTGTGTGTGTGTGTGTGTGTGTGTGTGTATTACACACAGGCTACTTCGTTGTGGCTGTAGATTGTACCCCAGAAATTTCTCTGAATTTTCTATATTTCTAAATATCTATATTTCCTGTTCATTTCATTTTCATCCACAGAGATCACAAGCATGACAGTTTTTATTCAAGACCATTCATCCTTATCTAATCATGTCCAGAATTTAGCAAGTGGCACAAAAGTTTCACCAAGTTTCGTTTCATTCAGATGAAGTAAAAAAATAAAAAAATGTACAATTTTTAAAATGACCAAAGACCACCATCTACTATAGGGTTTTAAAATGTTGTGATTTATATACTGTTTGCCATTCTTTTTTTATTTTGTTAGAATACATGGCGACTTTTGAATGGCCGTCAATGGCGAAAAATGCTTTTTGGCAACAGAATAGTGTAATTCCTGCATCTACCAGCAGGGGCTCACTTTTTTAACTAGCTAAACCTTGCCCCAATGATCGCCTCAATCAAAAGATTCCAATTTACCTTTATAACAATAGCATTTTTCTCCTAAACGATTATTGATTATATGTCAATGTTTTGGAGTACACTAGTGTCTAGATGAACTCAAAGCTATCAGACATAGACTAAAGACTTTAACTTTGATTTCATTTCAAAATAACATTGTAGAGAACCAAACAAGTTGCATACTAGAACTGTCTATGTAAAGTCATGTAGCTTAACTGATGGCAAATGTGTGTTTTCAGCCCTGTACGTAACACTGTTGTGACCAATGACCGATGGGGATATGGCAGCATATGTAAACATGGCGGATATTACACCTGCTCGGATCGGTACAACCCAGGACACCTGGTGAAGCACAAGTGGGAGAACTGCTTGTCCATTGACCAGAGGTCATGGGGCTACAGGAGAGAGGCCAAACTCAGTGATTACCTCACCACCGAACAGCTGATACAAGTGAGTTTTACATTCATTCGCTCTGACACTGTTTTATCGATGTGTAATCTGACATTATCGAGTTTGTCCTTCACTTCAAAAACCACAAAAAAAAAAAAAAAACACGCCTATAGAGTGCATACACTGCATGTACACACTGCTTATAGGAATAGTTCACGCAAAAATGAAAATTAGTCAGTTTCTGTCAGGATTAATATTTTGAAGAACAGAAAGTTCAAAAGAACAGCGTTTATTTGAAATCGAAATCTTTTGTAACATTATAAATGTATTTACTGTCCCTTTTAATCAATTTAATGCATCCCTTCTTCTTAAAAGTACATTTTACTGGCCCCAAACTTTTGAACGGTAGTGTATAAATATGCAGTGAGCATTTAGAAGTCCTCTGTTTGTCTTACAGAGTCTCGTGGAGACCGTGTCCTGTGGGGGGAATCTGCTGTTGAACGTCGGCCCCACACATGACGGCCGCATCGTGCCCATATTTGAGGAGCGTCTGCGGCAGATTGGTCAGTGGCTTCAGGTGAACGGAGAAGCCATTTACAACAGCAGCGCATGGAGAGTTCAGAACGACACTGTCACTCCTGGAGTTTGGTCAGTTACATTATGAATTCTCTCTCATGTACAGTAACGTTCTACGCAAAAGTCTTTGTTTCTTTGCCTCTGTTTCTCTCTTCTTCCGTTTAATCTCTTTCACCTTTATTTGCTTTTAAATCAAAGTATAATTTTGTTTTGTCCTAACAGGTATACATGGAATCCGAAGGAGAATGCAATCTATGGTATTTTTCTTTCATGGCCCTCTGATGGGTTCATTGTTCTGAACGACCCCATTGTGTCACCGTCCAAGACTCAGGTAATGTATATTGTAGAAAATTATATATAAAAGAAGATTCTTATTGAATAATTGATTGTTTTTAAAGCCCGGCTTTAAAACGTTAGCGACCAACCATATTATGACCCTGGATGACAAAACCAGTCACAAGTAGCACGGGTATATTTGTGGCAATAGCTAACAATACATTGTATGGGTCAGAATTATTGATTTTTCTTGTATGCCAAAAATCATTAGGATAAGATCACGTTCCATGAAGATATTTTGTAAATTTCCTACCTTAAATATATAAAACATTTATTTTTGTGAGTGAATGCAGTACAATCAGGAACATAAATGGACAAATTTAAATGCGATTTTCTCAATATTTAGATTTTTTTGCACCCTCAGATTCCAGATGTTCAAATATTTGTATCTCGGCCAAATATTGTCCTATCCTAACAAACCATACATCAATGGAAAGATTATTTATTCAGATTTTAGATGATGTATACATCTCAATTTAAAAAAATTGACCCATGTGACTGGTTTTGTGGTCCAGGTTCACTAGCAGCTGTTGCCAGCTCATCAGGTGATCTTCTTTTTTCCATGTACACTAACGTTCAAAAGTTTTTTTTAAAAGAAATTAATAATTTTACTCAACAAGGATGCATTCAATTGATCAAAAGTGGTTGTAAAGACATTTATAATGTTATTTCAAATAAATACTGTTCTTTGGAAATTTCTCTTCATCAAAGAATCCTAAAAAAAAGATGTGTCACGGTTTCCACAAAAATATGAAGCAGCACTCTTTGATAATAACCAGAAATGTTTCTTGAGCAGCAAATCGGCATATTAGAATGATTTCTAAAGGATCATGTGACACTGAACACTGGAGTAATGATGCTGAAAATTCAGCTTTGCATCACAGATGCAAAATAAAATACATTTAAAAATGTTTTAATAAAAAACATTTATTTTAAATGTTAATAATATTTTTACAATATCACTGTTTTTACTGTACTTTTGATCAATTAATGCATCCTTGGTGAGCAGAAGAGACTTCTTTCAAAAACATAAAAAATCTTACTCATCCCAAACTTTTGAATGGTAGTGTCTGTCCTAATTCTTATTTAGTTTGGCAGTTTTTATCAAATTACTATACAAAATGCTTCGAATTGTTACATTTTCATGCAAATATCCTGTTTGAGCACATTCAATTGCGTTTCACAAATCTGCGTTTCATTCCTATGGGAATGTCTGAGCAAGTGACATTTGCCGATTTCTTTTTTCTGAGAAACACTGTTGATATTTGAAATTAACCCAAACAAACACGCCCCTCCCTTCATTGCTCCGCCTCCAAAATGCAAGAACACACAATGCAAGAGTGAATGTCACAATGCAAGAGTGAACAAAAAAAAATAAAGAAAAGATGACGAATGAACAACAAGGAAGAACAAAAAATGAACATACAATACATAAGTAAATACAAGCAAGAGTTGTTTGTTAGTCGCCAGCAGCACATCAGCTCCAGACAAACAATGACACTCAAAACTGTCCTGTTACTAAAGCTAACATTACAACAACAGCATATCTTGGTTCTGTGAAACAGCAAAACCAATGTTACTCAAATACAGAGTAGAAACAACAGAACCTCGGCATCCCTTTTCAGGCCTTCCCACTTAGATCTCTCCAGCGCTGGAAAGCTTTTCTAATATTAACGCAGGTCATAAAGCTCTTGCCTGATCATAACCCTTCTTTTTCCTGTGATTTTCCTCTGACATTTTCTCTTTTGTAATGTCTCTCAGCCATCTCTCTTTCTACAGTGTTTCTTCAAACCTCCCTCTTGCTCACTCTCTCTCCTCCCCCATCGTGAGTAGACACGCCTCCTGCTGATTGTCTCACTCTCTCTCCTCCCCCATCGTGAGTAGACACGCCTCCTACTGCTGATTGGCTCACTCTCTCTCCTCCCTGATCATGAGTGACATGCCCCCTAATGCTGATTGGCTCACTATCTCTCTTCCCCCATCATGAGTGACACACCCCTTTACTGCTGATTGGCTCACTGTCTCTCCTCCCCCATCATGTAGACACGCCTCCTACTGCTGATTGGCTCACTCTCTCCTCCCCCATCATGAGTAGACACGCCTCCTACTGCTGATTGGCTCACTCTCTCCTCCCCCATCATGAGTAGACACGCCTCCTACTGCTGATTGGCTCACTCTCTCCTCCCTGATCATGAGTGACATGCCCCCTAATGCTGATTGGCTCACTATCTCTCCTCCCCCATCATGAGTGACACACCCCTTTACTGCTGATTGGCTCACTGTCTCTCCTCCCCCATCATGTAGACACGCCTCCTACTGCTGATTGGCTCACTCTCTCCTCCCCCATCATGAGTAGACACGCCTCCTACTGCTGATTGGCTCACTCTCTCCTCCCCCATCATGAGTAGACACGCCTCCTACTGCTGATTGGCTCACTCTCTCCTCCCCCATCATGAGTAGACATGCCTCCTACTGCTGATTGGCTCACTCTCTCCTCCCCCATCATGAGTAGACACGCCTCCTACTGTTGATTGGCTCACTCTCTCCTCCCCCATCATGAGTGACACACCCCCTGCTGTTGATTGGCTCACTCTCTCCTCCCCCATCATGAGTAGACACGCCTCCTACTGTCGATTGGCTCACTCTCTCTCCTCCCCCATCATGAGTGACACACCCCCTGTTGTTGATTGGCTCACTCTCTCCTCCCCCATCATGAGTAGACACGCCTCCTACTGTCGATTGGCTCACTCTCTCTCCTCCCCCATCATGAGTGACACACCCCCTGCTGTTGATTGGCTACAAGTGTGCTGTGCTGCTCTGTCCGATCTGCTTTCAACAGAGTTTCTCAGAAATGGCTTACTAGCTCAGTGAAGGCACATTTAATTATTTAGAACTGTTTGCAGAAGTTTCAGAGCATTCACATTTGAAGCAAAACTGTTCTTATTCTTGTTTCAAACCTTTTCCAAATCAGGTGGTGCTGCTTGGCTATAAGTCCGTCTCATGGCAGTCCATGAGTCCCACAGGTCTGAAGGTCCATCTGCCCCAGCTGGCCCCCAGTCAGATGCCCTGCTCCTGGGCTTGGACCCTGCGACTGACTGGTGCGATGTAGCCTGAGGATAGTGGCACTGTTAGTTGCTGCTTTTAGACTATTGAAGCCAAAGACAGAAGACAATATGTTTCCCCCCCAACTTTTACATAAAAATAAATAATAATCATGCAGAATTAATCTTTAGGATTTTTTAAAATATTTTTTTGATTGTTGCATACTAGTGTATCCTAGTAGGGACTCAAAGTGGTGTGGTGCTGTTGCTTTGCTAAGTGATCAGACATTTTTGCATGGAAGACGAGTGAAAAAACCCTGAGCCTAGAAAGCAGAAGATCATAGAGATGTGATTCTATTGGGCCAGTAAGCAACCACCTGACAGAACATCCTAGCAACCACATAGGAACACACTTATCTCTCTGAACACCTTAGCAACCATATAGTGACTGATCTAAGAATTTTTAATAACCTGTGTGTGTTACTTCAAGAGAGCTACCATTTTCATTTTTGTAGTTATCATTTGATTTATCATATTATTAAAATTTGATTTACATAATTTCATTATTTATTCATTATTCATTCATTTCATTTGATATTACTTGTTACTTCCTTTCTATTGTTGTTTAATCTTATGATTGTGGGGTTTTATAGAATGTGGAATGTTTGTCTTCACAAATAGGAGATGAGAGAAATATGACAATTTCAAGGCTTGTTGTTGTTGTTGTAAATGCACTTTGGTATAAGATTTGGCCTTGTTGTACGGTCATTGTGCAGGTCAGATGAAGCCTGGGCATTTAAAGGAGCACGACTAAGATTATTCAATAGACTAAATCGGTATCTTTTGACAGGATCATTGGATCGGATATTTCTGACGTGGAGATCCATCCGGTCTAACAATAGCAGTCTCGGTTACACACCTGCTTCATCCTATGACATGATGGTGTCATGATAATCAAAAGTCATGATGGTGACTTTTGCATCGGCAAAAATATAGGCTAATCGTTTCTTAAGAAAATGCATCTATGAATGCATCTATGAAGGTTTTAATGTGAAGCCAGATGTCTTTTGATAACCACATGAGATAAATAATGTGTGCATAATTATCTTTTAAAATGAATAAACCGACAAATTCATTCTTTGATTAGCATCACTGTGTCCATTTATGAATTATTTTTTTATATTTCTGAACATCCACACAAACAGGTGAGCTAAATATTTTAATAATTATATGTAAAAGCAATATTTTATGCTAGTGTCTTGCAAGGCAATTTGCAGTGACATGAGGATTGTATAGTGCACTGAGATAAAGAAAGAGGATTATTTATACAGTTGTCAGGGTGTGGTGCAGGAAGAAGGAGATAAGGAGTCCAACGTTCCAAAGCAAAGCGTTTACTGAAAACAATATAACTTAAACTGGAACAGACAGGCAGAAGGTACACACACACTAAATACAACGGTGATGCAAATGAACTGAATGACAGTAGCCATGGAAACAGGTGAGTGGATCAGGTGCACAGTTAGCGGCGTGGTGAGAGGTGGCCAGAGCCGGCCCGAGCCTTTTGGGGGCCCTAAGCAGAATTTGATTTGGGGGCCCCTCCCACTACGCGGAGTCACCTGTGCTTGACGATTATTGACACAAATATCACGCAACAATGATACATTATAAATTAATACAGTGAGGTTATGTATAAATACAAAATAAATACTTAATAAAAAATAGATAGCCTACTTAAATATTTTTTTTTTACTTTTACTTTACTCTTTTACTAACTCTTTGAAACTTCTCAAAAACTGTCTCAAAACACATAAAATAAATTATTTGCTAAAATAATGACAACTGAGAAATCAAAAACATAATAAGAGCAAAGGTTCAAAAATGACAATTATTGTTGAAAACTGTTAAAATATTATTATTTCTCAACTGTCTCAATACAGTGTAACTGTCCACAAAGTCTTTTTTATTATTATTATTGTAACAGACTTTCTTAGATTGTACATGACAGAATCCAACAAAGTCTATTACTATAATACCGGTAATGATATACTGGCGCTCGTTGTATATGTGTGTGTGTGCAATGTATTTTTCCCCTCTGGGCTTGCCGTAGATATGATTTTTTTTTAATATCTTTTTTTTTATTTTTTATCTTCAATTGCCTCACAAAACATACCGTAAGTAATCATGCAAACATACTTTTATCTTGCTCTTTTTCTCCTCCTCTGTAATTTTCTTCGTTCTATTTTCGGCACCAGAGGGATACGTCCTTTTTTGTGACATGGCTTAACATTACCGCGAGTCCGCGACTATGCGCAGTTGCGCACGAATTGTCTATGCACGCGCGAGGTGTCTAGATTATGCGCATGACTTAAACGCTGGCAGACACAGCAGCAGTTGTAGGGAGGTATATTGATCATGAAATCAGAATTTTCTTTTATTGTCTTTAATTATTCATTCATTCATATTTATTCATTTATGACACTTGTTTAAGTTATCTAAAAAAATATATATTTTTCGATTTTTCGACTCGATTGGGGGGCCCCCTGGTGGCCAAGGGGCCCCAAGCAGCCGCTTAGTTCGCTTATGCCTCGGGCCGGCCCTGGAGGTGGCTGACTTTGGACTGCAGGTGATTCTGCGATTTCAATCCCCTTGTACATCAAATCCCTTGAAGGTTAGTGATGCAATATACAAATTGGTAGGTGAAGTACAGTTTGTTAAAACTCTAAGAGATGGGAATCTACTGATTGATTATATGTAGAGATAGAGTTCAGCAGCATGGATTAATGAAGTGTAAATCATTGCTTTGGAAGGAGGTTAAACCACAAGTATGGGAAGACAGAAGGAAGGTTATGGGAGTAATATCTGGAGTATCAACTGAGATCACTGAAGAAGAAATCAGGAATAATGTAAGAGGAGTGAGAGTAATGAGAGTTAAACGTTTACCTTTTACAAGAGATGGTGTTAAGGGGCCCAGCCTGTCTGTATTGTTGACTCTAGAGGAAGATAAAATTCCTGAAAGAATCAGAATTTGGTATGTCAGCTATATAGTAAGACCATATATCGATCCCCCTATGAGATGCTTTAAATGCCAGCATTTTGGGCACATTGCAGCAGCTTGTAAGAGTAAACTACGTTGTGCCAAATGCGGAGGGGAACATGAATACTGGAAATGTGAGAGAGGAGCTAAAGTCAGGTGTTGTAACTGTGGAGGAGAGCACAGTGCTGCATACAAAGGATGTGATGCACATAAAAAAAGCAGTTCAAATTCAGAATGTGAAGGTAAAAGAAAAATGAACGTATGTTGAGGCAATTAGAAAGGTAAAATCTAATGAGGATAATAGTAGATTAGCACCTGTGACTCAATCCCCAGTTCAAAACTTGCATAAGTGTTGCAATATTACCAAGGATACACTTAT
Organism: Tiaroga cobitis; assembly: GCA_030578255.1. NCBI lineage: Eukaryota > Metazoa > Chordata > Actinopteri > Cypriniformes > Leuciscidae > Tiaroga > Tiaroga cobitis. The sequence continues at coordinate 39,890,018 of CM060607.1, read as the reverse complement.
AGTAGAGAAGAAAAAGTTCGTAGCATTTATGGTGGAGATCATTAACCGTTCTGCCCAAGCATGTAGCCGAACAGAGAGAATTAAGATAATTGCAAAAGCGGCAGAAAAATATTTTGAAATGGAAGAGATGTCAGTAGAGATCATCAATGCAACAATTAGAATGGGGATATCAGATTCACAATCAACATGTGGTGGTGGTGGAGATTAATAATGATGCTAAGCATTCTACAGTGGAATGCGAGGAGTCTAATTGCGAACGGACAAGAATTAAAACAGCACAGTCAGGAGCAATCTGTCAAACCTAACATAATTTGTATTCAGGAATCATGGTTAAAACCTTCACTTGATTTTATATTGTATGGATATACAGCAGTACGTAAGGATAGAACCCTTGCCATGGGTGGTGGAGTTATAACCTTCATCCAACATGGTGTTAATTATAGAGTTATCAACAGTCGTGAAGTTTTGAGATAATTATAATTGAAGTATGGGTGAATAAAACAAAAAATAGAATAATAAATTTTTATAATCCTTGTAAAAAAATAACTAGAGATATGTTGGAGAGTATATGTGATGTGGAAAAATCCAAATTTATAATATGTGGAGATTTTAATGCAAATAATACCCTGTGGGGAAGTGCTAGAACAGATGGAGATGGGTACATTATTGAGGATTTTATGGATGATAATCAGTTAGTGTGTTTAAATGATGGAAGAGGCACTAGATATGATGTAGCTCATGGTGTAGAATCTGCAATTGATCTTACTTTTGTATCAAAACAACTAGCAGGTACTTGCATATGGGATGTGAGAAGTGATAATAAAATGGGTAGCGATCAGTATCCTATCTGGGTAAAGATAAGGAGTCAAAATGTTAGTTTTGAAGAAAATTGGATTCCAAGATGAAGAGAATGAAAGGGGTCAATTGGGGGGTGTATAATTTTAAAACAAGCAGCAAATTAATTGAAATGATGCCAAATTTGAGTGAAGATATTGAGGAATTAAATAATTTGATTGTTAATATAATACATAAGTCAGCTGAGGAAACAATAGGTAAAACATCTGGAGCAAAGAAGAAGAAAATGGTACCATGGTGGTCTGATGAGTGTAGAGAGGCTGTTAAAAACAGGAATAAATCTTTTAAAGTAGTTAAATCTAATCATTCTTTTGATAATTTAATGGAGTATAAAAGAACACAAGCTACAACTAAAAGAATTATAAAAGACACTAAAAGGAAATACTGGAGAGATTTCTGTAGTAATATTGGGACAGGAATTAAAACAAATGATATATGGGGAATGGTTAGAAAAATGGGTGGCATAAGAAGGGACTTTTCACTAAGAGATAGTGGTATTGATGCAGTAACTAGTAGAGAAAAAGCTGAGATGCTAGCAAAATCTTTTGTTAAAATACATAGTTCACAGAACCTTTCCAGTGAAGAGCTAGATCTAAGAATGAGGATCATTGAAGAGAATAAAGATGTTGGGGATGAAAGTAGTGGGAGAGAGTTTACTAGATGTAGATTTTACATAGTTTGAACTAAAAAGAGCATTGATTGGTGTAAAAAATACCTCACCAGGGAGAGACGGGATATGCTATAAAATGAAGAAATATCTGATGTGGCAAAAAATGTGATACTGATTTTATATCATAAAATTTGGGAGCGAGGGAAATTGCCCACTGGGTGGAAACATTCAGTAATAGTCCCTATAGGGAAACCTGGAAAGGATAAAACGAATGTTAAAAGCTACAGACCAATAGCGTTAACGTCTAATTTATGTAAACTCATGGAGAGGATGATTACTAAAAGGTTAGGGTACACATTAGAAAGCAGAGGGCTGATCACACCATATCAGAGTGGTTTCCATACTGGAAGAACAACTATGGATCCTGTAGTCTGCCTAGAGAATGAGATACGTAAAGCACAGGTTAACAAAGAGTCTGTGTTGGCAACCTTTTTTGATATAGAGAAGGCCTATGACATGCTGTGGAAAGAAGGACTTTTAAAGCTGCTGTAGGTAACTTTTGAAAACATGTATTTGCTAAAACTTTCATTATGTCCTGACAGTAGAATATGAGACAGATAATCTGTGTAAAAATCAAGCTCCTCTGGCTCCTCCTAGTGGTCCTATTGCCATTTGCAAGAAATACACGCTCCCGGTCAGAAACAACCAATCAGAGCCAGGAGGAGTGTCTTAGCAGTGTCAATCACGCTCGTGTACGCGCTGATCACACCCCTCTCTTGCACAGCGCGAGCGCCGGAGCGCGAGCGGTCGTTCAAACTCAAGATTGCCGGCGTGCTGCAGCTGTGCTTAACAACCTAAACTGCCAATTCTCGAGTGACACCTGCTCATAAAACAAAGAGGTAAAAGGAAAAATACTGATGACGACAAACAATCGAAAAATAAAGAATTGCACAGAGCCCATTGACTCGGTGTCAAAACTAACATGTAGATAAAATGTCACGCACTCTGCTAAGCAACAATTGAAACCTGCTAATTCACTGGCTTGTCATGTTGCTGAAATAATGTACTAGCACACCTTATCTAGCATTATATATCGCTAGAATAATTACTTACATACTGTAACATTAGTTACCGTTATATTAACGTTATCTTACTAGCTATTTATAATTTATAGAAAGAGTGCAACGTTATAAAGTTACGGCGATTGGAAAATACATAATGATTTGCAGGACCAAGTTTGTAGTCAAAGTATGGGCAGGCCATAGTCAATGTAAAGCATATTATTGACGTTTAGTCCCTATTAGTGAATGTGCCATATAACTTTTTATCCGCTGTTATCGGTGGGCCTGTTTACTAGCCTGCGCGTTCACGACAGTCTCCGCTGTGGAGGACGAGCTGTGGAGGGAGGGCTGTAGCGCAGCAGAGAGCAAGGGGGTGAGACCTGGAAGTTGTACTTGTTCAAATTTTCAGGCTAAGTCAACGTTTTCTCAAAACTCCCCTACTGCAGCTTTAATTAAGCTGAATAAAATGGAAATAGGAGGTAAAATGTTTAACTGGATTAAAGATTTTTTAAAGGATAGAACCATAGAGGTAAGGATAGGATCAGAGTTATCAAGTACATACACAATAGATAATGGCACCCCACAAGGTAGTGTATGCAGTCCTATTCTTTTTAATATAATGATTAATGATGTGTTTGATGGAGTGAATCAAAGGATAAACAGGGCATTATATGCAGATGATGGAGCATTGTGGGTGAGGGGCCGTAATATAGATAATTTACAGCAACGGATGCAAACAGCAATTAGTCAGGTTGGAAAATGGTCACTTGAATGGGGGTTTCACCTCTCAGTGGAAAAAACGCAATTCATCTGTTTTTCTAAGAAAAGGGTAAAACCAACAATAGATCTTAAGATATATGGGCAATCTCTCAAACAGGTTAATGAATTAAGAAATCTTGGTGTGTGGTTTGATAGTAAACTCACTTTTAAAAATCATGTACAGAAAATGGTGGAAAAATGTAAGAAAGCAATTCATCTTTTAAAGTGTCTATCAGGTTATAATTGGGGGACATCAGGCTCTTCTTTGAAAAGAATTTATATAGCAATAATCCGATCAGTGATTTGATTATGGATGTACAGTATATAAAACAGCAGCTAAAACTACATTGGCTGAATTGGACAGGGTGCAGGCCAAAGCTCTCCGGCTGTGTAGTGGAGCCTTCCGAACATCACCTATCCCAGCGCTGCAAGTAGAAGTAGGGGAGATGCCTTTAGATCTTAGGAGGTTAAAGCTCTCTCTAGCATACTGGGTAAACTTACAAGGGCATGAGAATATACATCCTACAAAATTGGTGTTAGAGGAATGTTGGGAATATGGACGCATTGTGGAAAATAGTTTTGGATGGAGTAGTAAAAAAGAGGCAGATGATATGGGAATCAGTATTATATCCTGCAGCAAAACTGTTAACTTGAGCATAACTCCACCTTGGTTTTTCTGCTATCCTGTAGTTAATATAGAAACTAACAACATAGTTAAGATGGGATTGTATCAAAGTGTACAACAGTATATAGAAGTAAGATATAATGATACAGTACAAATATTTACAGATGCATCCAAAGAACCAGCAGGTAAAACGGGGGTGGCTGTATACATTCCTAAATATAAAGTCACAATACAAAAAAGAACCTCAAATCACCTCTCAATCTTCTCTGCAGAAATGATGGCCATCATAATGGCACTACAGTGGGTAGAAGTGAAGCCATATAAATCGGTTATTTGTTCAGACTCTATGTCCTCCTTAACTAGCATACAGACTGGGAAATCTGAATGCAGGCAAGATCTTTTAGACGAAGTTCATCAGATGATATTCAGAATAACGCAACAGAAGCTAATAACACAGTTCACTTGGGTTCCAGCGCACACAGGTATTGAGGGGAATGAGAAGGCAGATGAGTTGACAAAAGAAGCACTTAAAGCAGAAATACAGGTTCCACTCAGCAAATCAGAAATTAAAACAATAATTAAAGATGGTATTCATAAACTCTGGCAAGATAAACAGGATAAGGCGGAAAAAGGTAGGCATTTATATAGTATTCAACAAAATGTAACAGTTAAAAAAAATAGTTCATTATCACGACAGGAGGAAACATGGTTCACTAGGTTGAGGCTAGGACATACAGGCCTGAACAGCAACTTATATATAATAGGGAAACATGAGACGGGAATGTGCCCATATTGTATGGAAATTGAAACTGTGAAGCATGTACTTTTGACATGTAGCCAGTACCTTGAAGAGAGAGAAAAAATTAAGAGGGTAACAAAGTCTGTTAATTTAAGCAACCTGTTGAAGCTACCAGGAACACAATCTACAATAAAAGCAGTGATAGAATTTCTTAAAAAAACACAGTTAGCAAGAAGACTTTAGTTTTATTTATTTTTTCATTTTTATTTTTTTCTCTATGGAGGTTGAGTTGAGGTGGAAGCTGGAGGAGCTAAACACTTAGCGCCAGCTGAAGCTTGGGCTAATTCTCTCAAATTTCTTCTTTTTTTTGGGGGGGGGGGGGGGTAATTTCATGTCCCAATGTGATCACACCTTATTCCTGTAGATGGCGGTAATGCACATAGATTGCAAACTGCCAATAAAATTCACAGAAGAAGAACAGGTGAGTGGCGGGAAAACAGAACAAAGGAAGACATGTGACTAGTGACAACAAGACTCAGACAGAAACACAACTGTGACAATAGTATTTTGAAAAAGCTTGAATTTTAACATTACGTTTTTATTTTCACTTTAGTTTTAGTAATTTTGGTTATGTGGTTCTGTCGTTTTTATTAGTTTTTCTTTTCAATAGTTCTATTCATCTATAATATCTTTTATACTATTTAATCTTTATTTTTATTTCAGTTTTAGTCATTTAATTACTTATTTAATTTATTTCAGTTAGTTGCCAAGAAAACATTTTGAATTTTCATTTAAGTTTTTAAGTTAGGTTTTCCCTGTATTATTTATAATTGATGTTGATGTCAGCTTTACTTCAACATATACAAAAAACTGCTCGATTCATATGGATTAGTTTTACAATCTCTTTATGAACTTTTTGAAGCGTCAAAGTGGTAGTTGCGTAGCTGTCAATGAGGGACAGAAAGCTCTCAGATTTCATCAAAAAGATCTTCATTTGTGTTCCGAAGAAGATGAATGAAAGTCTTAAGGGTCTGGAACGACATGAAGGTGAGTAAATGATGACAGAGAATGTTAATTTGTGGGTGAACTAACTCTTTAACTCCCTTAGTGAAGTGACTTTTATCTTAAAAGTTATGTGTGTGAAATGTAGAGGTTATGAAATTTTAGTCTTTTGAATTTGGAGAGATGTTCATCTGAATAGAGTGTCTGGCAGCCTGAGCTACCCATAATGCTCTGCTTATGGCCGTCTTTGGAATCGGAGAGCATCACATGCTGCATTCAGACACACGTGGCCACTGCTCCCATATCAGAAACTCCCTATCGGAGTTATTCAGGGCAGCTGTGCCAAGAATAGTCCTGCACTGTTTATGAACATCTCACTCGGCAGGGGGGGGGGGGGGGGGGATTCAGAATTAGCAACAAAATGTTCCTCATGTATGTGAAACTCCCTTTTTGGTCTGTTTTCCGTATTTCCTCATGGTTTCCACATGCAACTGTCTCTGTTTTGGCAGGTGTCCGGGCTGTGTTTGTGCTGGTGTCAGGTCTGAGCGGGTAAGCCTGCCGCTGGGAGGTAAAGTAGGAAGGACCTTTGGGGTTCCAGAGCCAATCTTCCATTACGTGTAGTACGACAAAATGAGGGGGTCTGCGAAGGGATTTCGTCCTGCTTCCTATTTGTGGACTACATGTGATATATGACATAGAAGCAATGACATTAGACTTACGGGAAAGTCATTCTGATTGGTTACCAAATTGTATAGGGGATGCATTATGCATTGTTTTTTTTAAATGAATAGTTCAGCTAAAAAGTTTTTTGTTACTAACCCTCATTATTTCTTTAATTATTCAATTCCAATTAAAAAAAAAACGTATCTGTTCTAAAATTGAAACGAAACATTCTAAAACGTTCATCTGAAAACATTCTAAAGTCAACACACAATTAAAATGTGAATGTTCTTGTGTTTTTTTTGTGTGTGTGTTTTTTTTACGTTGCTTTTCATAATCTTTTAACAGAATGCAATAACTTAACACCATAAAATGATTTTCTTTTCAGTGTTTTTGACCTTGTTTTAGAGTACAGATATCTAAACATTTCTAAATGAAGATACATTTACTTAAGAAAGCAAAATTACTAAAGTATCAAGTCTTGTTTTCTGGAAAAAAACAACAACAACTCAACATTAAGCTAGTTTACTCTTTAAAAAAAGAGAAAAAACTTAATTTTTCTTACCCACTGGTGGATTTGTATTTGTTAGAAACAATTCATTTTTGGTACAGCATCCCAACAAACATTTGGGAATGTCCCACGTACTGTACATTTAAAAAGCACCTTAAACAGCTTCTTAAAAGTTCCCATTATGTCCTCATTTTGACTAATTTTATTGATACAATGTATTCTGCCTGAATGTGTGCTAATGTGTTTCTTGCTTGATATTGTATATTGTCATATTCTATTGTGTTGCATTATTTTATATCTTGTTGTCTTCCTGCCTCGGGACTACTTGTGAAAATTAGCATTTATGCTATAACCTGGCTCATTTACAGTCTGTACAGAAATGTTAAGATTGTTCATCAATGTGCACTGTCCCGAATAAAACAAATAAAATAAAAATAGCATAAAGTCACTTTTTTTTTTCCACAAAATAACTTTATATCATAAGTAATTTTGCTTCTCAAGTGCATCTTCATTTAAGAATGTTTAGATATTTTACTGAAAAACAAGACAAAAATAGTTAGCCTACTTTAGAAAATAACTTTTTTATTGTTTTGATCCATTAAACCATGACTGTTGCTGTCTGTGACCTGAATCAAGATGAAATCATTAACTTTAGAAAACTTGAGGTAATTGAGGTAATCGCGGTAATCGCAAGCGTTGGAGAGGCATTATCTTAATGTACTAGCCATAATCTTATTATGTGGGCTTTAACTAAGTTGGCGACTATAGTGGGCTACATGGGTACTTTTTAACAATAGCAAGCGTGGGCGGCATCGTTAAACTGCTTTAGCCATAACCTCTGGTTATCGATCAGACTGGCGAGTTTGTGATCGTGGGTGAGTTGACGGTAGCCATACTATGGAAGTCAATGTATTCCGTCAACTGTTTGATTACCAACATTATTTATAATATCTTATTTTGTGTTCAGTAGAAGAAAGAAACTCATACATGTTTGGAACAACACGAGGGGGAGTAAATGATGGCAAAATGTAAATTTTGGGGTGAACTATCCCTTTAAGGCCCGGTTTCACCAACAGAGTTTAGATTAAGCCAGGATTAAGCCTTAGTTAAATTAGGGGATTTAAGAAGCTTTTATAAATTAGCTTTACTGGTTTTACTTTTACTGGTGTGCAACTTGAGAGATAACAATGGCACTGACACATTTTAAGATATTTCACTGCAAGTTGCTTTCAGCTCAAACATGCATTTTTGTCTGCAACTAGTTAAGCCTATGTCTGTGAAACCGGGAGTAAATTGTGCAAAGTAATCCACACTGATGTTCACCAAAACAGTACGTCTCTTCACACACAGTGAGCATTGAGCAGTGGCACGCTGCAGGTGTGATACTCTAAGCTAATGTCCTTGCTTTCTTATGTCTGCATTCATCTTCCGTCTCAGATTCCCTCCCTTCTTCTGTGCTGGGATTGTGGTGCTCCGGAGTGAGCAGAAATCTATTTCCGTCCCTGTGTATATTCCTCTCCGGCTGCTGCCATTGCCAGCAGCGTGTTGTCACGGTGATGGACAGCCCTCAGCCAATCAACACACGTGTTAATGCCAAGAAACATGATCATTTTCCACTTACTTCCCACTGCTCATGTGAGTAAGAGGATTGTAGCAGTGCCTAACAGAAAGAAGTCAGTGTAAAATAGGACTCTTGGCAGTCATACACTGAGGATGGGAACCTGACCTGAGGGAGCTGAATGGGTTTGAATGAGGAGATCTGGCCAGGTGAGAGAGTTAGATGTGAACATAATGTGAAGGCTTTTTATCCTGGCACATGGTTGGGATGCAGGACCGTATTGGACTTTTGGCTGCTGTTGATGCTCTGGAGATCCAGTAAGAGAAATGTTGTGTTTGTGTTTATAAATATTATTTGAGTGATTAATGTGTAAAACAACTGTTAAATACAGTAAATATTGGCATAGTTTTGGTCATCTGAGGTGGTATTGGTCAACAGAGCCTGTATGGGCATGTTTGGACATGCATTCATTTCATCTAGACATGTTATAAGGGCTTTGATCATGAGTCATATGATTCTAGTCCTGCTCACTTCAATGGAAGCCTATTCATTGCCTCTTCATTCACTGTGAAATAGCACTTAGCATGTGTTGCCACGGTGATCAGAGAACACTGTTCATCAGAATAACACTGAGAAACTCAAGGCATTTATTTCAAAATCTAAAGCTTGTGACCTTCTCTATAGTCTGAGAAATACTGGGAAGCTGCACTGTGAGGACCAAAGACAGTACACAGTACAGTTGTGGCATTACAGAAATGGATCACCCCAAAATGAAAATCCTGACATTTTCTCCATACAAACAAACAAACAAAAAATGCCATTAAAGAATTATAACAGTAGTCTATATGACTTGTGCACTATAGACTTGCATTGATCAAATGCATTGTGTGGGGAATTGGCTGAAATGTAAGTAATTTTTAGTTTAGTCATTCATTTTGTTCTTGTAACAAAGTTAGTTGATAAGGGAAGGAGGCGAGAACTGGCAAACCTTCAACAGTATTCAATAAATAAATAAACACAAAGCGAAAGTAAAGCGGCAGTCCCTCACGGACGACTGCCGCACACACATAAACACAGTGTAAAATGCAGGCCTGGTCCTTTCGTCCTTCACTGTTGTCGCTCCTCCTTTTATGCTCATAAAGATGAATAAATACTGTTACAAATGAAATTGTCAACATTATGTTCAGTTTAGCTTTAGTTTCATTTTCATGTACTTTTAGTTTGTTTCTCTTCAGTTAGCCTACCTGTTTCCTTTGTTGTAGTTTCCCGCCATTAATCAGTTGTTGTGGATATTCATGTAACAAGCACACCTGTCTGTATTCAGTTCATTATCTCTGTGTATTTAAGTTCCCCTTTAGTTCACATTTATTGTCCTGTATTGTTCATGTGTTTGTGCTTGCACACTGTCTCACATCTGTGGATTATCTGAGCTGACCAGTTCTATTTAAATCTTCTTCGTCATCATTGGACTGAAACGTGAGAGAATACCAGACCAGAACAGAAAATGGATTTTGCAGTCTACTAGCGTGAAGATTAATTTGATTAAACTGGAAACAGAAAGCTGCCCCAACACATGTACATCAAATGAGGGATGTAATGAAGCCTTTTGAGCAAGAGAAAACCAGATTCTCCTTGAAAAAGAAAGAAGAACATTTGGCTGCCTTTCATATATTACTTTAATTGCATTATTTTTTCTGGTGATAGTTAAATTGATCCCTTAATACAAGTAAACAATATAGCTAAGAAGAGTTATAAATTAATGCTTGAAGTATCTATTAGTCTAATGCCCCCCCCCCCATTTTCCTTTTATTATATATTATTTATTTATTTGAACATCAGATAAACAGCATTTTTATGACACGTCCTGTATTGTTTGATCTCAAATATTACCAATGAGTGATAGTGAATGATGTTCAATTAAAATTGCAATGTAAAATTATTTCTGTTCGATTTTGGAATACCATTTATGTTGAAAAAGCTCTTGAAGACGAGACACTGAAAAAAGGTTTTCTCGTATTTTTTGTTGTTGTTATTATTACACATATTTGTGTTATTGCTAGACGTTGTGGAAGTTGTCCTATGGGTTAGTATGGGTGAGTGATTATATGTTGCTTTATATGTTGGTTTATATGTGTTGTATGTTTTTGATCCAATAAATAAAGTAAAAAAAAAGGATTTTGCAGCAAAACTCATCGACTAAGCCAGTAAGAATCTCTCTGTCTTGGACTTGTACTCTGCCCACTTTACTCAACTGCCTGTGAGATCCAAATTGGATGATGAGACCATAAAGTATTTTTATTGGATGGGGGCGAACTATTACATCCCACTTGTCTTACCAGACCTGCGATAAGGAACCTGGAGAAGGGGATCCTCCGTTGTCTGCGGTGTGCATACCCGCAGCTGATGAATGAATGCACCATGGATCCTGAGCCAATGTCAACAGCCGCGACAGAGCCTGAGCTTGAAGCCACTTCTGTCCCGGAGCCGAATGTCAACGTCCAGTCTGACCAGGTGTGTGTGTCGACCTCTACATCTGAGCAGGAGTGAAATAGAGAGGAGTTTGAGGACGATGACAGCCTTCCTCCATTGATTCCGCCCAGCCCAAAGCCTTCATCGCTACTGGTCCTACCCAGTTAAATGCCTTGATCGCCACTGGTCCTGTTCAGCTCAAAGACTTCATTGTTGTGGATAATGCACCCAGCCTGCCTCCTCTGCCCATATCAGTCGCTCCTTCTGCCCCGCCTTCACTGGCGCCCTTCAGTCACTCGTCTCCACTGTTGGAACTAGACTGTAAGTTGGCTCCGCCTCGGATAAGCTGGGCACCAGCTCTGAATTTGCGGATCCCCTGGCTTCGCTTCAGACCGCCATTCCCGTAACTCCACCTCGGACCTTCGACCAGTCGGCTTCACCGTGGCTCCTCTGCCCCTAGGCTCCACTTGGGATCGTCGTCCTCACGGCTCCACCGGGCTCCCTCATCCCTCCGGCACCACCTTGGTCAGACGTGGCTCTGTCTGTGGCGCGGACTTCCAGGCCTCTCGCTGTGCTTCGTCCCTCGACCGCTTCAGCTCCGTCAGGCTCCACCTTCCCTGCAGATCCGCCTTGGTCCTCGGTCGCACCGGAGTCGCCTCAGTCCACTGGCACCCTGGCTTCAACTCATTGGCACGTAGCTGCGGCTCCACCTAGGCCTCTGGATCCTGCAGTGTCTTCCGGTCCTGTCAACGCCTCAGCTTCACCCGGGTCTACAGATTTCTCGGCTCCATTGCTAGCAGTCTTGCCACTAATTCCACACTGGCCCCTACCACCATCGATTCCACCACGCCATCTGCTCCGCCCCGGTCCCTCCTGTCTAGGTCTGTTTTTTTTTCTGCCTTCAGCGCCCCCACCCTTCCTACCCCTCAGTCGATTTGTTACGGTGTGATGCCGTACCTTTCAGGAGGGTGAGATCTGTCACCATTATGTTCCGTTTAACTTTAGTTTCATTTTCATGGACTTTTAGTTTGTTTCTCTTCAGTTACCTGTTTCTTTTGTTATAGTTTCCCGCCAGTAATCAGTTGTCATGGACATTCATGTAACAAACACACCTGTCTGTATTCAGTTTATTATTTCTGTGTATTTAAGTTCCTCTTTAGTTCACATTCATTGTCCTGTATTGTTCATGTGTTTGTGCTTGAATGCTGTCTCGCATCTGTGGATTACCTGAGCTGACTTTATTTAAATAAAAACAAGAAGTGTTTATCCTCTTCATCATCATTGGACTGAAACGTGACAGAAATGCTCTTTGTTACTTAATTTTAGTTAATGCATTAAAGGCAGGGGTGGGGGTCTTGACCCATATGTTTATCTGTACCGTTTCCATTACAGCATCTATCCACATTATTAGTAGCCTACTTGCAGCCTCTTCATCCTCCTCATTTTGCGATATTTGTAAAATGTCCCCCGACTGACACCTGTTTTTAAAAGAAAACCCACCACATCAGGTCGACTTTGCACTGGAGCCATCCTTTTTTTTTTTCTTTTCTTTTTTTGCAAGATCTGATTTGTTATCCAGATACAGAAGCCACTTGATGTGGACAGGTGTAAACGCACCGTGTGCTGATTGGCTTATGATCCGATCTGCTTGATCAGATCACGGTGATCGCATGTTAATGCCAAGTCTAAACGCAGCCCGAGGTTAAACCACAGGAGTCATATGGATTACTTAAATATCTTTACTAACTTTCTGGGGCTTGAAAGTGGTTGTTGCGTAGACTGTCAATGGACGAACTGAAAGGTCTCAGATTTCACTGAAAAGATCTTCGTTTGTGTTTCAAAGATGAATGAAAGTCTTACGGGTGAGTAATTATTGACAGAATTAAAATTTTTGGGTGAACTAACCCTTTAAGTTAACTATTGTTTACTAATGTTTTTATTGTTGCCAGCTATTGTATGGCTTCAGATATGGACTGCTTTAAAGAAGTTTTCCCCGTTTTGGAGCTTTGTTTTTATGAAAAAGAACTGTGTGAATATTCTTCAAAATTTTGGAGAACTTTTTGTGTTCCATAGAAAATGTAACAGAGTACAGGTTTGAAAAAAATGGAAATAAATAAATAAGGATACATTTTTCATTTTTGGCTTAACAATTCCTATTTCTAGAGTACCACAGTGTACTGTTACTGGATTAAAACCATTCAAAAAATGTGCTTTATATCAAACCAAGCACATTTTAGGATGTGAAGGATGTATGGTGAAGGATGTATGGATTCTACAGATTCTCATCTGTTCTGTGTGCTGTGAGGGGGTTTAGTGAGCATGTGATGTCACAGGTGCACGAGGGTTACTTGAGGATGCCTGTTCGCCTATTGAATATCCACTTATGTGAGACAAAGAACGTGAAGTGCAGCAGAAATAGCCATTTTTGTTGCCATGGGAACATTCCTCATTTCTGCACAACACATGCGTGGTGAGTGACATTTACAGTATAATTTCCAGATCAAGGCCATTTGCATATGGCACACTTTTAGTGCAATCATCAAACCTTTGTGGGGCTGATGGGAATTTACACATACTTGATGAAAATGGTGATTAATCAGTTAACGATTAATATAAAAAAATAACATCTTTAAATATGTAAACATGGCATGCAGAGTAAGACGTACTGTACATGTATGTTTCTGGGAGAACGCTTTGTAAAGCTTGTTATATGTTATTTATATGTATTTGTATATGTACGCTACTGTTCAAACGTTTGAGGTCAGTAAGATTTTTCTTTAACAAAATAAATACTTTCATTCAGTAAGGTTGCATTACATTGATCAAAAGTGACAAAATTACAACTCTTTTCAACATTGATAAGAAATGTTTCTTGAGCAGCAAATCATATTAGAATGATTTCCGAAGGATCATGTGACACTGAAGACTAGAGTAATGATGCTGAAAATTTAACTTTGCATCACAGGAATATATATATATATTAGAGGTGGGCATAGATTATTTTTTTTAATCTAGATTAATCTAGATTAATATTGAAATTAATCTAGATTAATCTAGATTAAAATGGCTCATTTGAATTCTCCCGAAGGCATTCAGAATATGTGTGCTACCCAAATAATGACTAAAAGTAAGTCTTTGAGAATAGTTTGCCTCGCGTAGGGATGTGCATTTCTGCCAAAAATGCCATTCGACAATCGAGGAGCAAAAGTCGAATATCGTAAAAAACAAACAAAAAAAAACGCAATGACAGAAAGGGAGGCCAATTTCATCTTTAGCGATTTGTCATCAAACAAACTTTTTATTAATTGAACAAGTAACGTGTTTTCGTCCTTTTTTTAAACATAGTAGGCTAATTGGAAGAAGAAGAAAAAACAATAGGCTACGCACGACAGTCCGTTTTTGCATCGCCAATGCTCGTTAGATCAAAAAATAATGTCATCATATGTCATAAGAATTTTATGTGAACCTGCCTTGTTACTGCAATAGCCTCATTTTTTAAACAAATTAGTTTCAATCAATGTAAACTATTCGTGTGATTATGCCACTGCGCAATACACGCGCAATACACACACAATGTATTACCTGAATGAAATGAAATCGAATGTATCGTCCTGTGGAATCATTCATTCACAGACAGCTTACGAAGATGTTCAACTAATAAAGATCTTCATCGCTGGCAAAAACATGATGCATTTGCAGATTTGCATTCACTAGACTAGACTGTAGATCGGCCACTTCATCCAACGCTCGTGATGCTCTTAAATCTTCCTGTTTCGACTCCGAGTGTGAATTGAAAGCGCTTCAGACGATTCAGTGCGCGAGGAACTGAACAGATCAACTGATTCGCGAACCGATTTAGACAGATCATCTGACAACTTGTTTGATGAAGTCTGTGAACAGAATCGACTCAAAAGACTGATTCATTTGTAAATGAGCATCGCTCATGCCCATACAAAGGACACAGCGCGCTTGGAATAAACTCATTTAACAACGTATTGCATTAAAATAAAGTAACGAGAGGAACGTCGCCCAACGTAACAAAGTAAAAGTACACCTTGTGTCCCTGACAGGAAAATACCCTACTGCGCGATCTGTGACAGTAGGCGCGGCGTCATAGCCTACTACACATTAGAATTGCGCGAAAATATAACGATATTCGAAAAAGCTATTTATGATCCCAAAACAACTTTGATTAACGGCGATATTTTTTTTATCGCCCGATAAGAGTCTCACGTTAACGCAGCACGTTAACGCCGATAACGGCCCAGCACTAATATATATATATATATATATAGAGAGAGAGAGAGAGAGAGAGAGAGAGAGAGAGAAGGGACTGCAGCTTTCTATATTTTGCATTAAGTATGCTGTGGAACTGCCCTGAAATGGCTGATCCTCCACAAGCATTGAAGGTCAAGTCTCTCGTCTCTCTATAAATATGATGGTCTGTCCCAGCGGGTCCTCCTGCTCGGCTTTTCGAGTCTGCTGACCAGCCGAAATCTGCACATTTGCATGTGATTTGATAGTGTCCAAACGTTCTTCCTCCAATGGCTGGTCGTGTCACAATGATGAATTACTGCATTCTGTGAAAATAAATAAACTGTAGTTCAGGACTGCTTCTGTACTATTAATGCTTCACATAAACTGGACATAAACAGAGCGTTCCTGACTCAGCAAAAAAGCATTATTCAAGAATAGAGTGGTAATTACCCATTAAAAACTTGTTGCACTATTCATTGGATGTTGTTATGATGTTTCTAAAGTGCTCTGACTGAGTTTTTAGCATGTTGGTAGTGGTTGCTAAGGTATATTGTGGGTGGTTGCTTGCTTGCCCAAATCTGGTACTTTAGCTCGGTTCCCTTCTTTAATGCAAGTCTATGAGATTTTTGTGCCCTGTTGTTGTTGTTTTTTTGTAGTTTTGTTTTTGTTCACAAATGACAATTATACACTGCAATATCTGATTTTCTTACTCAGTATTTTGTCTTGTTTTCAGGTACAAATATCTAAACAAGATATTAAAGCTCCAGTCCGTAACTTTTGTGGGTTAAAATGATCCAAAATAATTTTTTTGAGCAAGTACATACCCAGCCAGTGTTCAAAACTATCTGGTTGCCTAAACGGCATGCTTGTAATAACGTTTTTAACGTTTACGTTAACGTTTTCAGTGGTACTGGTGGATTTCCCCGGGAAATTGTCTTTGCGTCATTACGTCACATCTGTACACATAAAGATGAGTCTCGGCTAGTAGGCTATATTGCGTGTGAGGATGTTGGAGGTGGAGATTTATAACCTTTTCTCACAGCACTTGATATAATTCAATATTAATTTGATGGCAGATCCAGAAAGGTTCAAACGACAATCACCAGCGACAACTATAGAGATTCACCCGTTGTAAAATGCAATAGACTTCAGAGTGGCTACAGAAAAAAAGAGACTGCAAAAATATCTGAAGGGCATTAAATGTTGTTAAGCAATGCTGATGTTGTTAACATTAACAATTTGAGAACAAAGTATAATTTGCACGGTTTGATGTGATATGATAAGCGATAGATTTAATCAGCACGATTTACTGCAATGCTTTTTTTGCCTTAGTTGGTCAGAACAAAAATGGATGTTACTTATTTTTTCAGATGACATTTTCCTGTGAAAATTCTTATGTTGGTCATACTTCCAAAAAGTATCATCTGTGATTCTGAATGACAGTATCCACACCGGCGCGGTGACTGACAGCCGCACATTCTCCTCAAAACATTGTGTTCATCCGCGCTGTGCCGTGCCGAGGCACAACCCACGTAAAGTTAATAATTCCGTGAATGACTGCAATTGCAGATTTCAAACAGAGATGGCAACAAAGAGGAAAAACTACAGACTGCAGCTTTAAATTACTGAATTTTTCTGAAAAACATATCAAAATGAAGTGAGTTTAAGTTTAAAACAAGAAAAAATCTGCCGGTGGGGTCAGAAAAATCTTAAAAAGAAAGGCTACTTGTTCTGTTTTTAAGCTCCATTTAGATTTTTTTTTTAAGAAAACCAGACTTAATATCTTTGAAAACGAAACCGTTATCGTCTTCACTAAAAAGGTGAATTTGTGTGACGTCATGTTCATGCATATTACGTGTTCAGTCTATAGGCGTGTAGTTTTCTTTACAAAGTGACATCGCCAACAACTGACCTGGCATAAATAATACAGCGTTTTTAGTCGTTTTTGCGGATCCGTGTGAACAGGGATCATTTTGACAATGTTGTCGTCTTTACGAGACAACTTTTCTGTTTTTAGTACATTGTTGTCGTGTAAACTTACCCTAAGGCCGTGTGTCCACCAAAGCGTTTTTAGCGAGATGAAAACGCTAGACGCTCTGCTGAAAACGCCTAGCCGTGGACGCTTGAGAGCGTTTTGGCAGCGCAGCGTTTTTTCCGCTGAGACGTTTCGTTGCTATGATACAGAATATCCGCAGCAACTGATTTCGCAGATAATTTGTTTCATACTAAAAATGTATTTTTCATCCATGTTGTTCGGTTAGCTCTGCTGGTTGATGTCGTTGTACAGAAAGAATGTTGTGACAGTTGGTCGGTGTGGTGTTAGTCCCGCCCCTCCTCCACTGTGATTGGACGGCTGGGTAAAAAGTGACCGTGATGAGCGCTGCGTTTTACCCAAAGTTGAAAATTTTTCAACTCTCGGCGACCAGTAAAAACGCCGAGCTCTCAGCGCTTCAGCGTGAAATAAACGTTCAGCGCCTCGTTACTCTCATGGCGTTCTAAAAACGCGGCGCTCCCATTGAAAACAATTGAAAACATACGCCAGGCGCGTGGAAAAACGCTTTGGTGGACAAAAGGCCTAAGTAACAAAATGGGGAACATTTTTCAGTGTAAGTCATTTATCAAGACTCTTGAGAAATCATTCATGTCCGGAGAACGCATGAGTGAAAATGAGTTGCTTGCCAAAATGCAATACTAAGGGTTTGATCAAATCACTAGCTCTGAGTATAAGCAATAGTAATAGTGATGCTTGCTTGTTTTTGTAATACTGGTGGGCTACAATGTTACTTAATAGACTACTACAACTCACTGACAGAAGCCTATCTGTCGTGTATCATGTTATCCTGACCCCCTCCGCTCCTCTAATGCAGTGCAGTTGTCTTCCCGGTTGTAACTTAAGATGATGGTCACGGCAGGTCAAGTATTTTTAGTTGTGTAAATTGTATTGTGTAGAAAGGTCAAGGTTAAACGCCAATTGAGACATATAGTGAGGACCCTGAACAAGGGCTTACTTTCAGTTACTTGTTTACTTAAAATTGTATTCAAATGTCATACAAAAACTATCCACATTTGCTTCCACGACTTGATTTCTTTTGTAAGACACTTTGGATAAAAAGCGGTGTTGAAAAAGTTAAGTGGTTGAAAAAGGGGACTGAAAGGAAATTCATGGTGACTGAGAGGAATTCATGATGTCAGCATAAAAGGAATGTTGTTTCAGAGCCGGAGAAATTTAGAGTGTTCCGAAAGTAAAAGTCCCATTCATTTTCTCCATAGTGGTATTGATTTTTAATGATAACCCTAGTGAAAAATAAATATACTAAAAGGTGTTTGAAATACATTTATTTTATGCTAAGTACAAAGACATTTACATATTTATGCATGTAAATATCCTGCAATTGTACTTTTGGTATATTAAATTAGTAAACTTAAAATCTGCTAAATTGGGTCAACTAATTTTGTACTTAATTCACTTTAGTTATCCAGAAATAGTGCTAAAGTCCAACTAAAGTAACTAGGCTATTTGATTGTGGCAAAATGGAACTATTGCAAGTATACTTTAGGTGCACTTTAAATATCTTGCATTTAAAGACTAATATTAATATACAGAGATCATAAATCCTTACTAATAGTGATATTAAACACATTTTAGGCTTAAAATTAAGAAATGTGCATTGTGCAATAAAGATGTACTCCAAATAAAGTTTATAATATTTATATAGTAAGTCTCAAGCGATATGTCAGTAAATATGTTAATAGATTTGTACTTAGTATGAAATAAATGTATTTTAAATACATTTTGACATAGTTTTTTTTCACTAGGGAACATATTATAATAGACATTTAAAGCTGCAGTCCGTAGTTTTTCCTCTTTGTTTGAAAATCTGCAATTACAGTTATTCACAGAATTATTTACTTTACGTGGGTTGTGCCTCGGCACGGCACAGCGTGGATGAATCCAATGTTTTGAGGAGCGTGTGCGGCTGTCAGTCACCGCGCCGGTGTGGATACTGTCATTCTGAATCACAGGTTATTCTTTTTGGAAGTATGACCAACATAAGAATTTTCACCGGAAAATGTCATCTGAACAAGCAAGTAACATCCATTTTTGTTCTGACCAACTAAGGGGAAAAAAAGCATTGGCGTAAATCGCACTGATTAAATCTATCGCTTATCATATCACATCAAACCGTGCAGATAATACTTTGTTCTCAAATTGTTAATGTTAACAACATCAGCATTGCGTGCGTGACTACAATTAATGCCCTTCCGATATTTATCCTTATTTTCGCATGGGCCCATTTGCAGTCTCTTTTTTTCCGTAGCCACTCCAAATTCTTTCGCATTTTACAGTGGGTGAATCTGTTGTCGCTGGTGATTGTAGTTTGAACCTTTCTGGATCCGCCATCAAATGAATAAGTTTAATTATATCAAGTGCTGTTAGAAAAGGTTATAAATCTCCACCTCCAACATCCTCACACCCAATATAGCCTACTAGCCGAGACACCTTCTTTATGTACAGATGTGACTTAATGATGCAAAGACATGCTCGAATCCACCAGTACCACTGGAATTAAAAACATTATTACAAGCTTACCGCTTTGAATCGAGCTAAGGCAAGCAGATAGTTTTGAACACTTGCTGGTTATGTACTTGCTCAAAAACTTATTTTGGATCATTTTTATCCCAAAAAAGTTACGGACTGGAGATTTAAATAGTAATTAATAATATTATATACAATATTATTATATACAATTATACATTTAAAGACAGAGCTACCGTGAGCTAAGAGGTTGTTGATTTATGCTTTTGTTGAAGCAATCATCCCACTTTATTTCAACTCTTTCTTATAAATAATCATATATAATAGCTTAATTCCTGATGAAAAACAACATTACCAATGTTTCTGCAAATAAATCTTTGAAGCCAATCAGAGAATCGAAACAAACAAAACACGCCAGAAGAACCGCCCATTTTGCCTGCAACACCACAGCCGGCAAAGAGAGACAATCGCGCACATCCTTAATGGCTGCCCTGCCTACAAAGGACTGTACATCGCGCGCCACGACCGTATTGTTGCACTCTTAGTGAAGGAGCTCAGAGACAATGTCAATTTCACCACAATCCATTTTAACGAAAAGATCAAGATAGACTGGTTCTCACCTCCACACGAACAGTGCACTACATTGGAAACTGCTATAAATCACTTTCCAAATACACCTGACATAGTTGTAATTAATGAACACACCAAAGCGGTTACAATAATAGAAATTGGTTGCTCTTTTGATGCTTACATGGACACCTGCTATGCTTCAAAACTGTTGAAATATCAACCATGGTACAATGTCTTCAATAACTTTGGCTATTCTTGTAAAGTTATTGCCCTCATTTTTGGTAGTTTAGGCCATGTGCACAAGTTGTGTGTAAGAGGCCTGCAGATTTGCGGACTACATAAGAACAAGGCCAAAAAACTGACAAGATATTGCTCTGTGTCAGCAGTAATTGGTAGCCTCTACATATGGAGGCGTAGGTGCCACCTTTACCCTTAATGTGCATAATGGACTGAGATATTGGCTGCTGTTGTACACTTTTTTTGTCAAATTTGAATTATGCCATGATATATGCTTATCTTTTAATTCAAATAAAGAATTTAAATGTGTGTGTGCGAGTGTATATATGTGTTACATAATAAACATAAAATACATTGTTTAAATCAAACTTTTTTAAATTTTCAGTTTCTATTCTTTTAAGAATACTTGATGAATGGAAAAATACTTCCGGAACCAAGGCAGCTGAAAAAGTGGATGCACACTGTTGCACTATTACATTTTGATGAAACATTATGAATGCAAATGTGGTTTTGAAATAATGTGCATCAATAAATAAAGTAAAATAAAACCAGGAGCATCTATGTTAAAAGAGCAAAGGACAGTTAGGATTTTGTTTTGACTCATTTATAACACTCATGAGCGAATGGCTAATGATAGCTGGCTTTGGCTAATGATAGCTGGCTATCAGGACTTTCAGTTCCAGTTGTACATGTGTTCGGAATAGCGTACTATCATACTACTCTTAGAATCTCTGCCATAGTTACTGTATATTGTAGAAATAGTAAGAGTATGCAATTCTATACACAGGTTGAATCTTTTATTTCAGTGCAATTTAGGTTTTCTTTTATTCAAAACCTTTCTGCTTTCAGTCCCTTTTCACAAGCAGTAACAGAGCAGCATGGCCATTCACTTCTCCTTTGCGCTGATGCAAAAGTGGCTCGAATGTGGGCCGTTGCATAAGCCTTCACAGGGTCCCTTTTCTATTTTTGTTCCTGGATACGCGTCTCAGTGAGGTATTTTCTGGGGTGACTCGCTTACATCTGTAGGTCTTCTAATGTACTCTTATTGAGCAAGACATGGATGACTGTTGAGACTTATTCCTGGCACATTTGTCTTTTTTTGAAGGTGATGTACAGCAATACGGGAAGCAGGAATTATGAGAACATCTGCATTTGACTGGAGACATTGGACAAGGCTGAATTTGGACTCCAGGTTTGTAGGTTGATGGCAATCAGTGTGTTATATGTCTTACTGGGACTCAAAAGCAGGTGACTCGTCAAAGTCGGTCCTTGACTGCTCTGCTTTTTTGGAGTACGATAAGCTCTTCTATGTGCCTGTTATAGTTTTAAGATGCAACACAGCTGTATGTCATGAGATGCCAGGCATTCCGCTGGGTAGTGATGCCAGGGGTGGGGGGGGGGCATTGATATGACGTAATGGCATTCTCTGGAGTCTGGTTATATATTCCCGCCTCTGGCTTTGATATGTTCCTCTGGTTGTTGTTGTAGTAGTGTGGATGCATTAATGCAGATGCATGTGTGATCATCTAAAGGATGATCGAAGGTCAAACTTAGATACTTCTTTGACAGATTTTATGCGATCATTGCCCCATGTCTTAGTACTGAATTCTCTGGCACCATTGACACTTGTCAGCCCAGTTTTTAAAGGTGCATTTAGCCTCTGACAGGTTTATCCACCATATTCCTCCTTCAATGTGTTGAGGACAATGCAGGATTGAGATTGACCTTGAAAAAAGCACATCTGATCGCTGTGTTTTGTCATTCCTACATCCACTCTCTTCTGTGCTCGCTATCATCAGACAGACAGGCTGTTTAGATACTAACTCGACCCGTGGGAAACATTTGACTTCATTGTAGACCATGTCAAAGTTCGGTTTTAGGTTTTATAGCCTGGTAGAGCTTGATATTTCTTCTCTAATGGCTTTAGAGTTTGAATGTCCTAATTAAGAGGTTTGAACCAGATAACCTTATGTAACCTCATTATACACACTCTGATGTATGCAGATGGAAATTATATTTGCACGTCTTCTCAAATTGTGTAGGCAGAGGTGGTATAAGTTGCAATATTATTGTTTTATATCCTGTTCATATTGTGGCACTACCTGTTGACTTATTTGAGCAGTAAAATTTTAACTTTAATATAATGGGATTTGGTCAGACATTTGTCTTGCTTTGCAAAATAGATGTACATACATTCACTAGTCTTTAGACTCTCTTGACATTCTACAGGGTACTTGATATGTACGTATATATGTTTGGTTAATGAGGTACACAGTCATTAAACCAGGCCGTAACCACCATACATTGTATATTGAGGTAGACACATTCTTCATAATATTCAGAATAGTGCATCAATAGGGGTTTTTCAATGGTAGATCTTTTACATTTGTTCCCCTGAATCTTGAGCAGTTGGATACATCCTTACATCAAAAATTTGAAAAAGCTTTTATTTGAAATAGAAAATAGAACTCTTTTGTAAATGTCTTTACTGTAAATGTCTTTACTGTGAAGGGTCAATCTAATGCATTTTTGCTGAATAAAAGTGTTCATTTCTTTCAAAAACATTTACTGACAGCTAACTTTTTAACAGTAATGTACAGTATATAATTGAGTTATTGATATTCGTTCATATTTCAGGATTAGCCAGATTTCTTTTTAGATTTCTTTGAATAGCAACAACAACATTCCAAATAGAGATTATACCTCCTTTTTTTTTCATCCTTGCACAGCTGTGTACTTGTTGTACTTGTAGTTTTGGTCAATTCTCTAATGGAGGAATTCCTGACCTTACAGTTTGAGACGACCTTCGCATCAATCACAAACCTCAGAAAGACACAGAGATGGTGCTGGCACACTGCCTTCAGAAACACTCTACTCAGGGCATGGTGAGTTTATAGGCCATTTTGGCTTGAAGATGGCTTTTGTACTCGTTTCATGAATAAGTAACATTTCATTATACTACTCAAGTTATACTTCACTATACAGTAATTGAAATGTTTTTAATTTGTTTGCTGATAACATGTTTTTTTACTGTTTGCAGACAATTTGGATGTGGTGCCCAGGCCTAAATGTATATAGAGATGGAGACCATTTTTAAACAACTTGACTGAACTATGCTCTTGAACATATGGAAAGGATTATTTCATCATTTTTGAATATGATGCTGGTGGACTGACTGCTGTACAATCATAGGGGGCTGTTTAAAGCACTGAAGGATTAAACTTCCAAGTTAAGTGAGAAACTTTAATCAAAGCAAGAAGATGTTCGTTGTCACAAAACCAAGGGCAATGTAGCAACTGGAGTTAGCAAATCCTTATAATGGAGGCTACTAAAACCTCAGGTGAAGCGGAACGTTCCAAACAGATTATCAGTTTAAAAGATGACGAAAAACACTTGCCATCCGAGATGACCCAAAGAGGCCAATCCTCTGGCTCAGAGGACAAAATAAGACTTGTGGAGCAACCCCAGACCCCAGCTGTAAGTCCATCATCTAGTATGGAGTCACAGGTCCTTGCTTCAGAAAATATTCTTACCTCAAAATCTAAAAAACAGTGTCACATCCAGCTCAGGAGGAAGAACGTTCCTCTCCCAAACAAACGATATCTTCAGTCGGAATATGAGCTGCTGTCAGAGGGCCTTCACAAAAAGGAGCAGAAGTCTGTTAAGACTGGGAAGTATGTATGCCAGTATTGTGGGAGAGCTTGTGCCAAACCCAGCGTACTAAAGAAGCACATCCGTTCTCATACTGGCGAACGACCGTATCCGTGCATTCCTTGTGGTTTCTCATTTAAAACTAAGAGCAACCTCTACAAACACAGAAAATCTCACACCCATGCAGTTAAAGCAGGATTGGTTTCATTTTCAGAACAAGACAGCAAGCATATGGATGAGGAGTTAACTGTGGCAGAGGGCGAGATGCGTTTTGATGCTGAGCAGAGTAGTGACACCGATGAAGAAGTTGTGGAGGACTTGTCCTTGGATACAACAAGCCATATCAAAGACACAGAGAGTTTTGTGCATGAAAAAGGAGGGAAACAGGCAAAAAGGGAAACCATGTGCTCTGCTCAGACTTCAGTCAAAAAGGAAACAGGGTCATCAGGAAAAGTATCTTTATGGCAGTTCCGGGAAATGTCGGCACCTGCGGCTATTGCTCAGGTGGACCAGATGATTGAATTCTCCTCCATCAAGCAAAGACTTGCACTTCGGCTTTCGGAGAAGAAAAGTCAAGACTCTGATCAGTCTCTTTCCCTGCCCAGTTCATACAGTAAAGGCAGCACTGATTCAGGATACTTCTCACGTTCTGAAAGTGCAGAGCAACAGTTCAACCAGTCGAGCGTGAATGCCAAATCGTATCAAGAAATTATGTTTGGGAAATGTTATAGACCAACGACCAGGCCAAAGCAATCAATCACTGTACAAACTTGCATGACAGACATAAATGAAGCCACATCTAGCTTCATGATTACATTGAACAAAGGCATGATCCCTGGTGACACAGACTCTTCCATTCACAGAAGCAAAAAAGACCTAGTTCGATCAATAAAAATTGATTCAGAGTCCTTCCAAGAGGAAGATTACCAAGAATGTCAAAACCTTAGCTCTGACTTTCCGGAAATGACATCAGACAGTAGTGTATTCTTGCGCAGTAATTCTCTTCCAACATCATCTAATTCGAATCTAAATGCACCAGAAGGGCTAAGAAGCAGTAATTCATTCGATGAAAGATTGACAGGTGCTGATGTCACCTACAGGGGTGCAATGGGTATGAGAAGACTAATGCGGCAAGCTGCGTTTGAGCACTCTGCTAACGAAGGACATGCAGAATCAGACTGCTACGCTCATCTGGCTTGTAGCTTAAAATCAGACTTGAAAATTCACAGTATAGATGATTCCAAAATGGGTGCAGAAAACTGTCAAGAAGCTGATCTGTGTTCCATATCTCCATGCTACTTATCTCAAAATTCTACAAGGAAACGAAGAAAAGACAAAAATGTCATGGAGGAAGAAGACTTTCATATCCAAGTCAAGCCTTCTGGACACTCAGAGGAACCTGAAACAAAGCAAACTACTTTAGACACTGCCTTTTCTGACACTGAGAGAAGGGCTGGCAGTAATGTTATCTCTGTCATTCAGCACACAAATTCATTAAACAGACTAAACTCATCAGAAAAGTCAAGTGATACTAGATCACATCCCTTAGACAAGATTGGCACTTACAAATACATGGAAAAGGAGCATAGTATGGAGGTTCACAGAACAGAAGGAGTAGACTGGCAATGGGGAAGCAGCGGTTTTCTACACCAGAAACTTCACATGCCCAAACAGCCACCATCTCATCCCAGTATCCAAGTTCCAGAGATTAGAGTAACTGTGGAGCCTGACAGACCCGAAAAAGTTCAGGATGTAGGGGTCAAGCAGAAGGAAAAACACACTGAAGAGTTCCAGTGGCCACAGAGGAGTGAAACCCTGTCACAGTTTCCAATGGAAAAACTACCACCCAAAAAGAAACGCTTGAGATTAGCAGAATTGGACTGTTCTTCTGGAGAATCTAGTTTTGAATCTGCTTGCACAAGTCTCTCCAGAAGCCCGAGTCAAGATAGCAATTTATCTCACAGCTCAAGTTTTTCCCAGTCCCTTGACAGAGAGGAGACTCTTAACCTTGTGTCCCAAGCCAACCCAGATGAGTTTAATAAGCCTTTGGAGTTCTTATCTGTGCCAGGTAATTCACAAAGTCATCACAGAGAGATGAGACGTTCTGCTTCAGAGCAGTCACCCTATAAATTACTCTCAGAGGTTCCAGAATTTCGAAGCAAGTCTTTTGATTATGGCAGTCTTTCTCCTTCATCTACATCTAGGCTGGAGGAGGTTAAAGAGCGTAGAAGGTCCTTCTTGGTTAGGCAGGCATCCTTAAGTGGTGAACCCGAGACACAAGGTGGTACAGTCTTAGATGAAATGAGCAAGAGAACAACCTCACCAAGCAAAATATTTACACCTGAGGAAACCATTGAGAAAATAAGGTACTCTTTGATTTCCGGTAGTCCTTTTCCACAACACAAACAATATAGCCCAGTGCAAGCTTCATCTCAATATGCTAAACCAAATGTTTGCAATGTTCAAGACATGGATAGCATAATGCTTCTAATTAAGAAAGAACCTGAAGAATCCATTGCATCTGAACTTAATATTAACTTAAGAAAACCCCAGGAAGATTGTTCTCAGAGTTTAGGCAATGTTTTGTCAACGATAGCAGTGCTTTCACACGCTCACCAAGCATTAAAAAGTCAAAACACATCCAGCTTGTTAGTTCCTGTCAGAATTCAGATGCAAGTACCATCTTACGGAAACATAACGTACACTAGCATATCTCATATTCTGGATTCTCAAACAAACAATCCTATATCGTGCATAGAACACAAAACTTCCTCCTGTCAAAGTCTTGCCATTGTCCTGCCACAAAATATACTAGGTTGTGATCTATCTCCAGTGTCAGGGCACCCAAGGCGACTACTGCAAAGCTCACAGGCATCACCAGCAAAGCTTAATACAGGCATACCTCTATCATTGACCTCCAAAACCATCTCTACTACAGAGGCCCCCAGTGGTGGAGCAAACAAGCGCATGCTCTCACCTGCAAGTAGCATTGAACTCTTTATTGAAGCGAAACAGCAAAAACGAGTCAAAGATGAGAAAATTTATGGCCAGATTGTTGAAGAGCTTAGTGCTGTCGAGTTAGGAAATCTTGAAGGTGAAAAAGAAAGTCCCAAGAAAGGTTTCAAATCAGGAAGCACCCCAGAGTTGTGTGAGCCCACTGAGGTAGTAGATATGGATGAGGCCAGCCAAGACTTTTACAGCAATCCAAAGTTACAGTCTCCTGCCACAATTCCTCAAGATGCTGCTATGATGGAGCCTAAACCAACAACTGAACACATGATGGCTAGTTATCGTTCTGGAATAGGTGCAATGCCCTCTGCAATCACTGGTGCTTTACTGTTCTCTAAGTTTCCAGGTCTTCACACTACTACTTGTGTGAGCTGGTGCTATCTCAACTCCACTAAGCCAAATAGCACCCAAACAGTTGCACATTTCTCTGAGTATGCCTCATGGTTTGTGAGATGCCATAACCCTAACCCACCCGATCTTAGCACTGGAATGGTTCTTGCTCTTCTCCGATCCAAACAGGGGAGGCAGAATACTATTTATTCAATCGCTACCATGCATCAGCCTGGAGTACTTGTGACCTCCACCCCCTGGAGACCGAAGCAAGAACAAGTATGTTGCCTGTTTTTGGTTTTTGCTGATTTGCCACTTGCTACTATGCTATATTTACCTTTACGATGATCCGATGTTTGTTTAGCCATCTGTTCCAAAGAGTCTTCTGTGGTATTACAGGTAATTCCGGACTACAGAGAGGAAGATACAAAACAGGACGTGAGGATAAGAGACATAAGCCAGAGGTGCAAATCTTTACGAGAGGATGTTGCATCTACCATACGGCAAATAGAACCAGTCCGTGTGAAGATTTTTGAAGGAGGGTATGGATATGTACTGTAATGCTAATGTTGATGCGTGACTGTAGAAATGCCCCCTAATGAAAGTGTTCTCTTTTTCTGGTTGTTTATCAGGTACAAGTCCAATGAGGAATATGTGTATGTGAGGGGTCGTGGTCGGGGAAAGTATATATGTGAAGAGTGTGGCATTCGTTGTAAGAAGCCAAGCATGCTCAAGAAACACATTCGAACGCACACGGATGTGAGACCCTATATGTGCAAATGCTGCAACTTTGCTTTTAAAACTAAAGGTTGGTTTTACCATGTTCTTATTCAAGGATGACTGCAAAAGTCTGGGATAGAAAAATAACCCGGTCTTTTTTTCAGGGAATCTCACCAAGCATATGAAGTCAAAAGCTCACATGAAAAAATGCCTTGAACTAGGAATTTCACCCACAGCCATGGACAATACAGAGGATGCTGGTAGGAACTTTACTTCAGTAATGCTGGGCAGTAGTATCACTAATAGCAAAGCTTTTAGTTTAGCTGCATTTGTTAGCATCGCTATAAAAGTGGAACATTTCCGTAGAATTTTTTTTTTTAATAAGTAGTTGATTCTCGTTGACAATACTATAGCTTCACTGTAGAAAGCTACTTTTTCATGCATTTGTAAATGATAGCTTACAGCCTAGCTTAGTTAATTTTTCTGTAGCATAGTTGCTAGCATTCAGTAGCAAATCTCCAAATCTGTTTTCTTATAAGGGCCTTAATTCTAACATGATACTAATTATGAACACTCCTAAATGTCAGAAAAATGTGCTAATTTAAATTTTTTGCTCTTGCTGCTTGTGTAGATGACACCCAGAAGTCCTCTGGCATAATGCCATTGGAAACGACCATTAAACATCAGTTCTCAGATGTGGAAGACTCTGATGGTGTCGATGACGATGAACCAGACGATGATGAAGATGATGAATGTGATGGTGATTCTACACCAAAAACGCTGTCCAGAAGCACAAGTCCTCATTCCTATGCAGTCAAAAAGTCATGTATGTCCGGGTGTAACCCTAAACACTTTGACCCAAGCCGCAATCTACTGAAGGAACAGCTTGAAGTTTCCTCTCAGAGTATTGAGGATGATCTGACCTTTGAGCAGTCAAGCAGCTCCTTTGAGTCTTGCCCACCTCAGCTGCTGTCGCCTTGTTGGGATTCACCTCGCCAGAGGTACATATCTCCAAGAGGAGATCTCTCGCCACAGCGTCACCTGTTGTCATGCCGTGATTCGTCTACTTTAAGGGCCATTTCTCCAAGGAGAGATCTGAGCATCAGAGGGGACTTTTCACCCATCCGGCAGCTGTCACCTGTAAGACCTACAGGTTCGGACCCATCGGGACAGCGAGCACAGTCTCCGCTGGGTCGACATAAAGGGGTGCTCAGGGCCGTGTCTCCACGGAGGGGGTCTTATCAGCATAGGACCCTCATGGATCCGGGAAGGAGTGTGAGATTTCAAGCATCTGCCCTTAGACCAATCATCGGAATGCACTCAGACGTGGGAATGGTAGGCTTTTACATTTACCCATTTGGCAGACACTTTTATCCAAAGTGACTTGTATTGCATTCAAGGTACACATGTTTAACAGTTCTTGCTATCCCATTTGAGCCCATTATCTTGGCATTACTAATGCCATGCTGATGGAAAGATTGCCTTTTTATGCATTTTGGAGACAAAAGTGTACCTTTGTAATTTGTATAATAATAAAATGTACCTTATGATTTGTATAACTGTTCACTAATTATTTTTATTTTTATCAGAAATATTAGTGAGGTCTAAAAACCATTGAGTACACCTCTTAACTATTTTTGTAATGTAGCATTTCTACAGTTTTCAACCTTAAAGGAGAACTCCGGCGCAAAATGAACCTTTGGTCTAATAAAACATTGGTACCTAGTCAACCGTTCTCTGAGATTTGTTTTCATGATAATCGAATGTAAAGAGTTTTATCTCTAAAAACTGTTTAGCGTATAACGCTAGTGAGAACTTTGTAAGTGTACAGACCGTTTAATAAGAAGATATTTTATAAAGACAGTCCACTTCGTGTATACAGACAGGAGCCATCTTTGGAAAACAGTCTCGACTAGTCAAACCACGAACGCCATTCATACAGTTCAGAAGTTCACTGAACTTCATACAGTTCAGCTCACTTGGCACGTCAGTCGTGGTTTGACTAGTCGAGACTGTTTTCCAAAGATGGCTCCTGTCCGTATACACGAAGTGGACTGTCTTTATAAAATATCTTCTTATTAAACGGTCTGTACACTTACAAAGTTCTCAATGCTTCGTTTTGCATGTAGGGACCCTCATTATGTTACTGTGTTCGTGTGGGGCTATTTTGAGCCTTGTTAGTGGTATTAACTAGCGATTTCTTTTTACTTAGGGACTGTTCGTTATTTATTTAAGGGGCCACCGGAGGAGATTTGAGATCTGTAGTCAAAAAAGACTTGACCCTCCCTTCGCCAGCAATATTTTTTTCTATGACCCTCCAAAATGATTGTGAAAAAAGGCATGACCCTCCCCGATAATTTATTGATTACTTCTGTACTGGTTTGCGCTTGGCAAAGATGTTCAGATAGCCATTCCACGATAAACGACTAAACTCCTGCTTTCTCATCTTGCTAGGGCTGTAACGATAGACCAAACCTACAATTCGGTTCGTATCACGATTTTTGATAATAAAAAAAATAAAATAAATTGTTTTCGGTGCAGATGCAGTGGTGACGCGTTCATGTAAAATGTTAAGGTGGCGCTGCCAATACAGTATCTCAGGGTCGGCGCTATGGTGGGGCATTCGAGGGCCGTGCCCCCCCTAGCGCTCATTGATGCCCCTCCTAACACAGTTCCCTTTCAAGGGAACGAGACGCTGCGTTTGAGACGCGGTGGGAACGCTCTGCGTGATTACGTTGTGAAGCACATGTAAAATCAGTCCAATGGAAGCCCGAAACGTCATAGGCGGGTGACGTCATAGACCAGGAAACTATAAAGCACCCCTGAATTCAGACCGCGCCAGCTTCTGTACCTTCAGCAAGCGCTCTCTGTGAAATCTGTCCTTGTCTATTTATTGTTGTTTGTCAAAGCCCAATATATATCACTATCTATCATTATGGCGAGCAAGCAAGATTATAGACGTTGTGTTGTTCCCTGCCCTCGTTACATCACGGGTGGGGACACACATAAGCTTTTTGTTGCTGTTTGGGAGTGGAGCATGCCAACAGTCAGTTCTCGAGGGAGCTGACTGTGAGCATTGCGAGAAGCTGTCCGTGAGGACGCTCCGCTCCCGCCGGGGGTTCTTCGAGGAGGACGGTTCGGTTCGCGTTCCCCGCGCGGGTCTCTCTGTTGCCGAGGCACGGAGACGACTCGCATAATTTTCGGGGTTCGCAAACGGATCTGACAGCGGGGGTTGGGACGGGCTCCGCCCTATCTCAGCTTTCACATGCCAGATCTAGTGTGCAGCGATTTCCATCGTTAGTGTTTTGTTTTAAAAAGAAAGATAACAAAACAAATACAAATATTAAGAAGAAGGCAGATGTTTGAGTTTTCAATGAATAAATAAATAGTCAGCTCATAACTCTGCTGAATAAAGAGGAGCTTTTTTTAAAAAAAAGGAGGTTTTATAGTGCTGTTGCCAGTTAAATATTTACTGGCCAGCTGAACATTATGAGATTGAAAATAAAGAAGAGTTTGTTAGATGAAATGTATCTTAAAACAGGAAAACTCTGTATCTCAGCCTAAAAAAAAAACTGGGGTGCAACTCTCTGAGGAGGGTTGCAGCGCTGCCAGTTCGGTTGTTCCCTGCCGGTTCGCCGTTCAGGGCACCGAGGTGTCAGCGTCCCCATGCGATCCTCCAAGGAGGGTCGTAGAATGGTCAGTTTGGTTGTTCCCTGCCGGTTCGCCGCTTCAGGGCGCCGTAGTGACTGTTCAAACAAATCCAGAGGCCAGTCTTGAGAGACTGGTTCCCCTAGTAGAATTTCTGGCAGCGTGGAAACTACTGCCACATATTTCTCAGTGGGTCCTGCACACTATAGAAAAAGGTTTCAGAATTCAGTTCGGTTCTCGTTCGTACAGATTTCTTGGGGTCCTCCTCTCATTGGTGGACCCCGAGCAGGCTTTGGTTATGGAGCAGGAAGTACTGTCACTTCTGCAAAAGGAGCTGTAGAAGGGGTTCCTCCTCCCAGCAGACAGCCATTACTTCATTGTTTCCGAAAGAGGATGAGGGAGGTTCCCGAGGTTTGCTTTCGGGGGCGAAGCATACCATTATCGGGTTCTTCCATTCGGCCTAGGTTTTTTACCCCACACCTTTACAGTATGCGTGGATGCAGCTCTGGCTCTTCTGAGACTCCAGGGCATTCGCGTACTATACTACATCAATGATTGGTTGATCCTGACCCAATCTGAGTTTATGGCAGTTCAGCATCGAGATGTCGTTCTGTCTCATTAAGGATGTTGGGGTTGCCTCTCAAAGCCAAGAAGAGTGTGCTCTGAGGACCACTTTTCTAGGTGTAGCGATTCTCGTATTGGGGTATATCTAGGCCAGTCACTCACTGTGAAACAGTTTCAGACTGGTGGGTCTCATGGCATCTGCGTCCAACGTAATTACTTTTGGCCTTCTGCACATGAGACCCCTGCAGTGGTGGCTCGGGACCAAGGGGTTTTCTCCGAGGGGAAATATGTTTTCGCATGATCAAGGTCACGCGGCTATGCCTTCGTGCCTCGGTCATGTGGAAGAACCTTGGTTCCTCGCCCAGGCCCAGTGTTGGGGGCTTCTTGTCGACGCATATAGCTATCGACGGATGCTTCCCTCACAAGTGGGGGCGATCATGAGTGGGCGCTCACAGATGGTGGACAACACACTGATGGTCTCGTATATCAGAGCAGATATCCTGTTGAGGCAGGGGCTGAGGCCCAGGGATTGGAGACTTCACCTCGAGGTGGTGGAGCTTCTTAGGGAGAACTTTGGTCAAACTAAAGTCAAGTCGACCTTTCACATCGTTTGTACAAAGCATTGCTCTTTTTGGTTCTCCCTCACGCATACAGCTCCGCTTGGACTGGATGTGATGTATTAGGTGTGGTTGACGCTACACCAGTACGCATTTCCTGATATCTTTGCTCCACAGAGTTCACCCTCTTTTGGAGTTTGGATACTGTGGGCTCGGCCTCTGAGGGGGCCCGGCTCATAGAATCCGGTCTCTCGACTGAGGTCGTTGAGACCATTCTCCAATCCAGAGCTCCTTCCAGGAGAAAACTATATGCATTGAAATGGAAATTATTCTCCACCTGATGTGGTGAACGTCATTTAGATCCTGTTAACTGCCCTGTTGGTTCAGTTCTTGATTTCTTGCAAGACCGTTTCTCTGCTAGGTTATCTCCTTCTACCCTAGAGGTTTACGTGGTGGCTATATCTGCCTACCACACCCCTCGGGGGGGTACTTCTATCGGGAGAGATCCTCTTTTTACTCGTTTTCTCTGTGGTACACTGAGGTTGAGACCTGCATTGCACTCTAGAGCACCGGCTTGGGATTTGGCCATTGAACTTGAGGGTCTGGCTTTGGCTACCTTCGAGCCCATTGAAGAGGTTTCAGAGAAATTCCTCTCTAAAAACTTTATTTCTCCTTTCTATGTCGTCTATCAAGAGATTTGGAGATTTGCATGCCCTGTCGGTTGCTTTTCCGGCATTTCTCTTCCCTAGACCAGGTTATATTCCTAAGGTCCCAGTTAATGTTGGGGGCCTTATAGTGCTGCAGGCATTTTATCCTCCACCTTTTAATACCCCAGATCAGGAACAACTGAACCTGTTATGTCCAGTTCGGGCATTAGATGCCTACGTTCACAGGGCTGCCCTGTGGCGTAAGTCTGAACAATTGTTTGTCTGCTTTGGGTCACTCAAGAGAGGGTGCCCTGCATCTAAACAGGTAATGAGCAAATGGATAGTTGAGGCTATATCATTGGCTTATGAAGCAGCCGGTCAGCCTTCACCTATGGCTGTACGGGCCCATTCTACAAGGAGTATGGCGGCCTCTACGGCCTTAATTTCGGGTGTTTCCCTTCTTGATATCTGTAATGCGGCAGGTTGGTCCTCTCCACATACATTTGTCAGGTTTTATGACCTTGACCTCTCCACTCCAGGGGCAAGGTTGCTTGCTTCTTAGTGCGCGCAAGGACTTCACACAGAATGGGCATTTGTCACTATGGCGTAGTGGGTATGGGGTTCCCACCGCGTCTCAAACGCAGCTCGAAGTTCCCTTGAAAGGGAACGTCTCAGGTTACGTATGTAACCCTGGTTCCCTGAGAGGGAACGAGACGCTGCGTTTACCTGCCATACTTCCTGCATGCCCTGATCGACTTGCTTCAGGTTTTTTCAGAAGCTGGCGCGGTCTGAATTCAGGGGTGCTTTATAGTTTCCTGGTCTATGACGTCACCCGCCTATGACGTTTCGGGCTTCCATTGGACTGATTTTACATGTGCTTCACGACGTAATCACGCAGAGCGTTCCCACCGCGTCTCAAACGCAGCGTCTCGTTCCCTCTCAGGGAACCAGGGTTACATACGTAACCTGAGACGTTTCTAATACAATGCTAAATCATAAATCAGATGTAGGCTGTACAATACCAAATGTCCAGCAATCTATTTAAATAGTACATTGTGTTTAATTTGTTGTCTAATGAGATCTAATATGTGTTGGTGCCAAGAATTTTCACGTGATGAAATAGATATATCCAATCGAATTTTATATCAACGTGGTTAAATGGTCCAGTGGCAGAACTTTAGAATAGCGTGCAAGAGATTCTGGGTTCTAACCTACCCCTCGCATAATAATTTTTTTCCACTCATTAAAACCGATTATGTTTATCAATGTTTTGTCAAGCAGGGACATGTTTGATTGCGTTATACTTTGTGATTTCACTTCACCGGTACGAATAGAGATTTCTCCGCAACGGATCAAGCGCGCGTCCGTGTGAAGATGTTTCTTGTGGTAGCGCGAGCCACAAGAGAACACTTTATCCGCACCATCGAGTCAACGAGCACTGATCACTTGATTTAAAATACAACACATTTCAGCGTGCTATATCACCTCTTATCTATCAAATGAATGCACTGCTAGTTAACCAGATATGTTTTATTTGTTTGTATTGGTACATCCGTGCCGCGAGATGTTTAAAAGTGAAAACAATATCGACCCTGGCAAAAAGTGGTGGGGAAATTCGGAAATAATAATTATTAATAATAATTATAAGAATAAAAGGTGTTTCTTTTTTTTCTTTTTTTTTTGCGTCAAAATATTTCTCAAACGGCAGTGCCCCCCCGCTGATGACCCAATGCCCCTCCAGTAGATCTGCTCTGGCGCCGACTCTGCAGTATCTTAAAGCTGCCACAAAGAACCGGCAAAAGTAATGATTATGAATAATTTCAAGGGGACATTTTAATTGTTTATTAAGTCTTTGTCAGTGTGGCTGCAAGGTGATGATGCTGACTCGCGATCTTCGCAGTGAACTCGCCAGAGAGAAATGCACATTTCTTACGGATTACAGAAGCAGAGTTTGTAGTCTGTTTTCTTTCGTTTTGAATTATTCTGTTAAAAAGTAGACATGTCAAGCTTTCTATATATTTATCAGGTCTGTGAGGCGAGTAGCCTATAGGCTATATGCTTGCTGAGTTTCGGTTCATTTATTAGACGAGAGTCCAGTTCACGCGCAGGCGCCTCCGTGTCATGAGGATTTTCTACTATATTTACAATCCAGGCAATTAGTTGATGAAACATTGATTAAAATTAAGATACAATTAATAAAAAACGAAATTCACTTTAAAGAAAGGCGTTGTGCTTTCTGTTTGAGGTCTCTGTAAAAGTTTTAAAGTCACTTTCAGAGCGGTCATGTCCAACGGAGAACTGTCACGTCCATAAAAAAAATGTTCCCTCAAATGCAAACACGAAAAAAATAAATATTATAAATAAATAATAAATAATATTTTTGTGTTATGTGTATTAACAGTCTCAAACCAGGGCTGCGTTTCCCAAAAGCATCGCAAGCCTAAGTTGATCGTATAGACCATTGGTGGCAATGGTTATATGATCAGCTTAAGCTTACTATTCTTTTGGGAAACGCAGCCCAGGACAATTCGATGATTGTTATTTTTATGTCGTTATTTCGACATATGTGTGCACTGTGCATGCAACAATCAAGATGTGCATTTGTAAATCCAGCTATATTTGCTTCTTATTAATTAAATCCAGGCAATTGGTTGATGAAAAATTTATTAAAATTAAGATACAATTTATAAGATTAAATTCACTTTAAAGAAAGGCTTTCTACAAAACAACACTTAATGAAGTGGTCAAAATCATGTCTGGCCATGTCTCCCGATATATTGGCTATACTTTTCATAATCAACATAGATGGAAAAAAAAACATTATAATAAATATGAAACTAAATGCGCTTATTATGGCTACAACACATATAGGCTACAGACTCTATTTGTACAAATTGCTGCACATTCATTTAATTCAGAATTTTGCACACAAGTTGAAAGGCATTTGTTTGTGCATAGTAAAACATATCATTTATGCAACATTTATCAAGTTCACTGATAATTGTGCATGCATTTATTAATCAATATGATACTAAAATCATAAGGCTTCCCTTTCAATAGTCCAAATTCCTGCGCTGCCATTTTCGTCTTTCTTCTGTGGATTTCTTCAGCTCCTGATTGGTCAAATTCAGATACATCGACATATCGGCTCATTCAACTGCACAGAGCACACACCTCACGAATTCAAGCCTACAGCTCCCGAACTTTTTAGACATGTTTAAAAATTATCGTGAGGTCGAGAGGTTCGGCTCGGCTCGTATCTTCCTAGCACACGACACGAGCCGCAACAAAACAGCAAAAAAACGCACCGTAAGCCCGCAAGGGAGTATGCATATATAAACAGACGTTTCAGTATTAAATGCATTTTCGGAGAATTTATATTTCAAGTTTTGACTGTCACGTCACGTCACGTCACGTCACGTCCATAACGCTGGAATTGCCCAATTTTAAAGAATTTATCATTACGTTTTTTTTGGGTGTATGTCTACGTATTTTATTATGTTAACTTCAAATAATACGAATAATAATAAAAAAATGTGGTAGCCCTATGTCCAACACATCACACTCCACTGTTATTGTGGCAATTTCAGTAGATTTGCTCACTAACATTGTTGTGGAGACACAATAAGAATGGAAACTATAAAATAATATCGTGCTACAGCGCACATCAGCTGCAGTTCTGGCGCCTCAGTCTCAATACTGTAAAACTCGATGTAGGCTACATTTACATCACATAATGCAGCGGTAGAGTTACACTCACAGGACACTGCACTTATTCGCAATCACAAAAGTTAATTATTTGCTCGTGCTTTAAAGCTTTGCCGGGTAAACATTTAATTTGCGTTCTGTTCTAATGCACTTTTTCTGAGCGCGTACTGAAGCGCGCGCGCACTGTCAGACAGCGCCAAACTAGATTTTTGTTGGGTCAGACCCATCTGATAGCGATGGGGGGCCGAGACCGAGCTACATGGAAAAAAATATGCACCAAACAAGCCACTTTTAAATTTAGCTGTTTTGATGAATACAAAAGTTGGGTGAACCTCCCCTATAGACTAAAAAAAGTTGGATGACCCTCCCCTCAACAAAGAATAAAAAGACATGACCCTCCCCTATTTTCCTCCGGTGGCCCTTTCCATAAATTCCGAACGGTCCCTTATTAAATGCCCCCATTACTAGCGTTATACGCTAAACAGTTTTTAGAGATAAAACTCTTTACATTCGATTATCATGAAAACAAATCTCAGAGAACGGTTGACTAGGTACCAATGTTTTATTAGACCAAAGGTTCATTTTGCGCCGGAGTTCTCCTTTAAAGGCACACCCAAAAAAGATTGAATTCAGTCATTGTTTTCTGACCCTCATGTCGTTCCTTACTGTTACCCACATATGTTTCAGAGAAAAACATAACTGCATAAGACATGCAGTTATGTTTTTCTCTGAAACATATGTGGGAAACCAATAACCTTTTTTTGGTCCTTTTTGACAGCCATTGTCCCTATAAGCTGTCTTTGTGTTGAATAAAAGATGCATGAAGATCCTTCAAAATAATGGCAGAATTTTTGGGTGAAATATTGCTATAAGGCCAGGTGCAGTGCAACTAAATGACATAACAGTATGAAATACTTTAACCTGTTAAGTGTCACGGGGACACCGGTGGGCCCAAATCCATTACATTTTTTAAACAGTAACATCCTATACTAAACCTAAACTAATTTTGACAAACTATATATCATTTGAAAGCTCATTCATTTGATTGATTTTCAAAATATGACACACAGGCCGTAATTTATCAATTTGCAACAAGAATATTTTCATACTCCTAAGGCGTGTTTAGACCTTTATTTTGAAATAGTGATGAACATGAAAAATCATGAAAGAAGGGTAGAAACCTCAGTTTGTTTTCATGCCAAGAGTTCAAAAGATAGCAACCATTCAATTATTTTAGAAAAAAAAGGTCTGACATTTTTTTAAATATAAAGAAAAAAATTATAGATTCACCATTGTGATGTAGCAGGAAGCTATAACGCACATACTTGTTATTTTTATGTGTTTCTTAAAGGTTGAATTCATATCAAAATCTGCCAAACTTCTCATATTACTTCTGAATAGGATGTCTACTTCATAAATTGCATGAAAATTGTGGAAATAATGGTTATGATCACTCAAAACACATATGGAAATGTAGGTGCCCTTATATGGGCAGTAATGGAGTCTGGTTGTGACCTAGTGAAAAAGTTTGGTAAAAATTATCGTTTTTTATCTCATTTTTTGAGATATCAACCTAAAATTTTAAACACAACTTTTTCAGATTTTTGGCTTTGATTTTTTTGCAGTTTTAGAGTCACCCAGGTTTTGAAAATATATATTTTATATAAAATATGAATAATTAAATTTTTTACATTGTACATTTTCATAAACTCAAACTTCTATAACTTTTTTTCTGTTTCACTTTCTTAATTTATTTCACTTCTACTCACCCCCATGCTGTACCAACCCCGTAAGACCTTCGTTCGTCTTCGGAACACAAATGAAGATATTTTTGATTAAATTTGAGAGGTGGATCACTGCTACATAGGCTGCCTAAGGGAATGAAACTTGACGGCCCAGAAAGTCAATGAAGAAAATGTTTAAATATTCCATGTCACAACAGTGGCTCAACTATAAGTTTATCAAGTGACGAGAATACTTTTTGTGCGGAAATAAAACAAAAATAACAACTTTATTCGACTATTCCTTTTCTTCCTTGTAGGCCTGAAACGAGACTTCAAGAGATTTCCACGACGCATGCGCGAGAATTGCGATCTCCTTCAACTTCACTTCAGTTAAGTTCTCGCTTGTGTGCTTCGTGGAAATCTCTTGAAGTCTCATTTCAGGCCTACAAGGAAGAAAAGGAATAGTCGAATAAAGTCGTTATTTTTGTTTGTTTTTTCGCACAAAAAGTATTCTCGTCGCTTGATATAGTTGAGCCACTGTTGTGACATGGAATATTTAAACATTTTCTTCATTGACTTTCTGGGCCGTCAGGTTTCATTCCCTTAGGCAGTCTATGTGGTAGTGATCCAGCTCGCAAATTTAATCAAAATATCTTCATGTGTGTTCCGAAGACGAACGAAGGTCTTACGGGGTTGGTACAGCATGGGGGTGAGTAATTAATGACTTAATTTTCATTTTTGGGTGAACTAACCCTTTAAGTTCGAAATGTGCATTTTCATGTATATTCAAAAAAAGGGGGGTGACACTTAACAGGTTAAAACAAATGTTCATACCAAACCTACACCAAGTCTGATGGCTGTATTTCATTTTCTGAAAATAGCTTACAGACCTGAATGAACTGGTCAGCACCATGAACAACGTTCTCTCCCCTCCCCACCCCCTTCTTTTTCAGGATCAAGGGGATACTCCTCAGAATCTGTATGTTCCTGTTGGCCTATGCAGCAGTAGGGATCTGTCCACAACCCTGCTGCCAGACATCTTCAGCCATTTGCCTTTGCACTCTCAAGGACAGGTGCCAACACCTGTTCCGATGATCCCTATTGGGGGGATAAGAATGCCCTCCACGTCAATATCTGGTGCTGCTGGGGAGAGAAATACGCTCCCATCAATTCCACAGGGGAAAATATTAGAAACGGCTAGTTCTAGCCGGACCTCAGCCCCTGTCCTAGATCCTGGAGTGGCTTACAGTGGAGAAATAGCAACCTCTTCCACTGGCCTTCATAGCAAAGATGATAAAAAGGAGGAGAGCGTCTACATCTGTGCAAAAGCTATTGCATCCCTCAGAATCACATCTGAAGATGCCGCAGATAAACCACCTAAAAGCTGACTTTGTAAGCATTGTATAATCGCATTCAAAAGTAAAACTAAATCCAAGCTCAGACCAGAAACATACTTTATGCAAGTATTCATACATAGTGAATGGTTGTGTTGAACATACCTTACATGCGTTCTTGTGTTGCACTGGTGATTCTTCTGTACTGAAGGAGCGATAGAGTTACCTTTAAGTGTCTGTGCCATTTAACTGGATGTGTTATTATTCAGGTAGCTGCTGTAAACAAGCCAAGTTTAACAAACTTTAACTAACTTGCTCAGCTAAATTCTCAATAGTTGACCTGAAAGAGAACAATGACTCAGAGCGCCACCTTGCAGCTTTATACATTGCAGTCTGACACATTTCAGAAGGTCAAAATGCACAAAATCAAAATTGTGTAGAGTGTGTTTTTGGCCTTGGAGTCTGACCAAGATTATTTGGAGTTTTGGTAACGTGGGCAAAAACAAATAATATGCACAACATCTCGCATTTTCATTCATTTCAATGCACATGCCATATTCTCTATACCTGCCATACCAATTTTAACTATAAATGTGTATAAGCTTTGAATTTACAACAATATGTGCAAAAAGAAATATTAGATCAGTATTTCATGAAAACTATTTAAATTGCAGATCTGCATCTCACAGGACAATTTAAACAATTCCTACAGAAAGTGCAAGTCCCAAGTATAATACAAAGCACTGATCGCAATTCTAACTGACATCGTCTCCATTGACTTCTGCTTGTGCCTTTTAAGAAGATGTTTGGATATCCCTCAAAGAGAGAAAGTCATTCGATGTACCCTATTTATGCACTTAACAACGGTGGTGGTCATAAAGGTTAACTAATATGAGATAGTTGATGGTTGCTTTTTGAGATTGCACTTACAGTATTACGTACAGTATGTTAAAGTTTGCATATTGCATTAAGCTGTGCTATGACATTGCCTTGTATGCTGTTGTATATTTTTGCTGGCACCTTTATAACTGAGCAGTTCAAGATTATGAACCTAAAAGTGTTGATGATGAATTCTTTAAAAAGCCCTTTTGTTTAAACCTTCTCCACCGTATAGTATTTTTCTAAATGTATCATACCTCGTTTCCTTTAAACTTTCGATTTTTCTGCACTTAAGCAAAGAAATGTCATTTCAAGGCATTTTTAATATAGATCGTCTCGGTTACGTATGGTAATCCTCGTTCCCTGAGTAGGGAACGGAGACGTCTCGTCGGAGGAGTTTCCAACGAATTGGGATCACGCTAGGGAGACCAATGGCCTTCGAGTGAATTAAAACGAGCCAATAAATATTGGCATGCGGGATTTGCATTCCGCGTCCCGCCTATCAATGTGGGTATAAAGCGGAAGCGAGCGCACACACATTTGCTTTACGCTGAGGAGCCGGACGGTGTCCAGTCCTCCGCGAAGGTACAGCAAGCATGGCGACGGGACGAGACGTCTTCGTTCCCTACTCAGGGAACGAGGGTTACCATACGTAACCGAGACGTTCCCTTTCGTATGGGAACTCCTACGTCTCGTCGGAGGAGTTTCCAACGAATTGGGATCCCAAATAAAACGCCATGGTGCTGGCCCCTTCCAGCGCCCAGCTGAGGTCCCCGCCAAGCAGTTTCCCATCTTTAGGGCGGGGGCTAGCTAGGAAGAAATCACACTGCTGTTCCGCAAGACCCGCTCAGAGGATTTGGATAACACTGGGGAAACGTGCCCATGTGGGAACGTTGCGGAGCCCCCGGCCAGCCCGAAGGGAGGCACTGAATACACATATGAACTAGCCCGTAGGGTAGTAAAACATATGGGAGTCCTCGAGGTAGTCCCAGCCCGTTGGGTGGGGAGCATACTCAGCAAGGACGACAGAGTGAGTCTGTCGAGGGGAAGACACGAAGCTAGCCCGTAGGGTAGCAGGAACGTGGAAAATGACCACGAGGAAGTCATCGTGAAGGTCAACGGATCCAGCTCATAAGGCAGAATGGCGCAGCAAGCCGACAGAACCTATTCCCTCGCGCCACTGACCGTAGCGAGTAAACGGGAGGACACCGGTTCAACACGTAAGCTATAAAACCTGGCAAACGTGTTAGGTGTCGCCCAGCCCGCAGCTCTGCAGATATCTGTCAGCGAGGCGCCTTGCGCCAACGCCCAGGAGGAAGCAACACTCCTAGTGGAGTGAGCCGTCAACCTGGGAGGGCAAGGCATGTCCTGGGATTCATAAGCCCGGACGATAGCATCCACTAAGCCAGTGGGCTAACCTCTGCTTGGAGACAGCCTTCCCCTTCTGCTGGCCTCCGTAACAGACGAAGAGCTGCTCTGAGGTCCTGAAGCTTTGCGTTCTGTCCACATAACAACGTAGAGTACGTACGGGACAGAGAAAAGCCAGGGCTGGGTCTGCCTCCTCCACGGGCAGCGCTTGCAGGTTCACTACCTGATCTGCAAATGGAGTGGTAGGAACCTTGGGCACATATCCGAACCGGGGTCTCAGAACCACGTGAGAAAGGCCCGGTCCGAACTCTAGGCACGATTCGTCGACCGAAAAAGCCTGCAGATCCCCGACCCTCTTGAAGGAAGCTAGAGCCAATAGAAGAGCAGTTTTTTCAGACAAAACTTTTAACTCTATGTCATTTAAGGGCTCAAATGGGGGCCTTTGAAGCGCTCTCAGCACCAGGGCTAAGTCCCAAGAGGGTACAGGGTGCAAATTACGAGGGGGATTTAACCTCCTAGCACCCTTAAGGAATCTGATGATCAGGTCGTGCTTCCCTAACGACTTCCCGTCGATCACATCATGATGGGCAGCTATTGCGGCCACATATACTTTGAGGGTGGAGGGAGACAGCCTTCGCTCCAACCCGTCTTGTAAAAAGGAAAGCACGACACTGATCGGGCAAGTTCCGGGGGTCTTCCCGGCGGGAAGAGCACCAAACGACGAACAGGTTCCACTTCAACGCATAGAGGCGCCTCATAGAAGGGGCTCTAGCGGAAGTGATGGTATCTACCACAGCCTGTGGTAGGCCATCTAGAACCTCCGCGTCCCGTCCAGGGACCAGACATGAAGTCTCCACAGGTCTGGACGCGGGTGCCAAAGAGTGCCCCGTCTCTGAGAAAGCAGGTCCTTCCTCAGAGGAAGGGGCAGCTGTGTGCCAGTGCATCCATGCCGAGGGACCCTGCGGTCAGGGAATAGAACAACTGGCAATGGGTCGTGTCCGGAGAGGCAAACAGATCTATCTGAGCGGCTCCGAAGATTCCCCATATCAGCTGAACCAACTGGGGAATGAGTCGCCGTTCTCCCGGAAGGGGCGGCTGCCGTGAGAGCTCGTCGGCTGCACGGTTGAGCACACCAGGGATGTGAATAGCCCGAAGCGACCTCAGATGCTTCTGACTCCATAGGAGGAGATGGCGGGCGAGTCGCGACATACGACGGGAGCGTAGACCCCCTTGATGGTTGATGTACGCCACGGTCGCAGTGCTGTCCGTACGGACCAGTACATGCCTGTGCAGAAGCAGCCCCTTGAGGCGGCACAAGGCTAAGCGTACTGCTTGCAACTCTAGGCAATTGATGTGCCAATGCAGCTGAGGCCCCGTCCACAGACCTGAGACTGCATGCCCGTTGTATGTGGGCCCCCATCCGCTGGCAGAGGCATCCGTGAAAACCACAGCATGCCTGGACACCTGGACTAAGGGCACTCCGGCCCGTAGAAAGGCAGGGTCCGACCAAGGACTGAAGGTTTGGCGACAGTGCGGGGTAATGT
Organism: Tiaroga cobitis; assembly: GCA_030578255.1. Taxonomy (NCBI): domain Eukaryota; kingdom Metazoa; phylum Chordata; class Actinopteri; order Cypriniformes; family Leuciscidae; genus Tiaroga; species Tiaroga cobitis. The sequence goes on along the minus strand of CM060607.1, from coordinate 39,845,885 downwards.
TGACCCGGAACATGCCGCTCTGCCACGCCCATCTCGGGACTCGATCGTGAAGCCAGCGCTGAAGCGGTCTCATATGCAACAGACCGAGCGGCGTTACTGCGGCTGCCATATGCCCCAGGAGCCTCTGAAATTGCTTCAGTGGGACCACTGACCTGCCTCGAAAAGACCTGAGGCACTTGAGCACTGACTGGACGCGCTCCTCTGTGAGGCGCGCAGTCTGACTGACCGAGTCCAACTCCATACCGAGATAAGAGATCCTCTGCGTGGGGCAGAGTTTGCTCTTGTCCCGGTTGACCTGAAGTCCCAACCGGCTGAGGTGCCGGAGCACCAGGTCCCTGTGATTGCACAACAGATCTCGCGAGTGAGCTATTATCAGCCAGTCGTCGAGATAGTTGAGAATGCGAACGCCATGTCAAGGGAACAATGGCCGCCTCCACGACTTTCGTGAAGACGCGGGGCAACAGGGCCAAGCCGAAGGGTAGGACCTTGTACTGATATGCCCGACCCTCGAACGCAAACCGAAGAAACGGCCTGTGTCGAGGCAGAATCGAGACATGAAAGTACGCGTCCTTCAGGTCGATCGCTGCAAACCAATCCTGGGGACGGATGCACTCGAAGATGCGTTTCTGCGTAAGCATCTTGAATGGGAGCTTGTGAAGGGCCCGATTCAAAACACGCAGATCCAGGATTGGTCGTAACCCACCGCTTTTCTTGGGTACAATGAAGTAAGGGCTGTAGAACCCAGACCTTATCTCGGCTGGAGGGACCGGCTCGATCGCGTCCTTCGCCAGCAGGGCAACGATCTCTTTCCTCAGGACAGGGGCGTCGCCACTCCGCACTTGGGTGAAGAGGACACCCCTGTACCTGGGAGGCCGGCGGGCAAACTGAATTGCATAGCCGAACCGGATGGTGCGAATGAGCCACCTGGACGGTCTCGGAAGCGCTAGCCAGGCTTCGAGAGACTGAACCAAAGAGCCCACTCGGACCACCGGCGTACCCGCGGGGGGGCAGCGAGGTGGAAGGCAGGGACCCGCCCTCGGAGGCATTACTGCGGCCGAAGGTGGGGTCTGGGTGTTTGGTGCAACACTTACCTGCCCCCACCGGGGGGCAAACAGCAGGGAAAAACAGCATCTTTCTCTGGGGCGACTGGTGAGTGTCCCGTGGCGAAGGTCGGAGGGGAAACGAGGAGCGAGGCTGAGGGGCGTCGAGTCCTGGCTTCCACGCCTCCTTGGCCAACGACAGACGAGAGTGATGAGGCCGGGGCGGCATCACTGGCATCTGAGCGCTGGAGCGAAGGGAATGCGTGTGGCGAGGCAACGTGGCGGCGCACACAGACATTCTCACCTTCTTCGACGGAGGAGACTGAGAGTGACGAGGCAATTGAGCGTCGTTCTTGACTGCCAGTCTCGACCGTGGGTGACCCAGAGGAAATGGAAACTGCTCTTTTATTGAGAATTTGGGTGGCGGAGCAGAAATAAAAGGAAACAAAAGATTCTCCACCCGGCCCTCCTCCGGGGGAAGGAGAGGTGCAGAGGTCCTCTCCCGAAGAGCAGCAACCACGTCCTCTGGGTGGATCGTCTCAGGGTCGCTTACCTCTCCTCTTGCCGGGGGGTTTAGACGAGGCCTGAGCAGGCTGTGCATCTCTCCTACGGCCGGCACCCTGTCGTTTAGCGGGCTGCTGCTTGGGCTGGGCAGGGGCGGAGGCGGCGGCAGGAGGGCGCCCTCGGCGACGAGCAGCTGGAGGCGCGACCGTCGGAGGCGGGGCAGCCCTAGCCCGCTTCCGAGGCATGATGTGTTTGATCACCTCCGACTGCTTCTGGGCGGAGGAGAACTGTTGGGCGAAGTTCTCCACCACATCGCCGAAGAGGCCACCCTGGGATATGGAGGAAGCAAGGAAATTATTTTTGTCCGAGTCCTTCATATCCGACAGGGTGAGCCATAGATGTCGTTCCTGGACCACAAGAGTGGACATCGCTCGACCCAGGGAACGCGCGGTGACTTTCGTCGCCCGTAGGGCAAGGTCCGTCGCCGTGCGCAGCTCTTTGAGCACCCCTGGGTCGACACCACCCTCCTGCATGTCACATAGCGCCTGGGCCTGGTAGACCTGCAGGAGCGACATGGCATGCAGGGCAGAGGCAGCCTCTCCACACACAGTGTAGGCCTTTCCAGTCAGACTGGAAGAGAACCTACAAGCGCGGGAGGGGAGCGAAGGGTTACCCCGCCAGGAGGAAGCGGAGGTGGGACACAGTTGCATCGCCACCGCGCGCTCCACTGGGGGGATGCCTTCGTATCCCAGGGCTGCTCCGCCTTCGAGAGTGGTGAGGGAGGAGGAGGGAGTCAACCTCAGTCTAGCCGCCAGGGGGTTCGACCAAGATTTCGTCACCTCCTCATGCACCTCCGGGAAGAAAGGAACTGGAGCGGTGCGCTGAGTACCAGCACGGGCCGCCCCGAGATACCAATCGTCGATCCGAGACGGTTCGGGACGCGGTGGAGGGTTCCACACGAGCCCAACCTTCTCGGGCGCCCGGGCGAGCATAAGCCATCTCCGGGTCAGGCTCGGACAACACTACCACACCCGAAGGGGGCAATGCAGCCGAGTCGTCATCCCCAGATCGCGACTCATCTCCCTCCGATGCCTCGATCGACATCTGATCCTCCGGAGGGGCCCCGAAGAAAACGACTGTGGATGACCCAGCACACTCCTCCGAAGACCCCAGTGGTACGGCTGAAGAGGAGTGGGATGTCCGAGGGGGTCTTTCACCCGGCAGATCATTCCTCACTGTAGCCCTCAGAACACCGATGGGATCAGCCGAAGTAGCTTTCTTCTGGAGTGAACCAGAAGAACAACTAGATCGGGGGATCTCCAACGGGACTCCCCCTCTGGTGAGGGATCGCAGTCTCAGTCTCAACACCGTGACGGTCATGTTCCCGCAATGAGAACATGACTCATCCACGAACGCTGCTTCAGCGTGCGCGAGGCCCAAGCACGTGACACAGCGATCGTGACCATCGGCCGGAGGCAGAAGTTGACCACATCCAGAAACACACGGGTGAAACGTCATCCTGAAAAGGACGCGAACTTCACTCGTGTTGCTCTCTCAGAAAAGAAACGCTCTCTTATTGTGTCGAGACACACAGGGACCAACGCGGCGACACAGCGGGGAAACTGCAAGCCCGCTGCGCACACTCAACCAAATACCAGCTGTTACAACAGCTCTTTGAAAAACAAGGCAGATCGCGTGAAGCAACAGCTGACACCGGGAGATCGCGAGGATCACTGAAGCGCTGTCACATCAACACAGAGAGGCTCTTCCTGGAACAGCAGACTCGTTGAGCGTGAAGATATCAAACCAATCTTTGTAGCTAATCACTCAGAGGACACTAAGTTCGGCTCCGAAGCTAAAAGCAAATGTGTGTGCGCTCGCTTCCGCTTTATACCCGCATTGATAGGTGGGACGCGGAATGCAAATCCCGCATGCCAATATTTATTGGCTCGTTTTAATTCACTCAAAGGCAATTGGTCTCCCTAGCGTGATCCCAATTCGTTGGAAACTCCTCCGACGAGACGTAGGAGTTCCCATACGAAAGGGAACTGCATATTATTATATACAAAGTGGTAAATATTGTGCATTAAGATGACTATTTGAAGCACTTTCTAGGTAGCTGATAGACTGAATGCCGTGTCATCAATATTGGAGCTCTTTTGAATAATTTTAGATGATTTCTTTTTTTCATTGAATTAATCTTGACAAAACATTCCAGTCACTGTTAAGTCAATTATATGTGCACATACAGTACATGCACACATATTTACATGTTTATACACACACGTACATATTTACAAACACAAACACACACACATAATCGCTATCATGTACTGTAATTACTTTTGAAGAGTGTCTTGTGTAGAAGTAAACAAAAATGAAATGGTATATTTGAAGGGATAGTTGCTTTTTTCAGGTTTTTCTTGTCATCAGATGGATGGGTTTGTCTGGTGAACTTGTCTGACTGTTTGAATGTATGAATTTTTAACCTAAGTCATTTTAAATGTCTTTAAAGAAGGTATAAGTGCTATCTCATATTAAACATATTGGTATCATATGAAGTAGCAGTCCGTTTATGGTATTTATATTAATATAGTCTGAGTATTAAAAAATGCTGAGATGGTAAATTTAAACTGAGATTATACTGAAGGAACTTTCATGTCATGTTTACAGTATTACATATTAAAGATTTTGAGGTATCTAGTTTCAGTTTCTGGCATTTTAGAAGTTACAACTGTTATTTATTTTTGGACTGGTACATGGTCATCGTTCATAGAAGTTTATGAATGTTTCTTTTGTTTTTCCCATAAAGGCAGCTGATTTCTTTTTATTTATATGTTTGTTTTTGTTTTACTCTGATTACAAGATGTCCTTTAGAAAAAAACACGAAAATTAAAATTCTATCATAAAAAATTGTTGAAGATGTTCTTACCTCAAAATGCAATAGAGGGAATGCATTAACGTCACTTCCCCGCCGGAACACGCCCCCCTCAGCGGGACTGAGTGGCAGAAGAGCTGCTGCGTGACTGGAGTTAATAGGGGAAACTGCGAAAACGCGATTAAAACAAACTATTATCAGTTTAAACTAAAAGTTGGACTCGATATAGTGTTCCTTACAACTTATCAAAGATCCAGTGATCCATGGATATTGACATGCAGCCAGGAATCGTGTTTCCTGACATTTATATGTGCCTGATTTCGACGCCGGGGAAATAAATGAAGAAAATTTGCCTGTAAACGTTTTATATAAATACAATATAGATAGGTCTAAATACGAGTGATCACTTACATTAATGTTATACTGTATATCATCATATCGTCCAGCCCTAAAACTTCTATAGTTTTTTGTCAGTGTTTATTTAAAAACATCCAATTATGCAGAATATAGTCTGTTCTGTAGCTTTTTGCAGTCTGTAAAAATATACAGTACCTCAGATTTCTGGTCAAATCTAGTTGTACAGTCAATCGCAAAGCTCTTTCCCGTTTTAGATGTGTTTTGTGTGATTTTCACGGCATTCACGCTGAAAACAAATGCTGCCGCTCAGTCTTTTTGCCACTTGTGGGCGTGACCGCATTCACTCCGGCCGACGGTGACGTCATGCGCATACCCTCTATATTCGTATTAATTATAATAAACAAATCAGATGAATAAGGAAATGTAATTTCATCTCTAATTTAAGTTTCAGAATAAGTTTTTGCTTCTTTACCGTATAAAGTACTTTAGCACATTATCATATGCTTCTTTTTGCATTATTTTGTTTGGTAACTCTTTACAATAAGGTCTCATTTGTTAACATTCACCAACATGAACAATGAGCAATACCGTATTAATTCCCCTTTAATACAACTTTTGGCTTTAACAATGTATTAGTAAATGTTTAAATCAACAATAACTAAGAATAATAAATGCTGTATAAGTATTGTTCATTATGTTAACTAATGATAACTAATGTTAACAATTTTTTTTACAAATTATATAATAATTTCAGTAAAAAATTTAATTGGGAATTTACTAATGAATTTAAGACTCCATATGCGGTCATGAGAGATTAATGAGATTTAATGTTTGCAATGAAACATACATCTACAATAATACATAATACAATGAAGTTTAACGACAAAAGTTTTGAAAGAAATAACAGTCAGCATTACGCAGTGATTATGTTAGAGAATACGTAAAATGAGTAGATTATTATAGTGGAAAATATTTACAAACACTTATTTCTGCGTCTCACAGTGTTTTCTTCACAGTGAGGTAGAGAATAATGTAAACACCTGGATGGATGCCATGCAATCATGCAGTTTGATAATGTGAAAATGATATTTTACATTTGCATTCTTTTATCTGTTATTTTCAAGGGGTTGTCATTGATTTGTTAAATAGCCCAACCTTCTGCCGAGGATTTCAAAAATCTCAGCAATACACAGAATCAGGGTGATAATGGTGAAAATGTACATTGCGCTGAGGAAGATGGTCTTTTCAAAGTGCTCTGGTACCATACACTTGGTCAAGTTTAGTTTCTTCTCTAGTGAACTGGTGTCACAGAAGTACAGCGAATGAACCAGGAATCCAAAGAGACGACTCTGGAGCCAGAATGCTGCCATCTCCAGGACGATTCGTAACAGTACAGAAATGATGTAGAACACTGTGTATGTTGGTCGTCCCAGAATATCCTCTTGATCTATGTTTTTATATGCGGCATACAGATGAAACACGGCCCCTGGAAAAAGAACCGTCACTAGCTGCAGGGCCCAAAATACCTGAAAAAAAAAGCATATCTTAATTGCACTGTAAAAAAAATCCCATTGTTTTAAATCCTGGCAGCTAATAATTCTGTAAAATAATACAGTAAAAATGTAAACATATTTACCAAACATCCTGGACATTTACAGTATAAAAATTACTGTTAACCTATTAACAGTTTTTTTTTCCTGTAGTGTTTTTAATATTTTACAGTTAAAATGACAAAAAATAAATTACAGTGTGATGATGCATACATTGGGGCTAGTTGTCACATTTATTTTTTCCAATGAATATTTCTATTTTGTAAGCTTAAATTCTTGACTGCAAAGAATAAATAAATACAAAGGTACAATTTCTTTCTTTGTTTCTTTAATTTATTTGTTTTTAAATTTTACGTAGCCCAAACATTTAAATGGTTTTGTATCACATTTACACAAATATTAAGCAAGCACAACTGGTTTCACAATTAATTCCCCTTTGTCATCACAGGAACTATGAATTATTACAGACTTTTGACTGGAAGTGTACAAAATAAATAAATAAAATGCACCAATACCGGGGCATGTTTTCACAGTCTCAATGGCTTTTTAGCATTAGTTTAAAATAAAATAAAACAATAAAAATGGTTAGCAAGAACAAAAGTAATGAAAAACAAAAATAATAAGGTAACCTACAAACAGTTTGGGCCAACAGAGAGTATGAATAATACAATTACAATAGTTAAACTGCATCTGAAATTTATGTAAAATACTGTTGTCCTGAGAACACTGTTCAACCTTTTTATAAATGGACTTTTGACTCAAAATTGAGATACAGTTCTTGTGAGAAAAAAAAATTGAGATACATTCCATCTTCAGGCTTTCATTTTTACCTTAAAAATGACCTTTAAACTTTACCTGGGGTGTTACAGGTCTGAACTGATTGTAACAGAAGAGGTTGAGCTCCCTTCTTTCGGGGTCACAGCTGAAGTGAAGGGCCTCATTCCCATAAACGGCAAATCCCAGAACACCCAGGAAGAACATGCGGACGGAGCCAAAAAACAGGGTGTGGAATTGACCAATCACAGTTGGAGGCGGAGCTACAAAATGAAAACAGTATAGGTGCATTTACATAGAGCAGTGTATTCTGATTATTCGGTTTAATGGAAAATTTTGCGCATGTGCAATGACATAGAAATGGCGCAATGACGCACAGAACGAGCTGATGCTGTTGTTGACGCAGCACGTTTGATCTTCCACAAGAACCAATGAGGTTCATTCATGTGTGTTACGCATCACATTTGAGCTTCCGCAAGAACCAATCAGGTTCATACTCGTGTTACGCAGCATGTCTGAGCTTCTACAAGAACCAATGAGGTACATTCTCTTTACGCAGCACTTTTGATCTTCCACAAGAACCAATGAAGTTCATTCTCGTGTTACGCATCACGTTTGAGCTTCCACAAGAACCAATGAGTTTCATTCATGTGTTACGCATCACATTTGAGCTTCCATAAGAACCAATGAGATTCATTCTCGTGTTACGCATCACGTTTGAGCTTCCACAAGAACCAATGAGATTCATTCTCGTGTTACGCAGCGCGTTTTAGCTTCAGCAAGAACCAATGAGGTTCATTCTCGTGTTATGCATCACATTTGAGCTTCCATAAGAACCAATGAGATTCATTCTCGTGTTACGCTGCATGTTTGAGCTTCTGCAAGAACCAATGAGGTTTATTCTGGTGTTACGCAGCACGTTTGGGCTTCAGAAAATGTAAAAATGCTGCCTTCAGAGGAAGCCTTCCACGGTAGGAAGTCATCAAGGCACGTCGGATTCCAATGTTAGCTTTACTTCCTGACCTGTCTCCTTCATCTGATGGATTTTTTAATGCAGCATGTGTGCTTCACTGCTTTTGACTTCCCACAATCATGTGCGCTTTCTATTCGGAAACAGTTGAGCTGGAAAAAGAAAGAGGGCTTCTAAAAGTTGCTGTTGTTGGTCAGTTTGTGTGTAAAAGCATGTTTTTGACCAACGTTTTCCACTTCCGATGTCATTTCTCGAGAAATTATTTTTCATTTTTGAGTAAACTATCCCTATCCCTTGAAGCATTTGTAAATCCCTTTTGTGACATATAAATGCACTTTATTTAGCGTTCCGATAAATACTATGTTCGGATTCATCAAACAAGTGTCCATATAAACGTGGCTGTACTGAATTACAAGACAAGACCTCAAACAAATATGTACGAAAATTAAGACAAACAAACTGCTGAATTAAAAATGTTCACTCAAAATTCACACACACAAACACACCGAAAATCTGTTGGCAAGGTTGTCACTAATTTATTCAAATAAATTAAAAGCACCCGTTAAAACGGAATATAATCAATGCAGAGAACTTAACTTGATTTTTCAACAAAAATAATAAAACATTATCAGGAAAAATGCAACTAAAAACATCACCAGCACACATTAGTTCTGTCTTACTTACGCATCCCTCATAGAAGTTCTTGATGTAGTTTAAGGACATGATAATGTCTTTTTTCTTTCTTTAAATTCAAATAGTCTGTAATGCTTTGCCCTCATTTCAGACCTATTGCCTTCTGCTGAGCTCCAGCTCAAACGCTGTAGTTCCTGTTGACCTGTGCAGCTCCGGTCAATGCATTTTCCCTTTCATCTGCTCTACCTTCATCGATTTACCCATGAGGTACAAAAAGACAACAAAAAGGCAAAAACAAAAGAACTGAACATGTGCTCCTCACATAATCCCCATTCAACTACGTCAGCAGAAAAAAACAGGCCTTTTGAGGCATAATGGGGGATCAGCTGACAAAAAGTGTGAGACAAAGTAAATGAAAGAAACCAAGACATGGCAATAAAACAAATGCAACAGCTGATGTTTTCAAAACAATGTAAATGTTTTTATTATATCACTTATGATACTTTGGATGTTGTATGACTGTAAATCTATATACAGTGATTTTTGCATTTTCAAGATCGGTGCAAACACTGTCACTAAAATGAACAAATCAAAAAAATAAATATAAATTGAATTTGATTATATTTTGAAGAAGCTTACCAGCCTGAGCCCAAGTGGAGAGTTTGTCCTCCTCATTTATTTAGGCATAAAGCAAGACTCATGGGAAACACTTCTCTTGAATGCCTTTCCCAGCGCTGTCACATATCAAAGTTTATCAAGTCACTAATGAAAAGACTGTCAAAACCAGCTGTCAATATTTACCCATTTGGCTTCCAAAGGCGATCTGGGCAATCCCATCCTGAAAACATGGCACTCTGTGAGCCGGGCTCTGCCTGTAGACTCTTTTCACACACTGAGATGAATGGAGGAATATCTGAGCTGCTCAAAAGCAATAGTTTGAATAATGAAGAGCTTTTAAAGGTGGGTTTGGATGTGGATGCACACTTTCCAAATTATTTTTGGAAAATATCTTAAATGCATACCATACATTTGCTTTTTTAAAATGTTTTAATGTTAAAAGTTTTTTAACATATATATATTTTTAAAGTTTTGCATTGTTACATTATTTGCTTCATAATTAAGCGCATTACTAATCTTTTACAATTTTGAATCAGCATAAATTGAAGGCATACCACAAATACAAGCATGCTGCGCAAACACTTTTTATACAATTTAAATATTATATTCCCCCCCATATTAGTCATGAGAATTTGTTTTGTGTGTGAACAAATGAAAAATGTAGAGAAAATGTAATTAATCGTTAATCGGAAAACTTATCTCACACTAGAAGAAAAAAAAGTCCTAAAATAAGCTTTTTTTTTGTAGTGAAATAGGACCTGGACATGTTTTTGATGTTTCATGAGATTCACAATTTCATATGATTGAAGTGCCCCAATTATGCCTTTTTGAATATTACCTTTCATGTAGTGTTTAAAATAGCTGTTTGTGAATGTAAAAGGTCTGCAAATTGTCAAAGATCAAAGTGCATGATAAATAAAGTTATTGCCTCTTAAAAGAAAGAATCGATTATGAACTGCCGTCAGCAATTCAAGTCTCACTTCCTGTTACAAACCTACGTAACAATGTAATACATTTGCATAATTCCAGCCTATGGTCTTCAACCGCATCCGCGAACAATGTCTACTATGACCCTCTCAAACACTGTACTTGTAGCTGTGGTGTGAAAGAGTTTGGTTCGTCTTGTCAACATGTTGTTTTCAGCGCTCCAAATGCTTTGCTGAACTTCATAAGGATGAGGACTCGATAGGTTGGAATTGATATGGAAAAAACCGCCATTGTTACCCGTTCGTATTACTGTGTCTGTGTATCAAGCACTGGGGAAAAACCTCAGGAGCTGAAATTCAACAACAGACTGGGCCGTCTGACCAATCAGAGCAGAGGAGGCTCTCGAAAGGAGGGATTTAGAAACACTGAATCTTTGAATGAACCATTTTCAGACTCTTTGAGAAATGTGATGTGCAATGTATATTATGAGAAAATTAAAGCGTTTTTTTTTTTACATTGGATGCTTGTAAACCTATTTGCATGACAATGATAAAAATGGTTAGTAAATATGCTTAATTCTCATTAAACTAACCTCAAAATGCAAAAAGCAATAACAAAAGCAGACATATATAGGCCTAAAATAGACATGGACTTTATGCAATTTCCTGAAATTCACAATTTCAAATGATAATTTATTAAAATTTTAAAATGCTCTGATTTGTATGGAAACATTTTTGGCTTCGTCCTGCATGTTTACAGATTTCACAACAATCAAACCACGTTTGACAAAAGGTCACAGATATTCTTTACCTATGCTGTAGATGAACATGATTTGAATTTGACATACATTGCAGAACATGATTGGAATCTCAGCATGGACTTGCACAGAATTCAGCGTTCAGTGTGTTGTGTGTTCAGTGTGAGCACGATCCCTCCTGATTATTTTGAGGTCTGTCTGCCTCACGCAGCTGCTGTGTGTGTCCTGACAGAGACTCGGCTCGGCTCGGCTCGGCTCCACTCACTCTCTCACTGCTCCTGCTGGTAAGTGTTTCCTCACGTCTTTATTGTCTCATGCACTGTTATCATTTTTTTTTTTTTAAATGTGAATTGGTATGACTGGATGTTTGATAGCCATAGGCCTACTGTAAAAGTAAATATATATTTCAACATGTTTTTAGTGTAACACGGCATGTTTTAGGCTGAATTTCTTATGCTGAAGGTCTTGTGTGTCTGTTGAGTCCTTGAAAATATCAATGCATGAAGGTTCATTGTAGGCTTTTATTTATTCAAATGAGCAATGCAGTTTTACAACATATCATTTGAACATTGACATGCTCAAGAATAAGCAGACAAGTTGACCATATTAAGGGTCTCTTGAAATAGACTTCAGGCCATGAACAGGTGCCATGTGCTTGTGAAATCAGGGGGAGTTATCAGCCAGGACTGAGCGGCTAAATTTAACCAGATAAACAGGGGTAACAGACAGTTGCTCTGTATCTCAGGGGGTAAACAACCCTAAACAGCTCTTTAGAATAAGTAAGAATTAAATCAATTCAAAGCAGTCATCTCACAAGCTCTAATGTGCATGTCCACTTTTAAACATATATAAGAGATTTTTAAGGGAACTTTTCTGACCCCTCTGATTATGTATTCTTTAAATCTTTTAAATAGTTTAGTTTTAAATAATTTATGAATAGTGATACAATCAGGGAAATTCAACCTAAAAAAAATCACTACTTGGGACTACTATTTGTTTATTACAAAACATTTCTGTTTCATTTCATTAGCATCCTGCCAAACATTATTTGGGATATTTTCCCCAAAAAAGTATTAAAAAGTTATTTATTATAGTTACACACACACACACACACACACACACACACACACACACACACACACACACACACACATATATATATATATATATATTTTAATATATATATTGGCACATATATATATATATATATATATATATATATATATATATATATATATATATATATATTTTTTTTTTTATTTTTTTATTTTTTTATTAATCAAATATTTTATTAATCAGGAATTGTATTAATCAAAGTAGACTCACTTCTAAAGTGTAAGTTTTTCTTCAAAAACTTAAAAATCATTATCATTACATTAAACAATATCAGTAACACTTTACAATAAGGTATCATTTGTTAACATTAGTTAACTAACATGAACTAAAAGGAAGCAATAAAGCCTATTCTTGAATCATATATTAACTTTTGTTAATGTTAGTTCACAGTGCATTAATTAACTGAACTTTGTATCCTAAAAACGTATTATTAAATGGCGAGATTAACATAATATACGCTGCTGTAAATAATAATAAATATAATAATAAATATAGCTGCAAGCAGCAATTAAAGCCTTTAAGCACATGCGTAAAAATATATGTTTTATTTAGCAAGCATGTAACCACTTAAATCATAGAAGGAAAATACTATTTTCAGCCAATACAGGCAATTTTAAAGTTTTTTAACAGTTATAGCTCTACTGATGTCCCGATCTCTGTAAAAGTTTGCATGCTTCTTTAGAATCATATGGCGCTTATGTACACCTAATTTCGTGAAGTTCTATGTACAGCAGACCATTTTTCAGTAATTTAAATGTGATTTGGTATAGGAAATATATAACATTGTTCACCTTTAAAGTGCCACCTATGGCATAAAAGTTTCCATGCTTCTTTAACAACACCTTTTTGCCAGTTATTCATAGCTACGCGCTTGAACCCCTAATAATAACAATAAACGCAGCAAAAGAGTTGGTCATTGTGAGTTCATGTTAACTAATCTAGTTAACTAATGCTAACAAATTAAACCTTATTGTAAAATGTTACCATAATATCCAATCTTGTAATAAAACACAAGATGAAACATAGTTTGAAGAAGTTTCATTTTCCATAATTTAGAAGTTGCTAAACCAGGAATCATTCTTATACTAACAACAATCTGAATAAAAACCTTCTAAACGGCTACATTGTTCAATCTAAAAGCAACAAATTCATCCCATAATCTTTCACTGACTCTGCCCTGTCTCAATAGTAGAATATCATCAGGATGGAGAGCTGTTCACAACCTACAAATGGAGACAGCAAGGCTGATGCGACCAATGACCTCACTGAGGATCTGAGTCAGCAGCTGGAGGACATTATCAACACCTATCAGGTGAGCGAACAGCCAGGTGAGCCTGAGGATGTTGAGGAAGAGGCTGTTCCAGGCAAGGCCAAAGAGCAGAAAATGGAGAAGAAGATGCTTAAAGGCCTCGGTGAGTCACACCAATGCAAGATATTTACTCCATTTAAATCACTGGCAATGTGATTAATGATAAATTAAAACAAGTATTTCCTCTTTATACTGCTTATTTTTCCACTTTGCTCAATCAAACAGTGTGACCAAAGTAAATTGTGCCAATAATCACAGGGAAGGAAGCCATGCTGCTCATGCAAAGTCTGAATAAACTGGGAACGCCTGAGCAAAAACTAGAAGCTCTCATCAAAAAACATGCAGAACTGGTGAGTACAATAATTAACAATGTTCCGCATTTAAAACATAAAAAAAGAAAAGAAAAAAGTTTTAATACCTAATAAAAACAATGTATTTCTAACATTGTATGCTGGTGTACTGCTGCTTAACCAACTTGTGCTGCGTTCCAGTCCAAAATTATCATCCCCTTCTCTCGCTAACTTCCCTCCGTCCCGTTCACTCAGATGTACGTCATTGCTTACACAAGTGCCCCCTACTGGCGGAAACTGCAATGGGCTGAATTGGAACGTCCTAAGCACTTGATCACTTGGAATCAGTTGATTACTTTTTTTTAAAAATCCCTTTAAGAATTTGTTAAACACAGCATCCAAATGTATATAGGTGTGTTTGTGTCATAGAGTTGTTTGTTGTGGTGGTAATAAGATGAGATTTGTGCTGACGTCACAATCGTACTGCATTGTGGGACATATAGGTGCCTGAAGTGTACAGAAGTAGACTCGCTCCCTCGGTCAAAATCGAGGGAGCGAGGGTCTGTCCATATAAACTTCCCTCGTCCACTTCACGAAGTGGAACGCACTACAAAATGGCGGCAGGGATTCCCCCGAGGAGAAGTGCTTAGGGAAGTTCGTGTCTAAAAGTGGACTGGAACCCACCCTTAGACTACAAGGGTACTGTAAATATGCATTTGGAAAAATCAGCCCCCTTTAAATTCATTTTCACAGCTTTGTGAAACCATTTTAAGTATATTAAGAAACAAACAGGCTTTACATCCGTGTATAAAATATATTTTATTTCAGTACAGATTTATTTAGGGTTGTCCCATATTAGACTGTCTTTATTGTACACAAATTAATGAATTCTCTAAGATTTTTTATATTTAGCTTGTTGTATTAAAATAGCTTTCTATACAGTTTTAATATTTCTGTAAACAAAAGAGATCATAACAACAAAATTTGTGCAAATAACTTGCAGCTGGAAGAGCACCGTTCAGACCAGAAACAGCTGAAGGTCCTGCAGAAGAAACTTCTCCAAGTGCTGAAGGAGAAGGATCAGCTCCAGAGTGAGCACAGCCGAGCTGTTCTGGCCCGCAGTAAACTAGAAGGCCTGTGCAGGGAGCTGCAAAGACACAACAAGACGTTAAAGGTGCCAATATCATCCAATCTCATGGATATGATTGTGTGAAAACATCTTATATTGCTTTAAACACTGATATCTAACAATGAGCACAAATCAAAACATGCTCAACCAAAATAAAAAGTGTGTCAAAGTGGTAACACTTTACAATAAGGTTTAACATTAGTTAACTATTGTTATATGAAAGTATTTCTAAAGCATTTATCAATCTCAGTTAATGTTAATTCCAACATTTACTAATACATTATTAAAATCCAAAGTGGTGTCTGTTAATATTAGGGCTAACATGAACTAAGAATGAACATTTGTATTACATATCTACTCTCACTCTGTCTCCTCTCCACCAGTAAGCTGGTGTGTGGTGGGCGTTCTGGCCCAGTATGGCTGTGGTCGCATCATCCAGGTGGATGCTGCACATTGGTGGTGGTTGAGGAGATTCCCCCTTCTATGTAAAGCGCTTTGAGTGCAGAGAAAAGCGCTATATAAATGTAATGAATTATTATTATTATCTAGTTCAGTCATGAAACTCTGCGCAGCGCAGGCTGTGGTCCTTTACATGCAATTTGCAACACAAGCTGATTGGCCTCTGCCGATCTTGCAGCAAATGAGATTGCTTGCTCAACATTTAAATAGTCTGGTTCATTGTTTGCTGTAAGCTCTGAAACCCTCCACCTTCCCCAGCTCCACTTGCCTAGATATGCTATGCATGGGATTTATGTATGTTTATGCAGCAGCAGCATATCTTATGCTTACATCAGCATGTCTGTGTGTCTATTAGTAGTAACAAGTCCATACTACAGAAATCCCACTCTGCAAAAACTAATTTCGGGAGGTAGCGCTATCGGGAGGATGCATTATCACAAAAAATGCATCTTAAAACCAGGTGGAAAAGGGGCTTCTCCCAGGCTCGCTTGATTTCAGGGACATTGCATATAGTAGTGCTAAAACCATTCCGAGAGTTGTGAATATTGTAAACAAAGATTAATAAATACTGTAGAGACTTTATTGCTGTTAAGTAATGGGACCTGACTAATAGGAAAGTTCTAAAGTAAGCCAAATAAAGGTAAGATAAACGATGTTTAATAAATAGCACTGCAATGGCAATATACAAAATCACAGTAAAAGGGTTTATCTTACAAGATCACCCCCTACTGACAAACACAACAAAACACAAGATAGCTTATGTCATTATGACCAAGATATATTTTTTTTTTACTAGAACTCACTTCTTTACTAGAACTCACATCTGTCTGATGACGCTTTTGGTGCAGGAGGAAACCCTACAGAGGTGTCGTGAAGATGATCTCAAGAGGAAGGAAATCACCACACATTTCCAGAACACGCTGACGGACATCCAGGCCCAGATCGAGGAGCACAGCAGCCGCAACAACAAACTGTGCCAGGAGAACAGCGAGCTGGCTGAGAAACTCAAGGACCTCATATCAAAATGTGACCAGCGAGAGGCGGTACGGAAAACCAACAGGAGGTCACTCTGGTTTGACCTGAGATATCATTCCAATCAGTGATATTTTACTATAATTGAGATCCTATTATAATTTACTGTATATATATACAGTATATATAAGACAAGAATATAAGGATATGCAAGGGAAATTGGGACATTTTTCCTGGTCATCTCAACGGCAAAATATTTACCTGAATATAATTTCTGTTTTCATTTTAGTTAAATAGTAAATTTAGTAAATTTGTATTTTTTTGTCATTTTGATTCATTTATAAAAAATATGTAGTTTTATTACAGTTTAAAATAAGTTTAATTAGATTTTATTTAAATTAATGTTTATTTTATTTCAAGTGATTTAAACTTGAACTTGAAGTAATAAACATGTTTTTTTTTACGGTTTTAGTTAAATATAATAACCCTGTTCTGAATAAAGTGTGTCAGACCTAGTCCTTAAGTAGAATGTGGATAGAAGTATATAAGAATAATTTAAGAACAATTGTATAATCGTGTTTTTGGCCTTCATGCAGAATCTTGAAAAAGTGTTCAAGCACCGAGACCTGCATCAGAAATTAATGGAGACAAAACTCACAAAGGCCAACGTAATGCTCAAAGAGGCGGAGGAGAAGCACAAACTGGAGAAGGAGCTAGTGAGTAAAATATCTAAAGAAAAGAATGACCTGAACTGCAAATAGTACATTTGTATTGCATAAATGATCTTGCATACAGTAGCCTATGCTAATTTATCTTGCTGCTATTTTGAGCCCAGAGAAATATAAACCATAAATTATTGCCATTGTGTTTTTAAGCAAAGAACTTAGCTCCTGAAATAGGTATACTATTTTTTCTGGGACTATTTAACAACTTCCGATCCAGTGTTGGGGGTAACGAGTTACAAAGTAACGGGATTACAGTAACGATATTACTTTTTTAAGTAACAAAGTAAAGTAACGCATTACACTAAAAATATCAGTAACTACACTAGCTACTTTACTATAGGAACGCGCTTTCCTGCGTTACCCAAGCCGTGTTTGCCTCTGTGTAAAGTTCTGTCTAGTGGTGAGTGCGCACCGTTGCCATAGAGATCGATTTGAGTGACATAGCTGCCGGTGCGGGATTCATAAATTGTGGGGCATCTCGCCCGGGGGGCGGGGTTACGTCCTGCGTCACATCTCTCATGCGGGTTCTCGTCGACCAGGGTCAGCGCGCACCATAGCGCACACAGGCAGGCACAGAACTAGCTAGAGAAACCTAGGTCTTAAATCTAATAAGTTATGTTTTTTACAACACGTTCTTTGATGAAAAAGTGATGTTTAATTTCCATAGTCTTTGTTTAGTGAACGAAAGCGAAATCAGGAATTGCGGTCTTTCAGTTTGTTTATCGTTACTTAACTACTATGGGTTTAAGTTGTACAAGATGTGCTGTAGCCTTACAATGGCTAAGTCGCTTTTCATATTAACAGATGAATTGGCTTCGCTCAGTTTATTAAATACATCCAACCTGAAATGTCTCTTACAAACTATGAAGGGACAATGAATCAAACAATACACTGACAAGGCAATGCTAGACAGATAGCCTACTTTGTTTGCACAGCCCTGCCGTGATTTTGTCACTCTTCTCTCCACTCATAGACCTACGTCTGGTGACAGCGGGGAAACTTTTACCTCGATAAAGTTAGGCCTACTTATTGTATTGCAGAAAAGTAAACTCCAGTTCCCTTTCGTAGTCACTCCGAGTTACGTCGGATGACGGAGAATGGGGGTTTCGCTTAGAAGCCAATCCTCTTCGAGTATTAAAAAACGAGCCAATGGCAAGAAAATGCCATGGGTCTGCGGAATTTGCATAGCGTATCCCCGCCTCACCACGTGGGTATAAAGGGAGGATGCGGACGCAAACACAGCTATGCTTTCGCTTCGGAGCCAAGAGAATCTCTTCACTCCACAAGCCAAATCCTGAGTATTCTCAGTGACTACATCTCTTCGAGACGAGCAAACTCTCTGATGTTGGTGTGACGGCGGTATCCAGCGAGTTTCATATTGCCTGCGATCTGAGCAGTGGTCTGCCGGTCTGTGTGTCTCTCCCTGGTCGCTTCAGCATCCGCAGAGTTTTTTTTTCCTCTCACTAAAAGAGCGTGCACGCGGCACGTCTTTTTAAAGACGCGTCTTTCTAAAGACGATCTGCCCGTGTATTTCTGAGTGCGGTCTTCTGATAGATTCAGCTGTTGGGCGCGAGCGCTGTTTGGCGTGTTTGGGCTTTGATCACGCTCGGACAGCGCTTGTGGTTGTGTCACGTTCTCTCAGTGGGAACGTGACCATCGCAATGTATACGGTCGAGACTCTGTGAGCTCATTTGAGTGAGAGTCCCCTCATCCACCACCCGATCTATTTTTCTCCACGTGAGATAATACTTCGGCTGGTGGCCAGGGTGACTAAGACGTCAGGTCTGGAACTAACCGACGAAAATTCCTCGGTCCACAACCCGTCTTTCACGTTGCAACCCACGTGGTCCCGAGTGGGTTTGGCGGCCCGCCCGCGGGCCCGCGTTCTCATTCGGTCCACCAGCTGATGAAATCATGATTATCGCCGCATCACAAGGTGAGCTGGAGTCCTCTGGAGATGGCTCGTCTGTGCTGCTGTCCTCGGATGTGCTAGCATAGCGAGTTTGATTCAGAGTTCACAGCTATGCTTTCCCGGGCTGCCACGAGTTTCGGGTGTGTGTGGAAAATTCTGCCATATCCCGAGCACTTGAGGCTGATGATTGGTTTTTGGGGGTGGCGAACCCAAATCCTTTCTACCCGGATGTGCATGAAGAGGCCTTGAGATCGTGGAAGTCTCTTTTGACTTTTCGCGACTGCTCAGCGGCCTCTTCCGCCTTCTCTGCCCTCGTAGAGGCCGCAGTCTGCGGTGCACTGGGGTTCCCCCCTGTGGAGTGTTCTGTGGCAACACTTAGGTGTCCCCACAGCGCCTCCACCTGGTGTGGCAGCCCTAGGCACCCCTCCAATGCCTGTAGGTTCTTGTCTACTCCGGTGGCGGGGACCTATAGAGCTGCGGGGCAGGCTGCCACCTCACTGTGTGTTATTGCCATCCTTCTGGGTGTCCAGTGACATGCACGAGGGTAGGGCTGATTCAGGGCTCATCCTTGAGCTGCCTGCCGTCACCGACCTTGCTCTACGAGCGACGAAGGTGACCGCACGCTCCCTGAGTCAGGTGATGTCCACATGTGTGGTCAGACATTTCTGGCTTAACCTGGTTGATGTGCGCGAGGCTGAGTGAACCAGTTTCCTCAACTTCCCCACATCCCAGGCTGGCCTCTTCGGCGGCGCGGTCGAGAACTCTGCCCAACAGTTCTCGGCCGCCCAGAAGTGGACTGTGGCTTTTTTTCTGACCCTGCGGCTTCTGCTGCCAATCAGCCGGCGGTTCAGACGCTTCAGTCCGCTTGCCGTCGAATGCGCCCTCCTGCGACTTCCGCCCCCTCCCGCCCGGCCCCAGCAGCACCGGGCCAGGCCGTGGAGGTGGTCGCAGGGAGGCGCCCCTGCCCTTACCAGCCCCGCAGCCCCGCTGTACGCCAGGCTATGCGGCGCTCCCGTTACGGGCAGCTCAGATATGGCTTGCAGTTCTTCAGGGAGTGGTTGCAGGCCCACTCCTTCCCCCGGTGGAGGGCTGGGGGAGAATCTTTTTAAAAAGAGCTGCATCCCATCTCTGAGCACACAGAGCTGCACGACAGTGTGCGACGCCCCCGAGCCTCGCCACTCTCGTTCCCCTCTGTCTCTGAGGGTGTGGTTGACAGTGCGTGCCGTCTCTGGACCACACCACTCTCGTCCCCCTCTATCGCCAGACCCCTGGCAGAGCAGACCCCCGTGGAACGCTGGTCCTTCCCTGGTCTCCTCTGTCAGGACGCGGAGCATGACTGTGCACGCGTGCTGGGCCGCTATGCCACCCTCACCTGTGCCGGTCACTCCACTCCGCTGCCCCTCCGGGGGGACGCCTGTGGCTCGGATGATCCCACTGGATCAGTTTTTGGGGGCTTGGTTAGAGCTCCCCAATCTGTCCCGTTGGGTCGCCCGAACTATCAGGCTCGGCTATGCGATTCAGTTCGCACGGTCTCCTCCCCGCTTCAGGGGAGTCCGCTTACTATGGTCGGTGGCAATGCCCCGATCATGAGAGCGGAGGTTGCTACCTTGCTGGCGAAGGGTGCAATCGAGGCTGTCCCTCCAGCCGAGATGAGGTCGGGGTTTTACAGTCCCTACTTCATTGTCCCCAAGAAAACCGGTGGGTTACGACCAATCCTGGACTTGCGCGTCTTGAACCGCTCCCTTCACAGGCTGCCGTTCAAGATGCTCACGGCCAAACGCATTTTCGAATGCGTGCGGCCACAGGATTGGTTTGCAGCGATAGACCTGAAGGACGCCTACTTTCATGTCTCCATTTTACCTCGACACAGACCGTCTCTTCGGTTTGCTTTCGAGGGGCAGGCATACCAGTACGCGGTTCTCCCTTTCGGGTTGGCTCTGTCTCCTCGCGTCTTCACGAAAGTCGTCGAGGCAGCCCTTGTTCCCCTGCGCGAACACGGGGTTCGCATCCTGAATTATATCGACGACTGGCTAATCTTAGCTCACTCTCGAGTTCAGGTTTGCGAACACAGAGACCTTGTGCTCCGGCACCTAGCCCGTCTGGGCCTTCGGGTCAACTGGGAGAAGAGCAAACTCTGCCCCGTGCAGAGGATCTCTTTTCTCGGTATGGAGATAGACTCGGTCGCCATGTCCGCGCAGCTTACGAGCGAGCGCGCACACTCACTGCTGACTTGTCTTCGACAGTTCGAGGGCAAGAGTGCGGTCCCACTGAAACTTTTTCAGAGGCTCCTGGGGCATATGGCATCCGCTGCCGCGATAACGCCGCTCGGATTGCTTCATATGAGACCGCTTCAGCTGTGGCTTCGCGATCGAGTCCCGAGGTGGGCATGGCATCGCGGTACGCTCAGAGTTCTAATAACTCCGACCTGCCGTCAGACCTTCACCCCGTGGCGGAACCTCAGCTTTCTACGGGCCGGAGTTCCCCTAGAACGAGTTTCCAGGCATGTTGTTGTCTCCACAGATGCCTCTGCCACGGGCTCAGGCGCCATGTGCAATGGACATGCAGCCGCGGGCTCCTGGACAGGACCCCAGCGCCTCATGCATGTCAATTGCCTCGAGTTGCTGGCAGTACGCCTTTCCCTGCACCGCTTCCATGCGCTGCTACAGGGTCAACACGTACTAGTCCGTTCAGACAATACCGCGACAGTAGCGTACATCAACCATCAAGGTGGTCTACGCTCTCGCCGTATGTCACAACTCGCACGCCACCTCCTCTTATGGAGTCAGAAGCACCTGAGGTCCCTTCGTGCTATTTACATTCCAGGAGTGCGGAACCTTGCAGCCGACGAGCTGTCACGGCTCCGACCAATCTCTGGCGAATGGCGACTCCATCCCCGGTCGGTCCAGCTGATATGGGACCAGTTCGGGGACGCACAGATAGATCTGTTTGCCTCCCACGACTCATCCCATTGCGCCCTGTATTACTCCCTGTCCGAGGGCACGCTCGGCACGGATGCACTGGCGCACAGCTGGCCGCAGGGCCTACGCAAGTATGCGTTTCCCCCAGTGAGCCTTCTCGCACGGACTCTGTGCAAGATCAGGGAGGACGAGGAGCAGGTTATCTTGGTCGCCCCATACTGGCCCACCAGGATCTGGTTCTCCGAACTCATACTCCTCGCGACAGCACCTCCTTGGCCAATTCTGAGGAAGGACCTCCTTTCTCAGAGATGGGGCACCCTATGGCACCCTCGTCCCGATCTTTGGAGACTCCACGTGTGGCTCCTGGACGGGACGAGGCAGGTTTGAGTACCCTGCCACCTGCGGTGGCGGCTACCATCACTTCCGCTAGAGCATCGTCCACGAGACATGTCTATGCGTTGAAGTGGAACCTCTTCGTCAACTGGTGCTCTTCTCGCCGAGAAGACCCCAGGAGATGCTCGATCAGTGTCGTGCTTTCCTTCCTGCAAGACGGGTTGGAGCGAAGGCTGTCTCCCTCCACCCTGAAGGTGTATGTGGCCGCTATCGCCGCTTATCACGAAGCAGTTGAAGGTAAGTCTCTTGGAAAGCACGACCTGATCATCAGGTTCCTGAGAGGAGCGAGGAGACTGAATCCTCCTCGCTCTCCTCTCGTTCCCTCTTGGGACCTCTCAGTGGTCTTAAATGCCCTGCAGAGGGCTCCCTTTGAGCCTCTGCAATCAGTTGAGATTAAGTTTCTGTCAATGAAGACAGCGCTCCTGGTTGCTCTAGCCTCCATCAAGAGGGTAGGGGACCTGCACGCATTCTCTGTTGACGAAGCGTGCCTGGAGTTCGGGCCGGCTCTCTCTCACGTGATCCTGAGACCCCGGCTCGGATATGTGCCCAAGGTTCCTACCACTCCCTTCCGGGACCAGGTGGTGAACCTGCAAGCGCTGCCCCGGGAGGAGGCAGACCCAGCCTTGGCACTGCTCTGTCCAGTACGCGCCCTCCGTGCTTACGTAGACAGGACGCAGTGTTTCAGGACCTCAGACCAGCTCTTTGTCTGTTATGGTGGGAAGCTGAAGGGAAAGGCTCTCTCCAAGCAAAGGTTGTCTCACTGGATAGTGGACGCCATTGCCTTGGCATACCAGCAGCAAGGTCGACCGCGCCCCCTTGGTGTGACCGCCCACTCCACCCGGAGTGTGGCGTCCTCTTGGGCTCTAGCGCATGGCGCCTCGCTAACAGACATCTGCAGAGCTGCAGGCTGGGCGACACCTAACACATTCGCCAGATTTTACAATCTCCGAGTGGAGCCAGTCTCCACCCATGTACTGTCTTTTTCAAGCTAACATGGGAGCTGTTCAGGTGTCTTCGCTTGCTCGCCATTCCACTCCACTGACTGGATATGTGCGATATTTCCTCAGGCAGTCTTCCCCTCTGAAGCCCTGAGTTCCTCCAGCACTGTTGATGCTAGCGCCAGTGTCTATTGCCTGTGCGTCGGCTAGGTGCCTCCGTGTGCATGGTTCCTCCCCTGAGTAACCCCCACATGAGTATTTCCACTGTAAGCCTCTTTTGAGCATGTGTCTTTCCCTTGGCAAGCCACCTTGCCACTCCTGGAGTTAAATCTCTAGCCACCCTACGGGTTGGTACTCCAGTGTTCCCCCATATGTAGCCCCCTTGGGCCATATGTGTATTCGTAAGTCCTCCCTACGGGTAGGCATACTGCGGCATATCTCCTCTGAGATATGCTTCCCAGTGTACCTTGGTATCCCTGTGCTAAGTAGGACTCCTCGTCCGTGTTAGGTTCCACGACAGGGGTTCAGACTTTCGCAGGGCACTGGAAGACAGCTGTGAAGGTGGTGTGATTTTACGGGAACCCCCATTCTCCGTCATCCGACGTAACTCGGAGTGACTACGAAAGGGAACGTCTCGGTTACGGATGTAACCCTCGTTCCCTGAGTAGGGAACGGAGACGTTACGTCTCCCTGCCACTTCCGCTGTACCGCTGGGTAGACGCCTGAGTTCAGTCTCGGCTCCTCAGCGAAGACATAGCTGCGTTTGCGTCCGCATCCTCCCTTTATACCCACGTGGTGAGGCGGGGATACGCTATGCAAATTCCGCAGACCCATGGCATTTTCTTGCCATTGGCTCGTTTTTTAATACTCGAAGAGGATTGGCTTCTAAGCGAAACCCCCATTCTCCGTCATCCGACGTAACGTCTCCGTTCCCTACTCAGGGAACGAGGGTTACATCCGTAACCGAGACGTTAACCAGTTCATGTTTCTTCTTAAGGTGATTCAAGCAGTAACGACTAATTAGACTCAATACTGCTATTATAATACACAATACATTTTTTTTTGTAATGCAATGTTTTCAACAGGGAAATATAAACAGCATTTGTCAAATTTTCACTTAACCCTCCACCCCCTTATCAACAACACATGGATCAGCATTAGTTAGCAGAGTACAAATACATGGGTGAAGTAATCATACAAAATAAACACACAAAAAAAAGAAAGAAACAAAAAAGAAAAAGAAACACCTATTTACAAAGCAGCCCTTGTGTGTATTGCCATGAGATGGGTGAAACCCTAGCATGTGATGGATCCTTTATAGATACGATATGGTACAACTACAGTGCAACGCAAAGTAAATATAAGATAAAGTGAAAAGTAATAGTAAATAGTTTAGTCAATAAAATAAACAAACAGTATACAGCAAATACAATTGTAATGAAAAGGCTATATAAAATACAGGCTATATAAAATAAAATGACACACCCCTGTCTATTTTTGTTAAATTTTAGTTTTATTGATCAGTAATAGACACTATAACAGTATAAGTAGCCTAAAAGGTATAAGAAGTTATACAAGACAAGAAATAAAGTAAACGATTCAGACCAACATACAGCAGGATACAAAGTTAAAATAGCCAAAATATAAAATTATGAAACTTCACTTTGCCCTCAGCCAAAACGATTTGCCAGGGAACAAATGATAGATTAATGAGACCAAAGATCGCCCGTTATAGACACAAGACGAATTATATCTCATGTTTAACCACTAAACTAGAGACATCAGAGCCAGCGGCAAACGTCAGAAGCACTGGCCGAGGTACGGCTGTTCTCGGCGGGGTACATGAGCGCTGAGCGCCCGGTGAAAGACTGGATATCACAACTCCGAAAACGTCAGATCAATTTTTTAAATAGGCGCTATCTTTATAAATAAACCACAGATTTGACCTTTTAACAACTACATTGTCGACTGAAAAACTATTAAAACGACATTTCGTGACACAATAACAGTACTAGGCCTATTTTTAAATGTCGCGGCTTTTCTCGTCTGTCTACGCGCGCTGACCCTGGTCGACGAGAACCCGCATGAGAGATGTGACGCAGGACGTAACCCCGCCCCCCGGGCGAGATGCCCCAAAATGTATGAATCCCCTGCCGCCGGTGCGAAGGAGAGAGGGAAATGAAGACGGAGACTGTCACGGGTACAAGTACAAAAACAAGGAAGAGAACTCAAGTGCAAAACAAGGAGGATTTAATAACAAAAACAGTACAAACACAAATCAAAAACCCACGAGGGGGAAAACATAATAAATGAACCTGAAACCAACACTGACTCTGAACATATGAACATCGACAAGGAACTGGGAAGACGTATGACAACGAACCGACAAAGACTGCATACAAGAGGAGACTTAAAAAGGAAACAAATCAAGAGGGAACAGGTGGAACAATTCAAACACTAATCAGGTAACGAGGAGGAGGGATCAACAATCACAACAGCACATGGCACAACATAACAACACCCATGTGCAACACAAGACAGGACAGGCATGTGACAGAGAAAGGGGGTTTCGGCCAGTGGCGATATTCACATTACTTTCAGTTTATTGCTCGAAAGGACAAACATATTCGTGTGAAATGCACTCGAGTAAACTCTAAGATTATTACTTGTGACATTAGAACAAAATATGTGGATATAAAAACATGTATACAGGCTATAGAACTCTCTTAAATATTTTCTAATTTCACTGAACATTTCATTAAGTTTCGTGGACATTTTATAAAACATGGATCTTAGGCTCATTTTGTAAACATAAGCAACTGATTTAGACGCGCAAACTGTGTGCCGGTGCGGTGAGACGTTCATGCGTTCACGTTCAGATTCGGCTTGAAGTCGTTCATCCTCGGATGCGGCGCCGCGCACGCTGTTACAAAAAAGCCGTGCACATTATGGCGTTCCGATAGGCTCAAATATGTAACTTTGTAGCACGCACTCGTCTCAATGAACGTGACGTCTGCGTCTACCGAACGTGACGTCTGCGTCTGCAGAACGTCTCGTCTGCGTCTGCCACATCACTCGTTCGTGTGCCGAACGTGACGTCTGCGTCTGCCGAACGTCTCGTCTGCGTCTGCCACATCACTCGCCCGTGTGCCGAACGTGACGTCTGCGTCAAGGGGGTTTCCAGCACATTCCACACACACATTAATTCGTTGTTTATTATTTTCCACCACTGAGCTTCAATTCTATTTTATTAGCAATGAAGTGATATTACCTTGCTTATACATAGCTTTTTATTATATAGTAAATATTAATTTACACAAATTAGCATGTTAAAATTTGTTTGCCATTTTTGCTTGTAAACATGTCCACATATTATTTACTACTAATGATAGTAGTTTGTTTTTGTGATTTTTTTTCTTTTTAACTGTTATCATTTGTGTGTTTATGAGTGTATTGCGGTGAGAATGCTTGTTGGTAGTCTACACACACTATATGCTGCTGGACATCTGAATTTCCCCTGTGGGGATGAATAAAGGTTTTTAACTAACTAACTAACTAACTAACTAACTAACTAACTAACTAACATATAGCCTACTTAATCATAAAAAGATTAACCATAAAAAGCAGGCCTATGTACTATTCACCACTAGGAGTCTCTTGACCAACACAAAATAACGTAGCCTAGTTGTAAACATTTGGGCTGATTTAACTAACAAATAAAATGTGTTATTTGTAATGTTTAATTTTAAAGTTGTAATATTTGGTTTTTAGAGTTTCACCGAAGTTTGATTGACACAGGCGATCTGACAGAATTATAATTAAAAACAGTTACACCTCAAAAGAGAAAGGCGAGCACAGTTTATTATTATTGTTATTTTTATTATTTAGCCTAAATATCTTTGCTGGTGCATACAAATAATAAGCACAAAATATATAGTAAAAATATTAAATATTATTATTATTATTAATACACATCAACGACAACTTCAATTGGAAAACTAACTGTAGCCTGGTAAAAAAAAAGGCTCAAAGGCTGTATTTTCTGAGGAGGCTCAAACAGGCTGGTCTGGGAACTTGCTGTCCTAAAATTTACACTGCATTTTTGTATTACTATGCTGCAAATTTCTTAGGGTTTTTAGTGTGTATATATGGGTTGTATGATCTGTTATTTGTATCTATTGTATTTATTGATGAGTAGTTTTTTTTTATTTGTGAATGGTTTTAACCGGACCCCAGTACCTAATTTCGTTCCAGCTCATGTAGCTACCATGATTTGGAATGACAATAAAAATCCTTAATCCTTAAATGTAATGTTCTGTATGCGTTTTATAGGCTAGCCTACTTTTTGTATTTTGTATAATTATATCTCTAGGTAATGAAGATAGCCTATTAACAAAAAATATTATTATTATTATATAATATATAAAACTTTATATTCAATTATAGGCTATAGAACATTTGGAATAAAAATACGCTGAAAACCCAAACAATAGCATGTGACAAACGAAACACGTCTTGTTTATTATGCTGCTGCTACAAAAACTGAATAGGCTA
The DNA here is from genome assembly GCA_030578255.1 of Tiaroga cobitis. Taxonomy (NCBI): domain Eukaryota; kingdom Metazoa; phylum Chordata; class Actinopteri; order Cypriniformes; family Leuciscidae; genus Tiaroga; species Tiaroga cobitis. The sequence continues at coordinate 39,818,162 of CM060607.1, read as the reverse complement.
AATAAATAAATAAATAAATAAACAAACGACGTCCTATAGGACATAGACTAAACTGTTTTGTGTTCATAACCTTGTGTTTGCAGATTGTAGTAGCCTATTATTTCTGATACCCGACATTATGTTTTTGTAACCATTTCAGTAGCCTATAGCCTAATAGGTTTATATATAGGCCTATTTATAAAAATATATTTTTTAAATTCTATTCTTCTATTTTAAGGATCTACAGAAACAGTGGTTGTGCGATCGAGTTGTCTGTTTTCTAGTTTACCAAAGTGCTGGCCTTTTAAAATTTTTTATTTTTTTTTAAATCCTACATATAAATCACAGACGCGGACGTGACGTTATAAGACAGACGCAAGTGTCACGTTCATTGAGACGAGTGCATGTTGCAAAGTCATATTAAAAGAACCGATCGCAACCGCAGGCACACTGCACTGAGCTGTGCTGAGTAGAGTGTTAAACCCGTGTTAGAGAAAAAAAACAATTTATAACTTCACTGCTACACGTGAATGACACGTAAACGTCTGACAATACACTTCACTGCCACGCGTGATTTGCGTGACGTCTGCGTGACGTCTGCGTCACGTCTGCGTCTTAAATTGAATGGAATAAATAGCAGAATAAAAAAAAAATCAATACGTTGAGTGAGACGTTCATTGAGACGAGTGCGTGCTACAAAGTCATATTAAAGAACCAATCGGAACGCCATAGCACTTCGCCAAGCGAAATGGGGTCTTGCGCACCCAACGCGCACGACCGCCCACACCACAATGACATAATTTTCACGCACCTTCGCGCTCGTGCGGACGCGTCGAGTATAAACAAGGCTCGCTTTTCTCAAGTCTTTGGTAACACAAAACGAAATGAACAGGCTTGTTGCAGGGTTCATTGAAGAAGACATGCTTCCCCTGTCGACTATTAATCGCCCAGGTTTAGAAAAATGCATTTTAAATTAAGATTAAGAATTGTATGGGATAAAGTGACCTTTATTTTATTATTTTTCATTGACCACTTCATTTTTTGTTTTTATTGCCATGAGTCGAATAAAAAGCTGTTTTTGTTCTCAGGAGAAGAGTTTTATTCGTTTAATCTCATGTTTCCCAAAGCCTGTGTTTTGAAACTTTGTGCAGACAGGGATATTGTTCTTTCATGCCATTTTGTATAGATTTATACAATAAACACTATGCAGACAGACTAAGTGATGATAGGGCTATGATGTTTGTCCATGTATCATTTAAGAAACGGGAAAGTAAAGTAATAAGTAGTGAAGTTACTTTTCAAACGCAGTAAGTAGTAAAGTAATCTCATTACAATTTATAGAAGTAACTAGTAACTAGTAACTAATTACTTTTTTTTAGTAACTACCCCAACACTGTTCCGATCTATGTATTCTCCAGTTACTGAAGCAGACTGCAGAGGCCAAAATACAGGTTAAACTTCTGAAAGTACAAGAGACTGATATGAAAGCCCAGGTATATTTTCATCAAATATTACACATCTCTAGTTTTTTTTTTTTCTCTCTAATCATATTTGTTCACAAAATAACTCACTTGTTTTCCGGTTAGCTTGCTGTATATTCTGAGAAGTTTGATGAATTCCAAGGAACGGTATCTAAGAGCAGTGGTGTGTATGCCAGCTTCAAACAAGACATGGACAAGGTGTGTATCCCTGACACATTTCTAGTCACTTTATAGTGGTTAAGTCATTTTACTGTATTATTCTTCAACGTATAAGAAGAACATTGTAAAAAAAAATATATATATACAGTACATATATTAATTTCTTTTTATTTGAATGCATCAAATTGCATTGTTGAAATTTTGTTTACAGTCTTTTTACATAAAATGCATCAATGTTAAGTATGTTTTTGAGCTATTAAAAGGGGCTTGGGGTCTCTCAGTTTCAGGTTTTATTGTTAATTAAAACTAAAACTATTAAAAAACTTTTTGTTAGATGAAATAAATTGCTGAAAAGCTGATCCTGGAACAACATTCCAATCAACCAATCAGATTTGAGGGACAAGTTTACAGTTTATGTGAAGATAGGCTTACAAGCGGTGTTATGTGCTTCTACTGTTATTCATTTCCCTCTGATTTTAGGGATAACTTTTGGGTAAGGGTTATGTGGTATGGTTAGCATTACATTTCCGGACAGGAATGTTGTTCCAGGATCAACAAAATGCGCGTCTTACTCTGGAAAATCACAACGTCTACTACTAAAATAACACTAAGCTAAGATGTTGATTTGTATTACAGATGGCAAAGAAGATGAAAAAGTTGGAGAAGGAGGCAATTGGCTGGAAATCCCGTTTTGATGGCTGCAATAAAGCTCTTCTTGATATGGTTGGAGATGTAAGTGGCTCAGTTCATACATCATAAATCAATATTGTAGAATGCAGTGAACCATCTCTGTATATTTAATGTTTGCATCTAAAAAACTAGCTTTACAATAAGAATCAAGAGTATGAATCTTGACACAGTGTTTCAGTATTGCTGAAAGTCTTATGGAGCAATATGATCACTATTGTTTCATGCAGAAAGCACTGAAGGAGAAGGAGATTGAACTCTTCACCCTCAAGACCCAGAAACTTGAGAATCTCTGTAGAGCACTTCAAGACGAGAGGAAAACGCTGTCTCAGAAGCTCAATGGATCTCAACAGGCCGGAGCCGACAATGCAGTGGCTGCTGAGAAAGCTAAAGAAGCAACCGAGGAAGTTACAGTAACTAAAGAGGAAGAGGCAGTCTCAACAGAAGTGGTCAGTCAAGATCCAGAAACCCAAATTGAGCCAATCTGCAAGTCTCCCGCAGAAGCAACGCCGCTGACCAAAGAGCTCTTCAACGTGAAGGCTGAGAAAGCTCGGCTACAGGAGATCGCGGCAGCGTTCACCATTCGCCGCCACATGCCGCCAGAGGCTTACGAGGACTCAGACATCTGTGCTGAGAGTCTAGGCGACGCTCAGGGTGAGCAACAGGTCGTAGAGGAGCTCAACTTCACAGAGGAGATGCCACCCCTCACTGACACACTGTCTGAAGAACATCAAGAGCTCAGAGACAAAGACATGCAGTCGGTTGATTAGACAGTCTAATCCAAATGTCAATCTCTCACACATTCACGAATAAAGTTTATTCTACATCTTTGCGCATCATGCTTGTAACTCGAAGTTTGAACTATTACACCATACATGCTTGTAGTATTATGTATTTCAAGACAGCATAAGCGATGTGAGGTTAGACTAACAACTCTGAACTTGTGAAACGGTGACATAGTGCATTCATTTGGAGAAACTTTGATGCAACTTTTGGAATATACAGATAGAGAGAAGATAATATTACATTTTCATACTAAATCATTATTGGCTCTTTATTATCTTAGATATAGCATTTTTCTCTCTTTCAGTTTTCTCCCTTTTTTGTCGGGGTTCGCCACAGTGGAATAATCCGCATAGCCAATTTGGCACATATTTAACACAAAGACTGTAAAATAATATGGTCCGTGGCGTCACTCGTAGGTTTCTGAAGAGCATTTTTGAATCTCAAAGTGGGCGGAGCCGGCCGTCGCCATCTTGGCAGCGCGTCACCGCGCGACACTCCCGGATAAATGAAAATGCGCAAAAAGGCTGGATTAGCTGAGGTGACGTGGCGGCTAACAGACAGCAGACAAACGGCTAGTGACAGCAGCGGCCATCCATCTGTCACTCAAGTGGCCACGTCCTTAATTATGCAGAACCTTAAAGGGGTCATATAATGCCTTTTTTATACAAGTTAATATGATTCTTTAGGATCTAAATAAAAAGTTTGTAATAAACTTTAATTAAAAATTCTCATTAGTATTATAAGAAATCACTAATTTTACCTGGTCAAAAACAGCTCTGTTTTCAGCACGCCATTTAAGTGCATGTGTCTAAATGATAATGAGCTTTTCTCACCCCGCCCCTCTGTTCTGTGGGGCGTTTTGACACAGCACACGTGCAGTGTTGCCTTGACAACAGTTGAGGGTATATTTTGGAGAAAGAATGGCAGCGGAAGTCTCTGAGGACACATCTGTGCAACCGTATCAGTTTGAACCGGAGTCGGACCCGGAACAAGATGATGGCCCCGAAGAAATTTCTGATTGTTTGGTGTTGTAGAAAAATTTATATTTTAGTTTTCATTAGACACTGGGGTTTTCTTTCAATTCAATCATGTATTTCTCTCCTGGAATGTATGCATGTAAAGCAGGAACAAAGACACACACATAGCAAATGGTCAGGAAGAGCCTCTGAACTCTTTAGCATGGGCAATCAGTAAAACCCAGGGGGGCTAGAAGGACTACTGTCTTCAGAAAGACAGAGGGGTTTATTAGCCCTTTGACCTCACAGGTGTGAGGACAGTAAAGCCCGGGGGTGGGGTGGGGGGGGGGGGGTGTACTAATGTATTTCTAACAAACCAGCTAGATCTGGTTCTCTTACGAGAGTATCTCTCGTACTGCGTAATAGCTTACGCTATGGGGAAAACCTCTTTTCCACGAGATATTGAAGCCAAAAATTATCCTTAATTTTTTATTAATGTAAAACGCTTTGCAGCAGCAAGCAGACATAGGCGAAACAGCTCGCGCGCCTATTGGCTGCTCTTGCGGCAAATGCAGCAGCCTATCGAGAGAGGCGTTGCGTGACACATATCCAATGGGGGCATTTCGCGCCCATTTCGTCACGTCCTGCCAGAAAGGGCGTGGTCTCGCCCTATAAATATAGCTCGAAAAGGCTGGTACACTGATTTTCATCTCTTCAGCGAAGCACTCGCATCGCTGGACCCGGAGTGAGAAGCCGCGCGGTCGATGCAAGCCTTTTCAGCGGGACGAGCTCCTGGAGTCGCTGGCCTCGCCGCCTTCAACTGCCGTACCTGCTGCGCTTTCCGGCGTTCTAAGTATCCTTTATTCTTACTCTGCTGAGAGTGTTAACACACTTCTCATCACAAAAAGAGCTGCGTCTTTTTAAAGATGCCATCCTGTGGCTCGTGCCGCGGCCCACTCAGCGACGGGGAGCGTCATGTCATCTGTGTGTCCTGCCTGGGTGAGGATCACGCGGCTATCGCGCTCGCTGACGGCGGATACCCTCATTGCGAGCTTCTGCCCATGGTGACTCTGAGGACTCGCCTGGCGTCATTCTCCGAGCCTCCACTACAGCCCGCCGTGACGCCGCGCCGCAAGAAGCGCCGCGCCCAGCGCGCTCCCGAGCTCTCTCCAGCCCGCCAAAGCTCGCCGGTTCGCCCGCCAGCTTCGCCGGCTTCGCTCGAGTCGCTCACTGACGGACAACGGGCGCCGTCTGCCGCCGCATCCGTCTACGAGTTCGACGAACCCACGCCGCTGGACGGCGCGCTCAGACAACGCTCCCATCTAAAGCCTGCCGAGTGACGTCAGCCATGCACGGGCGCGCTTACACCGCCGCCGGGCAAGCAGTTTCAGCGCTGCACACTATGGCTATACAGCAAATCTTCCAGGCCGACCTTCTCCTTAAACTGGACGAGGAAGGACCCGGAGCGATCTGCGTGGCGGATTTGAGAAGCGCTACAGACCTCGCTCTACGCGCTGCTAAAGCCGCCGCACAGGCCATGGGACGGAATATGGCCTCTCTCACCGTGGCTGAGAGACACTTGTGGCTAACGCTGTCTGAGATGACGGAAGCCGAGCGCTCTGTGTTCCTCGACGCGCCCATTTTGCCAGCGGGCCTCTTCGGATCTGCCGTCAAGGATTTCGCGGACAGATTCATGGAGGTGCAGAAAACTTCGCAGGCCATGAAGCACTTCCTTCCGAAGCGCTCGAGCTCCGCTGCAGGCCGCCCAAAACAGCCGTCTGCTCGCAGCTCTCAGCCGCATCCTGCACCGCCCGCCGCCGCCGCTTCACAGCGCCGCCAGGCCCGAGACCAGAGACCGCGCTCTCGCTCTGCTGGACGCCGCCCCCCTCAGCGCGGGCCCCGGCCGAGGATTGAGATCAAGCCCGAGGCCTCGAAACCTTCCTAGCCACTCTAGGAAAGCGACGGTGTTCAGATCCCGCTGCGGCCGGATTTCCACCAAAACTTCTCGCTCGTTCAGTTCCAAGCATTGTGACTGTCCCAGTGTATTTCGCACTGAGCCAGCCGGTGTCTCAGCCCGCTTGCCTGCGCACAAAAGCCGTTTTTACGACTACCCAGATAAATCAAATAAAGAGTGCATTTTCTGGTGTTCCGGCCACGGCCGATGGTGTTATGAGTGTTGTAAGAATGCCCACGCCCCAGTGCCCATTCCCACACCCAGACACAGCCTGCCACGGTGCAGGGCTAGCACAAATAAAATCGATTCAGGTCGATTGTGCAGGCAACGTAGTGAACGCGCCCATGTCACAATGCCCGCTTACACTACACGCTGCATGTCCCTTGGTTTCTGTAAAAACGAAACCAACACACATTCAGTCGGCTCTAACCGACAGTGTTTTCAGTGTAGATGTGCCCGCAGTCCCGCGCCCACAGTCTCTCATAAACACACCGAATCCTACGTGATCCGCCCCGCTCACTTTCTCTGCACAATCTGCCGTAGAGAAGCTGAGCTGCCCGCTGTGATCAGCGCGCCCCCCGCCTCGAACGCTGTAAACACGGTGTTGTGTTCCCAGTATACCAGGGCTCTCGAGCTGCCGTTTCGCCGCGGCCAGAGCCCGGATTTCATTCTACCTCTAGCTATTCACGCAGATGCGTGCTCAAAGCTTCCCGGGGTATCAGAATGGGTGCTGAACACTATAAAGAGAGGCTATTCGCTACAGTTCGCTCTGCGCCCTCGCCGTCATACGGCGCGTGTCGAAACTACGGTGAAAAACGAAGTGTCTCATCTACTTTGCGCCGAGATAGCGAAACTACTGAGCAAAGGGGCTATAGAACCTTTATCTCAGGCTCAGAGCGAAGGAGGCCTATACAGCAGATATTTTCTGGTACCGAAAAAAGGTGGGGGTCTCAGACCCATTTTAGATCTGCGACAGCTGAACAGAGCGCTTGTGAAGCGCCAGTTCAGAATGCTTACGACCAGGAAAATCCTCGCGCAAGTGCGCCACGGGGACTGGTTTATGTCAATAGATCAGAAAGACGCCTATTTCCAAATACAAATAGCGTCCCATCACAGGCGATTCTTGAGATTCGCTTTCGAGGGCCAGGCATATCAATACACAGTCCTGCCGTTCGGCCTGTCTCTAGCACCTCGTACATTCACGAAGTGCGTGGATGCAGCGCTCGCACCCCTGAGGCTTCAGGGCATGCGAGTCCTGAACTACTTGGACGATTGGCTGATTCTAGCTCGATCACGATCAGAGCTCATAGAACACAGGGCCGCCTTACTCGAGCACCTCGAGAGGCTGGGCCTCACAGTCAATTGGGCGAAAAGCTCACTGTCTCCCAGTCAGAAAATTTCCTTTCTGGGAACAGTGTTAGACTCGCTATCCATGATGGCACGCCTGTCACCAGAGCGCGGACAAAATATTCAGCACGTCGCAAAATCCTTCCGCCACGGCTCGATAGTTACGCTCAAAAGGTTTAAAAAAATGCTGGGTCTGATGGCCTCAGCAGCCTCTGTACTCCAGTTGGGTCTGCTTCGCATGCGCCCACTGCATATGTGGCTGAAAGCGCGGGTTCCGCCCAGGGCATGGACAGCGGGTCTGTTTCGCCTCAGGGTCGACCTACAGTGCGTTTCAGCTCTGAAACCTTGGAAAATAGCCGACTGATATCAGTCAGGTGTGAGTCTGGGGACCGCTTCGAGTGTGAGGGTGGTGTCTACGGACGCCTCCACCTCGGGGGTGGGGAGCGCTGCTCGAGGGCAGACCGCTAGCTGGCCTGTGGTCAGAACGGGAAAAGCTCCTTCACATAAACTGCTTGGAAATGATAGCAGTCGACAAAGCGCTACGGCATTTTTGTCCCCAAGTAGCTGGCCACCACGTCTTGGTCCGGTCGGACAACATGTCAGTGGTGGCATACATAAATCGCCAGGGCGGCGTCAGGTCACGAAACCTTCACAAGCTGACGGAACGCCTCCTGGTCTGGGATCAGCACAACCTGCTCTCACTAAGAGCAGCGCACGTGCCTGGTCACCAGAATGTGGGACCAGACAGACTGTCCAGGAACAATGTCCCAGCAGGAGAATGGTCGCTGCACCCGCAGACGGTCCAGCTGCTGTGGAGAACGTTCGGCAGAGCAAGGGTGGACCTATTCGCGTCCCACGAAAATGCTCATTGCCCGAAGTTTTTCTCGAAAAGCAAGGATGCGCTGGCTCATGTCTGGCCCCGCTGTCCCCTATATGCTTTTCCTCCTGTCTCGCTCCTGCCTCAAGTGCTGGAACGAATCAGGAAAAACGGATGCCCAGTGCTGCTCATAGCTCCGCTCTGGACGAACCAGACGTGGTTCCCTGCCCTGATGCAGTTGACCAGCACTGCCCCATGGCCTGTACCGTTGAGGAGAGACCTCCTCTCTCAGGCGGAGGGCTCGATCTGGCATCCTCGCCTGGACATGTGGTCCCTGCACGCATGGGCCATCAACGGGTACCCGCTAACCTGCCAGAGGGAGTGTTAAACATTATCGCGCAGGCTAGAGCACCATCTACCAGGCGCCTCTATTCCTCGAAATGGTCGGTGTTCTCTGCGTGGTGTCAAGCCCAGAGCTTTTCACCGGTGGACTGCGGGGTTTCGGAAGTGCTTTCCTTCCTTCAAGAGCTACTGGATAGGGGCAGGACCCCATCCACGCTCAAAGTATACGTGGCGGCCATAGCAACGTTTGCAAAACAGGTGCCTGGCCAGCCGCTGGGGAAGAACGGCTTAGTCGTGCGTTTCCTTAGGGGAGCTCGGAGGCTAAACCCTCCCAGGCCCCCTTCAGTCCCGACGTGGGACCTTTCCACGGTCCTGGAGGCCATGAAAGGCCCCGTTCGAGCCAATCCAACTGTCGGACGTGAAACACCTGTCGTTCAAAACAGTGTTTCTCACGGCTCTCGCTTCAGTGAAGCGCATAGGGGACTTGCAGGCGCTTTCAGTAAGCGCTTCATGTATGGAGTTTGGGCCTAATGACTCGAAAGTCATTCTCAAACCAAAGCACGGGTATGTGCCAAAATCCCTCAATACACCGTTTAGGGCCCAGGTAATTTCCCTGTCTGCCCTTCCGGTTCTCAATGAGGAAGAAGACGCGAGTCTCCTTTGCCCTGTCAGGGCGTTAAGAGCTTATGTGTCGCGCTCGTCTGGTTTCAGACAGACTGAGCAGCTTTTCGTTTTGTTTGGCGGGCGTTCCAAGGGACTTGCCACCTCAAAGCAGAGCCTATCCAGATGGATAGTAGATGCCATTGCGCTCGCTTACGCGGCAAAGGGCCTGCAGTGCCCCTTGGGTGTCAGAGCGCACTCCACGAGAGGCGTGGCCTCTTCGTGGGCATGGTCCAGCGGGGTTACCCTGCAAGATATCTGTACGGCCGTGGGCTGGGCCTCACCGTCTACATTTATAAAGTACTATAACCTGGAGGTACCCGCCCCTGCAGGCTAAGCTTTTGGCGGTATAGAATTCAGTGCTATCTGCCCCGCTGTGCGGCCCAGATGCTGAGTTTACTTCAGCCCCATGAGTATTGACACATGTATGGCCACCCAGATCAGGCTGAAAGCTTTCACCCTGGCTGCGGGTTTAATTGTCACATGATTAGCCCCTCGGGGTGCTATTTTATTAGGAATGACGCTTCCAGCCTCTCTTCCCCCACTCTATGTGAGTTTATGGTGTTTATGCAACTGGGCTTCGGCCCCCGGGGACTTTGGTGCTGGATCCCTGTACGCACGGCGTGTTGCATTGTGTTCCCCATAGCGTAAGCTATTACGCAGTACGAGAGATACTCTCGTAAGAGAACGTACTCGGTTACTAACGTAACCTCGGTTCTCTCTAGAGAGGGAACGAGTACTGCGTATCTTGCCGTGCATACAACAGCGCTGGTTCGCTTCGGCGATGAAAACCAGTGTACCAGCCTTTTCGAGCTATATTTATAGGGCGAGACCACGCCCTTTCTGGCGGGACGTGACGAAATGGGCGCGAAATGCCCCCATTGGATATGTGTCACGCAACGCCTCTCTCGATAGGCTGCTGCATTTGCCGCAAGAGCAGCCAATAGGCGCGTGAGCTGTTTCGCCTATGTCTGCTTGCTGCTCCAAAGCGTTTTACATTAATAAAAAATTAAGGATAATTTTTGGCTTCAATATCTCGTGGAAAAGAGGTTTTCCCCATAGCGTAAGCTATTACGCAGTACTTGTTCCCTCTCTAGAGAGAACCGAGGTTACGTTAGTAACCGAGTACGTTTTACTGGGGTGAGTGGAAATTTACAGGAGAAGGGACTTTGAAGAAAGGAGTATAAGAGGCTGTCTGTTTTTATGTGTGGTAGGTCTTGTTCATATGGCGAGGTAGCTGAATAAGAATAAACAAAAGAATAAACTAAAAGATAAATTAATAGATAAAAAAAGATAAATAAATTAATAAATTAAAAGAATAAACATCTTTTATAATACAATTTGAATCTTGATGTCTCTTATGCTGTGATGCTGTTTGTTTGATTATTGTTTTTGCCACAACATTGGTTAACGTAATGTCACTTTGATGTAGGGGAGAGCGGGGCACAACCTAACACATTTTGGTTTTGGCTCAATTATTTAAAAAAAAATTAAGTTAGATTCATCTTTTTTTTTTTACACAAGCAACATAAACATCTCTGCTACAAATGAACACTTAAAATTCTTTTCTAGGAGCTTCCATTTTCGAACAGTTGCACTGAAAGTGACAGAAGTGCAAATGTTACAACTTACTCCATATGCGGGGTTAATTGTAACAGACAGAGGGGTTAGTTGTAACACTTGTGTGTTAACACACATAATTCAGTACTATTTTATCTGTATAGTTTGATATTGTTTGTGCATCTGTATAGATAGATATCCATACATCCATCCCTCATCCAATCATCCTTCTATTATGGATCATTATCATGGATAGAGACATAGAAAAGGGCTGCACAGTTTTGCAAGCAATACATAAATAAATAAATAAAATCATCAAATATTGTAATTACAATTGAATTACATTTATGTGTGGCAGCTGCATGTAAAATTATTATTATTGATAATAATAACAGTAATAATAACAAAAACAAGCTTAAAATAAAAATTTAAAGGGTTTATTGCATTAAAACCAGGCTATATTTTTTAAAAAGAAACAAGTGATCAATGCATAAAAAACTAAATTTAAAAATAATTAAATTCCAACATTGTTTGTGAAAGTCCAACAAAGTTAAATATATAAATAAATACTCAAACCTGAAAAGTTGTGTGGCTCAATGTTTTCATTTGATTATCATTGTACACTTGGCGGCTTAGTTGTAACACTGTGCTACAACTAAGCCCGCTGTGTAAAACATATTTTAAGCCTAGCTAACAGTTGCTAGGAGTTGCTGACATGTTTCAAAACGGTGCTATGTTTTAGCCAACAAGACAGTAATTAAGGCAATATAAAGTTAGATCTGGTGACGTACACACCCAACTCAGAAACCGAAAAAAACCCATGATGAAAAAATGTACTTGCATGGTGTCAAAACACTCTTTGTCCAGTATCTTCATGAAATCCTATCAAAACTTTCCACAAATTCGCGGGAGACCGTCTTCTGGCAGCGAGAGAAAAAGAGCGGAAACACAACCGGCTTGATCCCGACTAACTATGTAAAAGGTCCGTGTTACATTTAACCCCGCGTTAGGTTGTGCCCCGCGCTCCCCTATCTTTGCATGTACTGGCGTAGAGTGGTGAGATACGAACGCTATGTGTTTACTGATGTATACGTTAGTTCATTGGCATTGATGTTACAGCTAATGGTCATGAAGAATTTCGCGATTTGCAAATATTAATATAAAGGTTAATAAAACTTTACACTCACTTCTTCTGGAGGTGCATCAGGAACACGAATGGTACCGATTCTTTTTTCAGGAGCAGCTTCTTAGCAAAACCAGCTTTATACTGATCCTCCTTTATAAAGCAGTCTGGTGTGAGAAATGATTCGCGCAAACATGAACGCATTGACGTTGATCGTGGGGAATATTCCCTTCGAAAACAAAACTCAGCCACTACGTCTTCAGCGGTTCGGATTTAGGAACATCAAAATGACTGTGTTCGTTATTACAACCAAGAACAGAACACCACAATCGCTTAGACGCCATTCTGCTGTATCAACAATGGCGGACTATGATGACAGCTCGCTCAGGGCGGGTCTGTGTTGAAACGCTGCTGTCAATTAACAATCATGGGAGGGGCGTCCGACCGTGTGACGGCTCGATTTGAGACAGGGGAAAACATATAAGGAGATTAAAAAAAAACACTGGATGTATTTTTATCATTATATGATGGTTGTGTACAGATACTGCCAACACACATTTCAGTACAATCAACTTGTAAAAGTGCATGTACCATTATATGACCCCTTTAAGGCTTAATATAATTTAAACAGATGAGTTATAAAATAATTCACCCCCCTCAAAGTTGTCATGAAGGGCAAAATGAGCTATATAGACAAAAATAAAACCTTTTTGAACCAGGCTGTAAACACATTTATTTCTGCTGTAAAGTTTGGCATTTTAACATGGGGAGTGGGATTGACTTTAATTTCTATTCCCAAACCCTAAACTTTAGAAAACTCTCTGGATTTTTACATTTTCAAAAAAATAAAACATAGTATTTTTATTAATCCATTTCCCTCTTGGGGACCACTGGCTGTAGGTGATCTCAGGTTTTACTATCCTTGTAGCGACTGTCGTGGGAATTCTCAATACGAATATAACCTACTAAATCTGACTTCCACACCATGGACAATTCAAACAACTTCCAGTTGTTAGTATAATAAAATAATATACTACAGTATCTCGAGGTAATCCCTGAATACTTACAAAACAATCCAATACTTCCCTGAAGTGTGGTGACAGTGTCCTGTCAGGAACCTACTATCACTATCTCAATCACACTTGAGCTGTTTCTTTTGTTGTCTTTAGAGCGTAGAATCTTTAGCACTTCTATTCCTCAACTGCATATCTGACAAGACTCCCAAGATGCTCTTAGGAATGAAGTTTTATTCGCGGCCCGGGAGATCACTGGTCAGTGGTCACAACAACCAAGCGAGTCTCCCTGAGCAGAAAGATACATGTGCTTTTAAATCTTACAAGTGAGTAAAAATCAATGCCACTCAAGTCTTCTTCGCTGTGATTTGTTCTGGTGATTGGTTTGGAATTATCTAAGCTAATCATTTGACCGTTAGTTCTACTGTTAAGCACTTTTTGGGGAGGTCTATGGTCTTTGACCTGAGAAACCTTAGTCTGCATTTCTCTGTACATTTCTTGTTGAAAATACCATTTTGACCACTTCTGAGACCATTACATAAAATATTTCTATTTGGTCCCCATGATGTAATACAAACCTGCACACACACACACACACACACACACACACACGCACACACACACACACACACACACACACACTTTTGATATGGTATTTAATTACTAAAACCTACAACCTTATGCATTGCCATATAATTGTATTCATATTTTTTGTGGGACTATCCTTCAAGTTTAAATTTTGCAGATGAGAACCTGTGTATGATGAACATTGGTGAGTAAAATTAGAAATAGAAATACAATGTGAAATACAGATTATGTTTCAGGAACCATTAACAAAATTCATATTAGGGCCAAAGCAAACTGACCACATCAAAAATATCAAAATCAATATTACCCCACTCGTGATGGTTTAGTCACAACCTTTTTAAAATGCTTTTTATTGGTTAAATATTTTTAAACCCACATACAGAAGTAAAGGATGACTAACAGCATTAATTTTATAAAATAATGACAAAATATACAAAGAGATTCAATGACTGCATCTGAAAATTTACTTGACTGACTTGTTCGCTGCCCTGTCAGACAAAGACTTAGCAGGCAGCGTTTATGCAAGAAGATACCTCACAAAACTGATTTCAGACAGACTTCAATTTAGTGATCGATAACAAAACAGAGAGACCTTTGGTGACAACCAATTGAATATTTAATAACAATACTAAACTCTCGTTAGAAATGTCATCAAAAGTGGGTCAAAATGTACACTTTACACACAAAATGACCACCAACCTCAAATTTCAGATGCCATCTTTATTTTTTAGCTCAACAGTCAGGGAATGGAGCAGACAGTATTGTGGGATATCAAAGGCAGCGAAGGGTCCATCTATGGTGCCTTCAAAAATCGATCAGATGAAGGTATTTTAGGAGACAGGAAGTGGTACGATCATTGGATTCGGATGTGCCTTGTTACCTTCCTACTAGGGCTGCACGATTAATCGCAATTTACATGAAATCACTTAAACCGAATTGGCTTACCGCGATAATGAAATCTCAAAGGCTGCGATTATTTTTTATGCGCAGCTTGTCATTGATGTACGGCTCTGTAAACGCTGCTCCATCTAAAAGCACTGTGAGTTTGAGTCACTTATAACGTGCATTTAAAAAAGCAACACGCGTCAAACATCTTTCCAAACATGAAAAGCATTTTTGCAAACAAAAGAAAACATTTAATAACATGCTTTTACTCAAAACTCACTTCATAACGACAGTTGAGCATCCTTCTGTGAGATGATGTGACTTCTTACACAGAATAAGGCAGTCATGTGTTTATTAGTCATGTTTAATCAATCAAAGCGTTTCAATCTTCTGTTTATTCAGCTACAGAGATAGTATGATGCCTGATAGGGATTTCCTGGAATGACGTGTAATCGTACTTCTGAGGCAGGGCATATTTGGCGTGTCTGCGTGAGAGCACCCTCTGGCTTTCAGATGGAGCAGCATTTACTACCGATCAGCCGTGCTGCACTGACAAGCTGTGCATAAAATAATCCACGGCACACCTGACAATGGCACACTAGTGGTTGGAAACACTGTGTTAATGTGTAGCCTACTGAATGTGTGTGTGTGTCCGACGAATCGAGAGCGGTGGGGTAATATCATCACACGTGATCGCACACACATCAAAATAACATTCAGCTATTTGACTACTTGACGTATAGCTGAGCTACGGTGGCCCAGTAGTGCACAACACAATGAAATTTGAAAAGCAAACATAAATTCATAACACAACGGAAATGTGCCACAACACAACGGAAAATGTACAACACAACGGAAATAAACCACAACACAACAGAAATAAGCCACAACACAACGAAATAAAGCCGCAACACAACAGAAATGCCCCCGACCACTAGAGGGCAAACAAATTGTGTACTGTGCATACAGGGAGCTATTGGCACAATTACACCTGTAGTAAGTCAATCTGGTTACTAACGACAACCTTTGAAACATGATAAAAGATTTTCCTAAATTTCCTAATTTTCCTAATTTCCTAGCCTGGGAAAACCCAGACAACTTCCGGCAAATTTAGATTTGCTCTGAAAGTTAGTCTGGCAAAGAGCTCATTCAAGCCCATTTCCAATCCGTCGAAATCGAGGCACCAATCAGAAACGTTGGGGCGGGCTTTACACGATGACGACAGCGCTGGGATTTTGAAGCAGATTTTGTAGCCTACATTACAAAGATGGATGCCGCCATCGAACATCACTCGTTCAAATCAGCTATCGCGTCTGTTTTAAGCAATTTGAACGTTTCTTTTTTGTTAAAAATCCGAGCAAAGAACAACACTCTGAGATGTTTCTCCGCCGCTCTACATTCGTCATCTCCTTCATCGCTCTGATTGGTTTTAGGTCTATCCGCGACGTCCGTTGGTGACGCCTGGACCGTCTGGAAATGATTTGTCTATGACGTTTTGCCGGACCATTACTCAGTTACAACTGAGAATGGTCTGGTTTTAACCAGGCTACTAATTTCCTAAATTTCCTAAAAAATTATTGTTTACTGTAAATAAATAAGTTATTGGGAAAAAGTCACCTGTAGTAGGTCAGTCTTACCAATAGAATCAAGCTTTGGATTTTGAACATGTATGTTTTTTAATGTTAAAAGTCATTTTAATTTATACAAATTATAAGTTTTAACAACATGGAGGAATTGTCAGATCATGCGCTGTGGTAGCACGTCAAAGCATTATAGAGTGTAAATATGCAGCTATAATGCACGTAGGTGATTTTGAATTAATAAATGTTGATTTACAACGGTTAGCTACATACTGTTAAATCTAATTGTGGTGTTGATATATTTTTTAGACTGCTGATTCTATAGAACAATGGCAAGGAAAACGATAGATTCATCTTCTCGAGATATTGAAGCCAAAAATTATCCTTAGTTTGTATATGTTGTCAACGCAGTGCAGCAGCTAGCAGACCTAGAGCGGGCATTCTAGCGCGCTCATAGGCTGCTCTGCGGGAACTGCGCAGCCTACCAGTGAGCCCGAGCGCCCTCGCCGCGTCCTAGCCTTAGCGTATATTAGCGGGGCTCGGAGGCTGATTCTCTGGTTTTCATCGACTGAAGCGCAAAAGCGCTTGTGACGTTTAGCACGGCAGGTTACGCAATACTCGTTCCCTCTTCTAGAGAGAACCGAGGTTACGTTAGTAACCAGTATCGTTCTCTTACGAGAGGTTCTCTCGTATTGCGTAAGTTTAGCTTACGCTACGGGAACCCATTGTCCACGCCGTGCGCGCCCGCATCCACCTCATGAGTCACAACACTTCTGTGAACCCAGAAAGTGGGAACCACACGCATTGTACATAAGCGCGAGGAAGCGCGAGTACCATGAGCGTATAAGCGCGTGTAAACAAGCACTGACAGGCAATACAGAGCGGCCGTGTGAGGCTGGTGTATTTAGGCATATGCAGCACATAACCTGAAACAGTGCAGCTCAACCAGAAGAGCTGAATTCACGTGAGGGTAGCCTGCGCATGATAGTATCTGGGCAAGGCTAGCCTCTCACTTAAACAGACAGCAGTTTTGCCTGCAGGGCGGGAACTTCTAGGTTGTAAAACCTGACAAAGGTGGACGGAGAGGACCAGCCCGCCGCCACACATGTCTTGAATGGAAATTCCACTTGACCATGCCCACGACGAGGCCACGCCTCTAGTGGAATGCGCCCTGATGCCCAAGGGGCACTGCAGACCTTTTGCCATGTAAGCGGCTGCAATTGCGTCTACTATCCACCTGGACAGGCTCTGTTTCGAGGAGGTGAGACCTTTAGTGCGCCCACCGAACGAAACGAACAGCTGCTCAGAGCGCCTGAATGGGGCGGAGCGCGTAATGTACAACCTCAGAGCTCTGACTGGGCAGAGGAGATTAACATCACTTTCGCTATCGGATGCTGGCAGAGCCGATAGAGAAATGACCTGTGCTCTGAATGGGGTGCCAACCACTTTGGGAACGTAACCATGTCTAGGCTTGAGGATGACTTTAGAGTCATTCGGGCCAAACTCAAGACACGACGCGCTTACAGACAGCGCGTGTAAATCCCCCACGCGTTTGACTGATGACAGTGCGATCAGAAAAACAGCTTTGAGCGACAGGTATTTCAGGTCCGCTGTGTCCAGGGGTTCAAAGGGGAATGCTTTCAGGGCCTCTAGGACCAGTGAAAGGTCCCACATAGGAACCGAGGGGGGGCGCAGGGGGTTTCTTCCTTCTGGCTCCTCTGAGGAAGCGGATGATAAGCTCGTATCTGCCTATTGACTGGCCGTGCATTGATTCAGAGAATGCTGCGACAGCCGCCACATAGACTTTGAGCGTGTAGGGGGATCTGCCCCTATCCAGCATCTCTTGAAGGAAACTGAGCAGCCGCGGGACCCCACACGTTCGCGGATCAAGGTTTTTGTTAGTGCACCACTAACAGAACACAGACCATTTGGACGCGTAGAGCCTTCTGGTAGAAGGTGCTCTAGACTGCGAGATTGTGTTCATTACTGCGTCTGGCAGGGATACCCGTTGATCACCCACACGTGTAGCGACCAACGCTCCGGGTGGGGATGCCAGATCAAGCCGTGCGCTTGAGAGAGAAGGTCTGCTCTCAGCGGGACAGGCCATGGGGCTGTCTGTGACGGCCGCATTAGCTCTTGGAACCAAGTCTGGTTCTCCCATCGCGGGGGTATGAGGAGCACTGAATGGCGCGTTTCCCTGATTCTCTTGATCACCTGTGGTAACAGAAATACCGGAGGAAATGCATATAGCGGGCGGCTGGGCCACATCCGGGCGAGCGCGTCCCTGTCCTTCGAAAAGAACGTCGGGCAGTGAGCGTTGTCTTGTGACGCAAAAAGGTCGACTTCCCCTTTGCCGAAAAGGCGCCATAATAACTGGACTCTTTGGGGGTGCAGGGACCATTCTCCCGGGGGAACGTTGTCCCTGGACAGTCTGTCTGGGCCATCGTTCAGGTGACCCGGCACATGTGCAGCTCTCAGTGAGCGCAGATGGTGCTGAGACCAAACGAGGAGGCGTTCCGCCAGATTGCAGTGGTTCCTGGATCTGACGCCGCCCTGGCGATTTAAATGGGACACCACCGACATGTTGTCCGAGCGGACTAGAACATGGTGGCCCTGAATGAGCGGGAGGAAGCGTTTCAGCGCATTCTCGACCGCTATCATTTCCAGACAGTTTATATGGAGGAGTTTTTCCCGGTCTGACCACAGGCCGAAGACTGGTGTGCCCTCGAGGGTGGCACCCCAACCTGAGTTGGACGCGTCCGTCGAGATGACCTTCCTGTAAGAGACCGCCCCCATAGTCACTCCCCTCTGGTACCAGTCGGCCGCTGACCGGGGCTGCAGAGCTGTGATACAGCTCTGAGTCACTCTGATCCGCTCGCGACCCGACCTCCAAGCATGGTGCGGCACACGCACGGCCAGCCAGTGCTGTAGCGGGCGCATGCGTAGTAAACCTAGCTGGAGTACCGCCGAGGCTGAAGCCATCAAGCCTAGCATCATCTGGAATTTTTTCAGAGGGGAAACGCTGCCCGCCGTGAATGACATGGCCAGCTGCCGGACACAGCGCGCGCGCTGTGTAGACAGGCGAGCCGTCATGGTCACTGAGTCCAGTTCTATTCCTAAAAAGGATATTGACTGACTGGGCAGTAATGAGCTCTTGATCCAGTTGACCGTGAGACCTAGGCATTCCAGATGGCTGAGAAGCGCAGTTTTGTGAGATAACAGCTCTGTCTCTGACTGTGCTAGAATCAACCAATCGTCCAGATAGTTCAAAATTCGCACGCCCTGAGTTCTCAAGGGGGCGAGAGCCGCATCCATGCACTTCGTGAATGTACGGGGTGCTAGGGACAGGCCGAACGGCAGGACTGTGTATTGATAAACCCGATCGTCGAAGGCGAATCTCAAGAATGGCCTGTGACGGGGTATTATCTGAATCTGGAAATAGGCATCTTTCAGATCGAGAGATATAAACCAGTCCCCCTGGCGAATGTGCGCGAGGAGTTGTCTGGTTGTAAGCATTTTGAACGGTCTTTTCATAAGAGCTTTGTTCACAAGCCTCAAATCCAGTATGGGTCTGAGTCCCCTGTCCTTCTTGGGCATGAGAAAATAACAGCTGTAAAAGCCTGACTCGCTCAGAGAAGGCGGTACCGGTTCTATGGCCCCTTTGCACAGCAGCTTTGTTATTTCTGAGCGAAGTAGGTGTGCTACTTCTGCTTTCACTGTCGTCGCGGTCCGTGCTCGAAATCGAGGGGGACGGCGAGCGAACTGTAGCGCATAACCCTGCTTTATAGTGCTCAGCACCCATTTCGATACCCCTGGGATGTTTTCCCATGCTTTTATGTGTGCAGCTAAGGGTAGAATGGACTCCGGGCTCTGGTCGCCGCTCTGTGTGGGCTCGGGAGACGCATCTCTGTGTGCTTATATGGGGCGCAGCTCTGTGTGCTTATATGGGGCGGCTCGCTGAAAACAGTGACAGGCTGTTTTGAATGCAGCTTCCCGATTACTGTGAATGGGGGGAGCTTTTTGATCACAATGTGATGCGCGAGCGGCGCCTTGAGAGGCGTGCAGGCTTGTAAGCGCGGGCGCTCGTGGGCTGTCGCGTGACTTACAACCATAGATTGACCGGCATGAGCTTGCGCTTTGTGGCGTGTGTTTAACAGCACTGGCGAAGCGCGTGTCAGTAAGCGTGAGCGCTTGTGAGCGGGCACGAGACTTACGTTTATATTGTGGCTCATGTGGGACTGCGCACTGTGGTGCGCGTGCGGCTTTGAGTGAAGCGCGCGACTTGGCCGTGTGACAGAGCGGGCAGATAGAAGATGTGTGCACGTGGGCACATCTGCTATGGGCAACACTCGAGCAGCATTTGCCTGCTTCATGAGAGTGGGCTCTATGTGGGACACGGGAAGTGTTGTGTTTACATGTAGGGGTGAGCACTGGGTTGTGGGCACTTTTACTACACATAAAACACCTTCGGCATGAGGATTATCCGGATAACCAGATAACTTGCTCTTTATGAGATTTCTCTGGGTCGCCATAGAAATGGCGTTTGTGTGCAGGCGAGCGGGTTGTGTAACCGACTCGTTGACTGCTAGATGATCCACTGCAGTAACCTAAGACGAGGGGACTGACAGGGCTAGAAGCTTCGACGGTGGTCCGGCCGCGGCGAGACACAACCGTGTTTTCCCTCCTGATGGTGCTATGAGGGCTTCGCGTGCTCAGGCTTTAACGTGATCTTCGTCCGGGGCCCTCGTGGGGGGTGCGGCCTGCTGCGGTTAGCCGAGCGCGATCTAGGGCGGCCGCCCTGACGCTGCGAAGACTGGCTGTGCTGTCTGGGCTGAGCTGGGCGCTGCGTGGCGGCTCGTGCAGGCGGCTGGTCACGTGAGCGACCTGCAGCGGAGGTAGCGCGACGAGGCAGGAACAGGTTCATGGCCTGCGACGTTTTCTGCACCTCAGAAAAACGGACACCGATGCCGTTCACTGCTGGGCCAAAGAGACCGGAGGGGGAGAGAGGGGCGTCGAGGAAAACGGACCGCTCGGAGTCCCTCATGTCAGCCAGGGTCAGCCAAAGGTGCCTCTCAGACACAGTCAACGAGGCCATGCATCTCCCCAGGGCCTGGGGCACAGAATTAGTAGCACGAAGGGAGAGATCCGTCGCGCTCTTCAGGTCCGTAACGGCAGCTGGGTCCCGGCCTTTCTCATTCCACTCACGGAGGAGATCGGCTTGGAGGATCTGCAGAACAGCCATTGAGTGCAGGGCGGAGGCTGCTTGTCCGGCGGCGGCGTATGCGCGACCGACAAGGGCAGATGTGGTCCTGCAGGCTTTAGATGGTAGGGCAGACTTTGAGCGCCATCTCGCGGAGGGCGGGCAAAGGTGCGCTGCGACAGCTTCCTCGACCTTTGGAATGGAGCTATATCCCTTCTCGGCGGCGCCGTCCACCTGGGAGAGCGACGCGGAGACAGAGGAATGAAGCCTCGCGGAGAAACGGGCATTCCAAGATTTAGCCAGTTCCGCGTGCAGCTCAGGGAGGAAGGGCGCGGGCCTGGAAGCGGGCGCTTGACGTCGGCGACTTTGAAGAAAGCACCCATCAAGCCTGTTGGGGGCGGGCTCCTGAGGCGGTGACCTCTCGAGCCCGAGGCGGTCGACGGCCTGCGAGAGGAGGCGCATAAGTTCGGCTTCCGCTCCAGCGCGTGTTCTTCCAGACTCCTGAATAGAAGAGGAGGCGGAGCGATGAGAGCTCAACCACTCCTCGCTATCCGAAGCTAGGATGGAACAGCTTTCTCCTGCGGCGAGTCCATCCGCGTCGTCCTCAGACTCGACGACAGGGCGGGCCGTAGCCGGCGGCTGTGCGTCGGTGAGAAGAGGCGGGGAGGGCGTCGGCGAGGCTCGAGGGAGGGACTCCAGCGAGCCCGTCGCGGCAGGCTCCTGCGGCCTTTGTGAGCGGCGCTTCTTCTTCCTGCGCGGTGCAGCAAAGGGCGGAGAGAAAGCTTCATCCTTGAAGGCTTCGAGTCGAGCCCGCAGGGTCGACATCGGAAGGTCTTCACAGTGCTCACATCCTCCCGAAGAGAGGGCAAGAGCAGCATGTTCCTGGCCCAGGCAGAGAGCGCAAATAACGTGGCGGTCTCCGACGCTGAGAGGGGCTCTGCACGAGCCGCAAGTGCACCGATGCATCTTTAAAAAGACGCTCGTGCTCTTTTAGATGCTCGGTATGCAATAGAAAAAGGATACGACGCCGGATAGCGTAGCTCGCTTCGGAAGGCTGAAGGTGGCGAAGGCGGCCGGCCTCCTCAGTCACTGTCCTAGCTGGCTTTGTCGCTGTTTCGACGGCGGCTTCTCAAGGTCCAGCGATGCGAGGAGCTTTGCTGAAGAGATGAAAATCAGAGAATCAGCCTCCGAGCCTCGCTTATATACGCTAAGCCACGCCCATTCTGGCGGGCTAGGACGCGGCGGTGACGTCACGCCGGGCTCACTGGTTGGCTGCGCAGTTCCCGCAGAGCAGCCTATGAGTGCGCTAGAATGCCCGCTCTAGGTCTGCTAGCTGCTGCACTGCGTTGACAACATATACAAATTAAGGATAATTTTTGGCTTCAATATCTCAAGAAGATGAATCTTTCCCGTAGCGTAAGCTAAACTTACGCAATACGAGAGAACCTCTCGTAAGAGAACTAACTTTACCGCGCTCCGAGAGCCCTCTAGTGGTCGGGAGCATTTCCGTTGTGTTGCAGCTTTATTTTGTTGTGTTGTGGCCCATTTCCGTTGTTTTTGTGGGTTCATTTCGTTGTGTTGTAATTTCGTTGTGTTGTGAACTTATGTTTGCTTTTTAAATTTTTATTAAACTGACATCTTAAAGACAATTCTCAGATGTTTGTACACGGTAGATGCTTTCCAGATGAAGATCTCTTTAACAGATATCTTGCAGACGCGCTCGTTCACGAAGGACACATCACTACTGTGTCCACTGATGGTGTTTTATTTACTGTTGATTACTAGGTTACCAATACCACTGTCATCATCTGGAACAACTTGATGGAAGCACACCTAATTCGCATTTGTTAGTTTTGTTTTTTTTTGCAAACTTTGAAAAGATTCCCTTCACCTTCAAAGCTGCTAGATCTGCTTATTTTTCAAACCTATTAGAAGAAAATAAACATAATCCAAGGTATTTATTTGAAACAGTGGCTAAACTAACGAAAAAGAAAGCTTCAAGCTCAGAAGTGTCCAAGCAACACAGCAGTGATGACTTTATGAACTTCTTCACTTATAAGATTGATAATATCAGGGACAAAATTATAACTATGCAACCGTCTACCACAGTATCGCATCAGGAAGTGCATTGTAGTCTCCCTGAGGAAAAATTTGATTCATTTGTTGGGGACGTTTTTAATGCAAGTTACCTTACTGTTTTGAGGGAAAGGCAAAAGTTAGGCCTAGTGCAAATGTAGGTAACGTTAACGTTAAGTTAGTTAACGGTAATAGTATCCCGTTTAATATCATGACTTGCATTAACGTTTATCAAATTGTGTACACAGTCATTAAGACATATTTATTCGTATTTGTTCTGTGTATGACAACTAATTCGCGTCTGGGAGTGAGTGGCGCCAATTAATTTTGGGTGGAGGAGGGGATATTAAGTTACTTACAGAATGTAAAAATGGCGTCTGGCTGAACTGTAATGTTAACGTTATACCTTTTTAAATTTGATCACAAAGAACATACCGTTACTTGTTATTCTGCGTTTATTGCGAATTCTCTTTCAAAGAAAGTAATATCACTCTGCAGCCTGCAACGAATGGGAAAATCCTGTCAGGGAGTGAGTTGCGCCGACGGGGGTGGGGGAGGGGATGTTGCAGAACGTAATGTCTAACGTTAATCGACTTAATTTCCCTGATTGGAAAATCCTGAAATCTCATAAAATGCTTGCCACACTCAAATTTTACTGACAAATCCGCACCAAAGTCTTACATGGTCTTAACTGAAATAAAGTAAAATGTAAAAATAAAAGTCCAGCCAATACTGCGCGACTCTGTACAGCCGAAACGGTTTCTATGGCAACTGAAGCCTCTAGCTCCAGTTGCAGTGACATTAGTCTCAGCCTCAGACGTCACGCCCACGGAACGTTGGCTAAAGGTCTGAAGGTCTGGCTACGCGAGACTACAGTGACATGCTTGGCTCTCTAATGTTAATGATCTTCACGTGCTATCGGAATTATCATTAAGTCTATCCAAGTCATGGCTCGACAGTGCAACCATTTCACTCGCATTTGCGACTAAAAATAGATGTGTGCGAACTGTAAATTGTATTTTTGAGCACGAATAAACCCTGACCCTGTGGATCAGTTTTCTTAAATGTAATAAAGTCTTCAATAGGCTACCTTAAATGGTATAAACGATCATTTTAAGGCATCTTCTATTTTGGGGATGAAAAAATATAAATCGCGATACTGCCTAATGTGATTATTAACCTTCAAAAGACTATGATTTCATTAACCCTTGGGCATCAATTAAAAAAGTTACACAGGTTCATTATATTATGTCCAAAAACTGTCATAAAAATATTATAGATTAAAAAAAATTTCCACTTTCACTGACATCATTTTTTAACCAGCATCAGCTCTAATCATAATGACCAAACATTTACAATTACAAACAATTACAGCCTTGGATATGTCACTGATTAACAACAACATTAACAACAACATTAATTTTGATGCATTCATATTTTGATGCACTCATCTGAATTTGAATTCTGCAATAATAAAGCATAGACATTTCAAAATAAGAGTCCCGTTCTATTTCGGGCTCGTTTATGAATAGCCTAAAAATCAGTGTCCAATTTCCACCCAGTTATTATTTGATTACATAAAGTGTATATAATTTAATTTTCATTTAATTTAAAGTAAACTATTTTAGCTTCTGTCTGTGAATCCCTGTCACATGAAGGAAATATTATGAACATTATTAGAGGCATATTATTAAATATATAGATTTTAATAGTATCAGTGTTAATATATTTAACAAAAACTATTTAAAAAAATCTCTTTACTTGCAAAAGTTATAATTTTGATGCTTACAGCTTATGAAAACCCCAAATTCAAAATCTCAGAAAATTAGAATATTACATGAAATCAATAAAAAAAAAGGATTTTCAATTCAGAAATGTCGGCCCTCTGAAAAGTATAATCATGCATATGTATATAGTCAGGGCTCCAGACTAACTTTTCCACTGGTTGCACTGGTGCTACCAACTTTCTCAGTTGGTCGCACCAGCATATGATTTGGTCGCACTTTTTTTTTTTTTTTACATAATGATGAGCCTTAAACAAGAGACTAAAGAATATGTATCCTGTGGTGCACGTTACCTGCTAATGGTTAATGATAATAGTTTTTAACCCTTTTTCAGTGTATGCCTTTACGAATTTCATTTCAACTGTATTTTGAAATGCATTGATTTTATTTATTTTCTTTTCAGATTAATGCTGAATTTAAGCGTATTACCACCATGTCCCTACAGTCCAGATTTTTGTCACAGATCGATTTGCTATCTGACAAACTTCTAAAAGTCTTTCAAAAGCGAGGAGGGCAGATGGGAAGAAGATTGCAGACCATCATGGAACCCATGGCTCAAGTATGTTAGGATTTAGTTTTTGGTGTATACACATTTTATTGGGGAAGACACTGATCAATAATAGAGAACTTTGCACTATCTGGACGCACACCCAGTTGTAAGACTAGGCTGGATGTAAAAAGCATATTAAGTCAGTTTGGAATAGCAATATGGCCACTTCTGGTGGCTTAACCACCTGGTGGGAGTTTAGGATTCCTTGAGCAATCCAGTCATTTATATAGATCAGTGGGGGTAAAAATGTATTTTAAAAAACTCTGCTCTGCTTTTCACCCGTGGCCAGGATGATGATGTCGAGATTGGGCGAGAGTGCATTATCAAGGGTCTCTGCGTATACCTCAACGAGGACCCAGACAATTTAGTTAAAGAGTATGTGGTGAGTACAATTTATCTTTCATTAAAAAAAATGCTCATTAACCAACCAACCTGCTAGTTAGATAATTGATCAGTCCCTTTAACAGGATTGTTTTCTTTTTTTTTTCTTTTTTTTGCGACCTAAAATGACAGAATTTTCAGTGGCTCAATTTGCGCGATATTTTGCGGCATTTCTTGTTTTGCAGTGGAAATATACCACAGACAACACATTGTAATTACTTATCTGATCTCAAGAACAATTGCAGGTAGGGATGTTCCGATCAGAATTAATAAGTAATACTTGAGTGCTCTGTTGAATGTTGAATGTCAGTTTTTTTTTTCCTTCTTTTTTTTAATTTATCAGCAAGTGTGTTTGTGACCATCTTTCCCATTTTCTACTTAAGTAGGCAAGGCAGGATTCTCTTCATAAATTTGAACTTTTCTGCATAGTCTATTCCTCTTTTCATCCAAAACCTATGTGGCGGTATTGATAGTCACTCGCCATCAACACTCAAGCATAATGGAATCGTCATTTAGGAATAGGATTGCGTGGGTGTTTAAATCGAGATTGCAATCTTTTAACGATTAATCGTGCAGCTGTAATTAAGACATTCGCCAAAATATACAATTTAATAAATTGTACCTTTTGTTGTTGAAGGGGTTTGCAACCTATGGCATGCATGCTAAGGAGGTAAATATTAAGCATGATAAATATTATCACCATTGGCCCGTGATAATAGCTGAAGTGGTGTATGTATTTAATTTAAATAAAGTCCCTTGAAATGGACATATATTTTGAGGTAATCATTCCACAGTCACATAGCATGTTTTATTAAGTTAGATGCAACAAATACTAATAAAGTGATAGTTTAACCTGCGCTAGAGCACAGATACAACAAACCATTCTATGATTATCCCTCTGCTTGCCATAAGGCTGCCGACCACTGCACAATTGGATATCTTAGCTCTAAAATTGTAGGACTACCATCCACAATCCTAGAACTGAGGTCTAACAGTAATCATTCATATGTCTTGGTCTTGCCTGGTTCAACTTCTCATTATATACAAGTTCACATTTTTCATGATATCTACATCATTAAATGATTGAAATTACATTTGTTATAATATTCCCAGAGCAGTGCCCGGTGTTCTGTAGAATCTCATTTTGTCTGTGCATTCTGCAGGCTGGTGACGAAGCCTTCATCCAAAAATCCACAGAGACCACCACAGTGGGAATCTACGTTCTCAAATGCCATGACAGATCTGATGACATTGGGATTGTCCTTGAAGGCCAGAACATCTTGCAAGGGTTGGATAACTTTGCATTAACTACGGCAATGCTTTTTGGTCTAATGTATGCCTTAAATCTCAACTACCCACCTGAAATGAAAAGTACTTTTGAGGTACTGCAGAAGATAGTCATGGAGCTGGAAGGCTCCACTCTATCCAAGAAAGCTCAAGTTCTCAGAAACAGACTCTATGAGTGAGCTGTTTCCATGGTATGGCAGGCGGACACAAGGTTTCCTACCTCTTGGAATAAGGACCATTTCTTTTTTAGTTCACACTCACACACACTCACGCATAACTTGCTTTATTCCTTAAGTTCACTCTGTTTGATACGAGTAGGTTGACCACTGTTTTTTTTTTCTTTTGTGGTTGTTTTAACATGTGTATAGTTTTTTTGGTTAAAGCTATTGGTTAAAAGGACACTCCACCCAGAAATGAAAGCTAAACAAAAACGCCAGGGGAAGCTTTTGGACTACTTAATACTCGTCATTACTGTACACCTTTTCAGAGCATAGTGATATGAGTATAGTGATATGAGTATAGTGATATGAGTATAGTGATATGAGTATAGTGATATGCTTTTAAAAATCGAAAACAAAAATGTCAAGGGAAGCTTTGGACTACTTGATACTAATTACTGTTCTGTTGCATTTTACTGTATCTGAATGGTCATTACTGTTCACCTTTTCCACAACATGTTTTGACTGTCTTGTCTTTTACTTAAAATGATATGAGTATAGTGATATGAGAAGTAGAGTGATTTGAGTAAAACTGATATGCTGCCATTGTTCATTGACATTTGTTCATGGAGTTTAAGCTATTTTTAACAAGCAGAGAAGGCTTACTTCTTTAGCACCTACTGTGGAAAATTTGTTGTACTGTTAAAAAAATAATTCATCAATTTGACCAGTCTTATGCTTTTAAAAATCGAAAACAAAAATGTCAAGGGAAGCTTTGGACCTCTTTACTCATTACTCTTCTGTTGCATTTTACTGGTCTGAATGGTCATTACTGTTCGCCTTTTCCACAACATGTTTTGACTGTCTTGTCTTTTACTTAAAATGATATGAGTATAACTGATATGCTGTCATTGTTCATGGAATTTAAACTATTTTTAACACAGAAAAAGATTACTTCTGCAGCACTTACTGTGAGACAATTGTATTGTAACTTAAAGAATACAACAATTTGATTCAAGAAATGTGTTTGCTTGTCCTACTGCTTTTTAAACTGTACAGTAATGTAGTTCATTTTTTAACTAATCAGGGGTGCGTTTCCCGAAAGCATCGTTAGCCAAATATGGTCGCAAGTTCCGTCGTTACCAATAGAGTTCAATGGAAATTGCGACCATAGTTGGCTAACGATGCTTTCGGGAAACGCACCGCAGGTTAGTTTAATTGAAACCACAGCATATATCAATGGAAAAACACTAAAATCATGTTTGTTTAACAAGCACAAATTATGTAGCTTTAACATATATAAATCATGTTTATTTAGCAAACATAAATTATGTAGCTTTAACATATATAAATCATGTTGCGTAAACTTAACTTTATTATGTGCAACCGATGTACATATTTTTTTTTATGTTAATCCAACAGGTTTTTTTTTTCAGTGTAATGTTAGGCCGTATGTGCACTTCACTTACAATTCACATTCAATGCATTATGCTAAAAAAACAACAACAAAAGAATAATAGGCCAATAATCAACCAGATTTTTCAAACATTTTGAAGGTAACTAATTTTCTTGTTTAGTGGTAAATTTCTAAAATTTGGTATAAAAAGTGGTCACGAATAAAAAAATGTCTAAGTTTAAGCAAATTTTGCCAAAGCACCGCCTCGAAATTTGTGCCAGCCAATCCGATGACAGTAAACTCGTGACAACTGTTTGCGTGATATCTGTCAGTTAAAAGGCACATTTGATGCATTACATCACCTGGCATTCAGTTTCTGACTACGGTATGTTGTTTCCTCACATGACACGAAGGAACTTTGATCAGGTTCTTAAGGTTTTTTAACTCCTCCTTCGCAGCCCTTTAAAAGCTCATGCGTGACTCACTCTAAATCTGTGGAGTAAACCACACCAAACTTGGCAACATCTTCATATCTTCAACTTCATATGATAAAATAAGGATAGGAAAGAAACCGCTTCCACCAACCCTTGTAAAGATGTCTAATTTTGATGAACTTCTGAAGCATGCTGGTGATTTCGGGTTGTATCAGAAGAGAATCTCTCTCTTAGGTTCTTTGCCTAGTTTACCACTCGCATTTGTGCTTATTGGAGTTGTATTCTTAGGATATACGCCAGATCACTGGTGTAAAAGTGTGGGTCTGCAGGAGAAATGCGATTTCTCAAATGAACAGGTGCGGGATCTGACAGTTCCCCGCACTGGCCCGCGCAGTAAATGCGTGAAGTTTGACGTGCCTTGGAACGGGAGTGCGCTCACCTGTAATGTCTCTGTCGGCCGGTCCATATTTGCCAACAGCACTCCTCTATCCTCCTGTAATGAAGGCTGGACTTTTAATGAGAACCGGACCACCATTGTAACAGAGGTGAGAATAACTACCAGCTCTGCTTTAGAAATTACTCAAAACTGAAGTGAAAATAACAAATCATTAACATGCCTCTACTTGCTTTCTGTTAGCATGCTTTAAAATGTAACTACTCAATGTTTTAAACTTGAACACAACTCCTTAGCAACGTTTACTATATCTAGATGCATCTCTTTAATGTGTAGTTATGTTTGTTACTTACTTACCCTGATCTGAATGTTGTCCTCATGTATCCTGTAGTTTTCATTGGTTTGTGAATACTCCTGGCTTGCAGACCTGAATCAGGTATCCTTAGCTGGAGGATTCTTTTTAGGTGCCTTAGTGACTGGATACCTAGCTGACAGGTTTGATCAAATGCTTTATGACCATCTTTCATGTTTCAGTATGTTTGGTGGCAGTGGCGTAGCTTTGATTTTGAAAGTGGTGGGGACGGGGACATCAATGTATAAGTATATATTAAGTTTTGATCGAAATTATTGCTACGGATATATCAGTGTCACTGGATATTGGTAGGGACACGTCCCTATAGCGTCCCTACTAAATTCTACGCCCCTGTTTGGTGGTATTCTTCAAAAAAATCTAATTGTGTTTACTGTCATATTTGAGCTTGGAAATAATAAAGGTAGTGAAGCGATCACAATTTTTTTTTTTACAGGTTTGGTAGAAAACCATGTTTTATTGCATCTATATTCGGCCTTGGAGTCTCTGGGATATGTATTATTTTTTCTTATTATTACCCCCTGCTCCTGTTCTTCCGATTTTTGCAAGGTTTTTTCGCCAAAGGAGCATGGACTGCCACATATGTGTTAAGTGAGTACATAAGATGC
This sequence comes from Tiaroga cobitis, assembly GCA_030578255.1. Lineage (NCBI taxonomy): Eukaryota > Metazoa > Chordata > Actinopteri > Cypriniformes > Leuciscidae > Tiaroga > Tiaroga cobitis. Next base: position 39,787,607 of record CM060607.1, on the reverse strand, counting down.
CTTTTTATGTGACTGTTGAGAACATGAATTAACATAAGAACTCTATTAACTAGGAGTTAAATAAAAGAACATGGTAATTTAAAAAGATACAGTTGGAAAGCAATATTTTTTCTGAAACAACAGTGTGCTTTGTGTGTAACTTTACTGATATGTTTACAAAAAGGTAGTTTTGAGGTTCTAGTAGACATCTTGCACGAGCATGAAGACTGCAGACTTGTTTTCTTGATATATTTTCTTTTTTCAAAACAGTTATTGAATTCTTTGGATCAAACAACAGGAAATTTGTCTCCGTTATGTCCCGGACGCTGTACTCGTTGGGTTTGGTGCTCCTTCCTGCTCTTGCGTATTACATTCCTTCATGGAAAAACCTACAGCTGGCCATGACTCTGCCAACATTCATCTTTCTGGTCTATTACTGGTAATTGCTTGCAATGGAATGATAACGTACCGTAGGCCTATACCCGAATAAGACGAGGTTTTTGTCCTAAAAATAGGCTGAAAAATGGGGGGTCGTCTTATATTCAGGGTCATCTTATATTCGAGTGGAGGAATCTATTGATAATTTTCTCCCGCGCCGTCGACTGACGAGAGCGCAGAGGATCTCGATGTGGCGCGGACGCGGTTGGAAAAAAACGAGCGCTTTCGTTATGAGCGCGCGCCTACATTTGAAATAACGAACTTGAGCGCGCAAAAGAAGCGATATGTGAACAGGGGGGCGGGTCTCTGCTCGCTTGTCTCTGTCCGCTCCGCTCTGGCATCCTCTGTGAACGGCGCTTTTTCTTGCGCGGCTCGAGCAGAGGGAGAGAGAGAGAAAGCGGGAGCCGGATCGTCGTCGAAAACGGCCAGACGACCCCGCAGGGTGATTAAATCCATCCCGTCGCACTCAGGGCAGCCGCAGTCATGGCCAATCAGGAAGAGCATATGTGCCGGTTTCCGCCGACGAGCGGGCCTCTACACGAGGCACAGGTGATGCGAGGCATTTGGAACAACGCGCTTTGGATATTTGCTCTTAGAATTATTTTCTTTTGAAAACCAGATTTTTTCCACAAAAATCTATTTTTCCCCAAAAATAAGTCTGGAAAATGGGGGGGGGGTCTTATATTCAGGGTCGTCTTATATTCGGGTATATACGGTATTTATGAATGATTCTTAATCACAATTAAAATGAGGGTTCTCTTCTGTCACTCTACATAAGTTATTGGTATTCCATCACATATCATTTACTGGATATTGCAAACATTGATGTGGTCACAGGGTTATTCCAGAGTCTCCCAGGTGGTTACTGTCACAAAGGAGGACAAAAGAAGCTGTAAATATTATTGAAAGCATTGCCAAGTGCAATAAAAGATCGATTCCTGAAGACTTTCAAGAGGTAATTTAACACTTACTATTTATCACTATCATTGTTCTACAGAATATCCAATGTTTTTTTTTTAATGCCTGCTGCATGGGAAGTTCCTACATACAGGTATGAGTTTGGAATTCATAATTATGATGTGATGTGACAATATCAAAGATGAGAAGCTTTTATTTTTTACTGCTTGTTCAGAGCAAAGTTTATGCATAAAGTGTGTAATTGCTGTTCAATTATACATTTTATCCTTCTCGTGCTGCCATAGTATGCAAAATGTTGTTTTGATGTGCAAGACTGTCGCTTTATAAATAACAAGGTGTCTCAAATAAGTAATCATCTGCACCATGAGTCTCCAGTAGTCTGGAAAATATTGCTGTTTTGTATTTAACAGGAACTATTTTGTATTCATTTGTTTAGATGGATCTTCTGATAGAAAAGCAAGAGGAAATCATACACCCTTCATATAAAGATTTATTTAGGACTCCTACAATGAGGAAGCACACCCTCATCTTGTTATATGCATGGTGAGCTTTCTTGTCCTTGAATACACATTTTTATGCTGTTATTTAACAATATCAAAGTATAAAATCAAGCAAACCATTCCTGCATTAGACCAAGATCACTATAGAGGGATGTCTAAGGTTTTTGTCGCATTATCTTCCTGAAGGTTTACTGGTGCTGTGGTGTTCCAGGGTTTGGTGTTACGATTAGGAATCACAGGGGATAATGTTTTCCTGGATTTCCTCATCTCAGCTGTGGTGGAGCTTCCAACTGGAATTATATTTTATTTTTTAGTTGACAGAATTGGCAGACGTCACCTCATGGCTACAGTAAATTTTATTGGAGGGGCCGCTTGTTTGGCTGTACCGTTCATTTCACCAAGTAAGCTACACCACCAGAAATGATTTTTAAATGATCAGAAATGCTCCTTAAGTCTGGTGTTCACAGTGTTCATCATTCTATTTTTCAAGATATTTCCTGGCTCAAAAGAACCATTGCGATAATAGGAAGACTGGCTGTTGCCATTGGGAATGAGACTGTGAACTTTGCCAACACAGAACTGTATCCAACAACTCTCAGGTTTGAATTATTTATCAGTCTATATCAGTCAAAAAATATGAAACAGAAAGTATGTTAATGCTGTTGCTAATGTTTAATTAAAGCCAAATATTTGTATTTTGTACCTATTGTCTCAAGATCATGGTTGGTTGGCACACTGCTATTCTAGAAACTGTGTCCACTTAAACTTGAAACTTGACGATACCTTGACGTTTTGTTCTACAACGTAAATTACTCCATACCGAAAACGTGAAATTTGATGAATTTATATTTGGAAACTTTATGTATGTGTCACAAGTGAGTGGCTGCAGTGAAGCGTATGACGATATAATCCCACTAGAATAATCTTTAATTACAAATCTTCAATGAAAACACAGGACACAGACAACTCTCATGAAAACCAACCACAAACAATGAACATAAACAAGACTGAACAGAAAGAACTCAGGCCAGGGATTAAATACACAGGGAGGGTAATCAACTGAAATCACCTTTATATAGTCAAGTCACCTTTATTTATATAGCGCTTCATACAATACAGATTGTTTCAAAGCAGCTTTACGCTAATAACAGGAAAATAATGCATTTCGGCTGTTGTTCAGATGAAGTCAGTTCATTGTTGATTACAGAAAAAGATGTGTGGAACAAATTGACAACCAAGGAAACTATCTAGGGAACATAGGCAGGCAAAACAGGGACAGAACACATTAGAAAGATATTGTAACGTGTATGTTCAGTTTTGGTTCAGTTTTTACTAAGTAACTAAGAACGTTTGGGGTGTGAGCGTGTGCAGTTTACGTTGTAGAGCAAAATGTCAAAGTATCGTCAAGTTAAGATGAGGGAATGTGTTGACATACTGATATTTTAAAACCTTGAGGTTGTTTTTTTTTTTCAAACTCCTTAAACAGAGACCAAACTTTTAAACAACTTATCCTTTGCTGTTTGTAGCTGCATAAACTAAACTTCTGTAACTCCAATAACTGATCAGACTTAAAGGAGTAGTTCACTTTGAAATAAAAATTAGCCCATGATTTACTCACCCTCAAGCCATCCTAGGTGTATTTGACTTTCTTCTTTCAGACGAATACAATCGGAGTTATATTAATAAACACCCTGATGCTTCCGAGCTTTATAGTGGCAGTGAATTGCAACTATCAGATCGAAGCTCAAAAAAGTGCATCCATCCATTATAAAAGAGCTCCACACGGCTCCGGGGGGTTAATAAAGGCCTTCTGAAGCAAAGCGATGAGTTTGTGTTAGAAAAATATTCATATTTAACACGGTACAATGTAAAATTCTAGCTTCCGGACAAACGGCCATATGCAGTCTACTTGTATATTAAAGCAATTTACGCAACTTGTGGCGTCGGAAGTAGCTACAGTGTGTCATGACGTAGCATAAATATCAGCAGTACGTTGCATTACTCGCATAAGTTGCACTTTACACTTAAGTGGACTCTGTATGTTCGTTTGGCCGGAAGTTAGTTATTTTACTTTATAAAGTTTTAAATATGAATATTTTTCTTACACAAACTCATTGCCCCACTTCAGAAGGCCTTTATTAACCCCCCGGAGCCGCGTGGAGTTCTTATAATGGATGGATGCACATTTTTGAGCTTAAATGATGGTTGCAATCCACTGCCATTATAAAGCTCGGAAGCATCAGGGTGTTTATGAATATAATTCCGATTGTATTCGTCTGAAAGAAGAAAGTCATATACACCTAGGATGGCTTAAGGGTGAGTAAATCATGGGCTAATTTTCATTTTAAAGTGAACTACTCCTTTAAGGTTTTTCAATTAAATATCCCCAAAGTCCCACCATCGATCAGTACCATAACGATCACTCAGAACAGCTGTAGTAATAGCATACCACTGACAGCACATTAGCAACCACATAGCATAAACGATAAACCACAAATGCACAAACGATAGCAAATGCTTATATAGCATTCAAACTTTAAGTCACTCTTTAAAATGCCCAAGAATGCAAACTTTATGAGAATTTAATTTAATTTCATTCATTTCATTTATTATACAGGAAAATTCAACAGCAACAGTATAGTTACAGTAAAACGGGCCTGGCTCAGTTTAAAAACTGGTTTACAGCAGGTTCCTGTTCTGCAGCAACATAAAACAATAAACAGAATTTCAGCACATTTATACAAGACATTGTTATTGACTAGATAGATATAAACAAAACATAAAATACGGAAAAACAAGACTAAAAACAGTACATGAGCAATCAATGTGTACAAGTTTGACTAGTAAGAAAAAACTGTTTATATGACTTTTTGAAATATGTGAATGACGATAATGTTCGAATATGATAAGGAATGTCATTCCAAATTTTAGTGTAAGTATAGAAAAACGATTTCTGACCATAGTTATTTTTGTACTGTGGAACTGGAATGAGTGCCTGCGAGACTGACCCAGTAAGGCGTAGTGGTCTCGAAGTTTGTGTCGGGAGAAGACCTGTAAGTGCAGGTGAAGAGCTATTTTGAATACGAAAATAAAAAGCAACAGCATGGCTGTTTACAAAGTTCTGATAAGTCAAAGCATTTGTGCGTGTGAGCGCACTGCAATGATGAGACCATTTTGGGAGATTACTGTGGATCTTAAGTGCTCTGTAATACAGTCGTGCTATAGGTTCCGTAATGTCCTTAGTGGTAAGAGACCAGATTGGAAGACAGTAGGACAATGTTGAGAACACAATAGCATGTAAATAGGTTTCAGAAACTGAGAAAGAGAGATGTGGTCTAATCTTGTTATATTCATAGAGTTTCTGATTCAGCTTTTTTGTTAATTTCGAGATGTGTTCCCGGTATGTAAGATGTAAATCAAGTAGTACACCCAGGTAGTTGTAGGTCTTAGTGACAACAAGATCTTGGTTTGCAAAAGTAATAGAATCAGTAAAAGACATTTTATTTCTGGATGAATGAAAATACATGCATTCCGTTTTCTTTACATTGATGGTCAGATGGTTCTTTTTCAGCCAGTCATGTATCAGGTGAAGATCAGTTTGTAGTTTGGAATTTATGACATTAGGATTTGAATCAGAGAGAAAAATCACAGTGTCATCAGCGTACAGTAAACATTTTGAGTGTTTACACACTCTAGGGAAATCATTAATGTATAAAAGAAAAAGTAAGGGTCCAAGAATGCTGCCTTGCGGAACGCCCATGTCACAAACTAAGGGTTGCAATATGACATGATTAATTTTTACCGTCTGATACCTGTTTGTCAAATAAGAAGAAAGCATTTCTATCACGGAAGGAGACAGTTTAAATGAATGAAGTTTATTTAGTAAGATCTGGTGGTTCACTGTATCGAAAGATTTACGGAAATCAATATGTTAAGAGAGTTACGTATTTGCTCAGTGAAGAGTAGTAGTGCCGACATTGTTGATCTCTTAGCACGAAAACCGTGTTGATAATCACTGAGCCAGTTATTTGTTTTGAGATAAAAGCTTAGTTGATTATGCAGGACTTTTTCCAGTAATTTAGACATTGCTGGGAGTATTGAGATAGGTCTGTAATTTGAAAGTAGAGTGCAATCATCAGATTTAAAACACCTTCAAGAATTTACCTTCAGAATTTAACCTTCAGATTTAATAACCTTCAAACCATCAAACTGTTTGAAACTTTCATGTGAAGCTTTGAAATATAGAGTTTATATTGAAGAGTATTGCTTTTCTAGATTGGGTATTTGTTTAAATATACATTCAGTTTTGTTCTGTTTTGTTAGTAATGTACAGATTTTTGTTGCCTATTTTACAGAAACTTGGGTGTATCTGTATGCTCTTCAGCCAGTGACATTGGGGCGGTTGTTGCTCCGTTTATTCTGTACAGATTAGCTAGTATTTGGCAAGAACTTCCCCTTCTTGTCTATGGTGAGAAGTCTTTCAATTACAGAAATGACTATACAAATAATTCCATTGTGTTTGTTATCAGTGTTTTGTGTTTTGTTATTCTCTCTGTCCCCATATACAGGGGCCATGTCAGTTCTGTACAGTGGACTAGTGATGCTTTTACCAGAAATGAAAGGTGTTGATCTCCCAGAAACTGTGGATGACGTGGAAAATATGAGAAAGTAGGTCAAGTTTTCTGTTTTTAATTCACTAATAATAGGCCATTTATTAGTTTAGCCTGTTAATAATATCATATTTTCTTTAGCAGACGCAAACACAAGGAAAAAGATGGCGCTCAGTTTCCTGAAAGAAGCATTGTTCCGATGAAAGCTGTTGAGAGAAGTGACAATAAATGTAAACAATAAATGTAGTCATAAGCTAATAATGGTTAATAATATCATATATTTAATATGCATACAAAAGAAAATCTGAAAGTATCGGTTGCCTTCAGATGCCTTTAGACCTTATATTTTTAAATATGACCTATTCCTACACTTTTAATGCTTTATTTGCTTTTTTGTTCTTTATTTTTCTTTTGTTCTTTAAATGTATTTCCTTACATTTGATATCTAATGTATCTAAGTGTTAATATATTTTCAGTGTTCTGTGTTCCTAGTGTTTCTTTAAGCTGTTATATATTCATGCTCAAAATTCACATCCAGCCACCCATAAAACTCGCTTTTAATGAAGAAATGCTTTTAGAGACACACAATAGTTTATGTTAATTAACTCATGATGACCTATAAATTCTATTGTATTATGTTATACGTTAGTGTATGAGTCTGAACAAAAGGATAAATTCATTGCATTAATTTTTGGGGCACGTTCAGCAACACCCAATCTAGTCATTCTAGTTCAGAAGAGCTAAACGGATTTTGTAATATTTTTTTCGCTGAATTTCAGTTTACTTAAGTGTATTGGACAATAAAATTTACTTTACAATCAATTGGGCACTTAAAATATTTCTTCTTAAATTAAGCTTAAATGGAAAAATTAAGACTCTCCTCGTTTTGTACGTCAGTGTTGCTGTAGCCATTACATTAGGGCATCATGGGAAATGAGGTTAGCCTTTCAACTGCTGTGTGTTAATAGAACAAACAAACCTGAACAATCAACCATCAGTCTGAATGTTCAACAGACTGGAAAAAAATCAGTGCCAGGCATTTGACGTGAGAATAGTGTTAAGGTTAGTGAACCTCAGCAGATTTGACTGCTAAAAATATAAACTGTTAAAAAATTTCATTATCTGACAACAATCTAAACTTGTCAAGCTATGAAGGAAATGTCATGGCACTTTGAGGGGATTCCAGATGAGCTCAGGAGACTTCAGGAGAACTTTCGACAGTGGAATTCAACCCGACTCAGCCTGTTGAAATCACTGAACCTGCTGACATTTTAAAGATTGCGATTCCTCAAATAGATTTTGTTATGTTGAAACTACTATTATACTTTTTAACTGTTCCGAGTGGAAAGATTTATTGGGCTTTTTAAGTCTTAAAATGCATTAGGGAAAAGTAGCAAAAAATGTATGTGAACCTCTGGAACCTCCTCGTCTGGCCCCTGGACGGGACGCGGAAAAGTTAAGTGGGTTGCCAACGGCGATAGACACTTTCACTCAGGCTACAGCCCCCTCTAGGAGGCAGGCCTATGCCTCTGTTCGCTAACTGGTGTGCTTCCCTCCAGGAAGTACCACACATGGGAAGAAGTCCCTGCAGTAGGTCCAACCTAAAAAGGGAGGAACTACTACAAATGCAGCAACTGGCGGCAGAGACAGGGCTCTGCCTATGGGAAGACACGGGTTTACCAACAGGGAAACTGTATCATGTACAACACATCATATGGGATTACCTTCAGGGAATCACTATATATGGAGCACCTAGCCCAGTATATGGGCTGACCCTGGTGTTGAATTCCTCCACCGAATTTGACTGCCGCAGGGTGTTGAAAGTTAAAATACACCACGGGTTCACCATTCTAGGGAACTCACCAAGACAAAAAAGCGCACATTATAACCTCAGGGAGGAGAAAGGCGGTGTGTGCAAAAGGTAAACCCGGCCAGTTGCCCGCATTTATAAATGTTCGCACCTGACAACACACGGGATTAAACTGACTTGAACCCTGAGATTCTCAAATCTCGCAAAGGTATTAGGTGTCGCCCAGCCTGCTGCTCTGCAGATGTCTGTTAGAGAGTCGCAGTTGGCTAATGCCCAGGATGATGCCACAGTCCTCGTGTAGTGTGATCGTACTCCAAAGGACCATGCCAGCCTTGTGCCAGATATGCCAAGGCTACAGTATTCACTATCCAGTGGGCCAACCTCTGTTTGGAGACAGTCTTCCCCTTCTGATATCCCTCAAAACAGACAAAGAGCTGCTCAGAGCTCCTGAAGCTCTGCGTGCGGTCCAAATAAATGTGCAGGGCTCGTGCAACAACAACAACAACAACGATAAGGCTGGGTCTGCCTCGTCTCAAGGCAGTGATTTGCAAGTTCACCACTTGGTTCATAAAAGGACCAAACTCAAGGCACGTTTTACTGACAGAGAACGCCTGCACGTCCTCAACCTTCCCCAACCTCCCTTAAAATGGAGGCGAGCGTGGTCAAGAGTGCCATTTTCAGTGAGAGGGCATCCAAGTCAACTGACTCTAGCGGCTCAAAGGCCAGCAAGAGTACAGAGATCCCATGGGGGAATAAGGCGTGGCCTAGGAGGATTCAACCTCCTGGCACCTCTCAGGAACCTGATGATCAGGTTGAGATTCCCTAACGATTTGCCACTCACTGCTTTATGATGTGCTGCTATGGCAGCTACATACACTTTCAGGGTGAAAGGGGACAGGCCAACCCTCCAGCCTCTCCTACAGGAAGGACAGCACTGACCTGACTGCACATCTCTATGGCTCTTCCTCTCGGGAAGTCCACATGATGTATTTCCACATGTGAACCTCCCGAAGGGCAGTATGTGGTCTCCATAGTGTTCTTTCTCCCACTTGGAAGGAAGAGCGATTCCTAAGTGCTCTGGCCTGCAACAGCTGTAGATTTTTTCCTCCCCAAAAAATTTGAAAAAGGTCAAATGGAAATTGAGCTGAAGGTACCTATTAGAGGTCTTCACGGGTCCACTTGGATCCGAAAACCTAAGGTCCGACCTGAGACCCGAGCGGGTTCGGGTCCAAAACTTCAACCAGTGCCTCGGACACTGGTCGAGTTAAGTATGGAGGCCTCGGGTCTCGGTTAATTTAAAAAGAATGTGCTTTTTCCGAATGGAACCGAGAAGACCCAAATTCTTGTAAACATATTGGTCATTTATCAAAATTTTATTATTACAATTTTAAAACAATTCTCTGCCAGCGTTATATTCTCACTTTTTTCTCTCTTTTCTCTCTCTTAAGTTCTCTCTAAATCCGCACTTCTGCGTGCGTTGGACTCTACGCATGGTTGCTTCCGCATTTAGACTTAGACACATTTTTGCCTACCGTTTCAACGAAAGCTGTCATCATGTATTAAAATAAACTTTAATCATCTTATGGTCAGGTATATAACATCACATCAATAGTTATAGGACTTAATGAGGTAACAGTGATGAGTAATTGACGTTTAAGTACTTCACGTTAATGTCAAGTGAATTTTCGAGAAACGCATGTAAAAGCCACTCACTTCATTACACTGCGTGCATGCAGGGCTTTTCTTTTTTTGTGTGCAGATTGCAGAAGCCCTTCGCCAGAGATGAGGTAAATGGCTCTGCAGACAACACTAGCGAATCCATGATTTATTATTAGGCTATTGATTTAATTTTTATCAATCTATAGTCTGTTTATTTTTTCAGTCACTAGTCACAATTGAAAGTCACACTCAGAAATAACTTGTATCCACTGGGCAGGCAATAATATAAAGTAACAAAAAATAAATAAATAAATGAATGTAATGGAGCAAAGGCTAAATCAGTCAGCAGAACACCGGGATTTTTCCTGACTGGCTGTAGGCTATGCACACGTCAATGCTGTTTACGTTTGGGTCCAGTTGGGTTTGAAATTAATTCCAGTCGGGTTGGACTCGGGTATAACTGTATCGGGTCTGTCTCAGGTTTGGTTTTTCTGTTTAAAAAAATGATTTATGTACGTCGGATTTGGGTGCGAAGAAGTGATTCAGAAGTGATTTTATAAGAAGTGATTCAGGTCGAGTACAGATTTTAGGACCCGAGAAGACCTACCTATTTGCATTGTAAGTACTCTCCTTTCGATCCCTGAGTGGTACGAAGGACTATTTTGTGCCATTATGTATTTTAACACGTCCATGTTTACCTCATTTGAGTCACCACTTGCTTGTCTTAAGATCGTCTGCTACTTTTTTTCTGCATCTTTTTGATGGCTTTAATAAGTGTGAGCTCGGGGTCAAGCTGTAATCTCTCTGACAATCCGTGATCACGTATGCCAATTACCAGTCTGTCTCGTATCATTTCCACTGCAAAGACTCCATACTGGCAATTTTCTGCTAGTTTATGAACTGCAGTGATGAACATTTCAGCTGATTCGCACGGTTCTTGTCACCTCTTGTTGAATTTAGCTCTCTCGTAGATCACGCTGTTTACATACGAAGTGTTTCCCAAACGCTTGGGTTAACTTGATTTTCTTGGCTTCTTTTACTAATTCCCGCTGCTATGCGGAATCTCTCGTATCGTCTAATCCAATTTGGCCAGCTGCCAAAATCATTGACTTCGAAATGTTCAGGCGGGCTTATTGAGAACAAAGTATCCATCTTATATGTTTACTCGCCCCACTCTGTGCGGGCCTCGAACTCGGGTCTCTGGTGTGAGAGTCAGGCGCTCTAACAAGGAGGCTAAAGACTGCAGCCTCTAGCATCCGTCGCTTGAGCGCGTATTGAGGTTTACTTGCACAGCGACTACTAGCTGGCGTCCGTTACACTCACCCCCCTAAACCTCACTCCCATCCGGGTCACGGCACCAATGTGACTGTGTGTGTTTGTGTGGATGGAATCACACTGAGAGCAGGTGGATGGTCACTCAAGATTGCACTTTACTGGGCCTGTCACAGACAAAACTAGGACAAACACGACCAAAAGCTAGTTAGCATGTCAGATGTCAGCAGTGAGAGATGTGAGACTCTGCTGAATATACATTTTTACAATGTGATCGTGAACATTATAGTGGAATAAAACTCAAAATAAACGTACAATAAAGAAATAAAATATAAAACACTGTCTCTGTTCTCATTTCTCATCAATTTACATTAAAGCAGAGAAACTATAAACTTAGTAACCATCATTTTACATATTTTTGTATAATTGAAATACAGATAGAGAAGAACGCCGACCTAAAATGGCGCAGTTACTCAGTTTAGCACGTGGGAGCATGTAGCATGTGTGTTAATGCTAAACTCAATTAGGAAATATATTTTTACACATAACATGACAAATCCGAATATAAAACATACCTGGGACAAACATGACCAAAATCTGGTTATCGTGCATCACGTTGCTTAAAGGAAATAAACAGAGATTCGGAGTTCACAAGGTTAACACCATAGACTGTAAAAAAGATGGACGACGCCCCTTCGCTCTTTTCCATCGGAGAGAAGTGAAGCCGCCAGTGTCCCGATATGGCGCTGACATCTTGGAACTTGAGTCTGCGCACTTGCGTTTTCGGGACCAGTCATGCGCAGTCGTGAGCAGGAAGTAAAGCCGCGAAATCAAGGCCCCGCCCTCACTCTCGCAAAACCAATCGCAAGCACACGCCCCTGCACTTTTCTTAAGTGGCCTCTGTCTGCTCCGTTCCTCTCCAATGATGTCTGCTGATTGCAGTACCTCGTTAAAATAAGGTAAATACAGCTACTAACCACATAGTGAACATTATGAAAAAAAGTCCGTTGGTGCTTCAGTGACTACTTCGCACAGATAACCTGTCAATCACAGCTGTCAATCATGATGTCACAGCACCGTTTTTATAGCATCAAATAACTAACTAAAAACAAACTTATTTTAAAAACAAACACTTGAAATTACATCAACGTGATAGAAACTACAATAAATGACAGAAACTATCTTTGGAAAAAGGATATGTGAAGTGTAATTTAATTGTTTAGTTGGTCTCACGTCCCGTTGAATAACATGGGGAGGCGGGGTTTATGACCTATACTAGGACTTCACTTTTGAGGGCTTGTGCGGCACGCTTGGTTAACACACACACACTCCATCATCGCAAATAACACATACTTGATTTGACTGACAGAACTAGGAACTGACAGTGAAATGAAGTAAACTTGTGTGTAGTATAAAAGTCCAACTTTGCACTTAAAAACAATCTAAACTCCGTTTTTATTAGGCAGCGCTTATTGATGCGACTTATCAGCAGCGAGAGATGTGAGACTCTGCTGGTGGTGACGTAGCTTCGGCCGCAATATCACGCACACAAATGCGAGTGACGCAACAGCAAATGTCGAGTTTTCCCAATTAATGAATGAATTTATCAACTTTATTTAAACTCTGTTACATATATACCCAAATTGACCATTGACCCATCTATCAATCACATAGCAATCACTCAAAACACCTATAGAAATAGCACACCAACCACTCACAGCACATCACAACTAAACTCTAAATCACTCACAACTTGAAACTTGCAGGCAAAGCATTAAAAATGTAGAGTTTAGATTGATGAACTTTAATTTATTTGTTTAAATATGCATTCAATTAAATGTTCTCCTATTTGTTAGTAGTTTTCATATTTTTGTTGCCTATTTTACAGAAACTTGGGTCTATCTGTATGACTATCAGCCAGCTGACATTGGGAAAATCTGAGAGTATAGTTGCCTTTAGATGCTTTCAGAGAACAGATTTTTAAATATGGCATTCCTACACTTTTAAAATGTGCTTATTTGTTGTTCTTGTTCATATGTATATCCTCATGTTTAATGTCTATATGTATTTCAGTGTTCGGGGTGATAGTCATATGAAGTATGTTAGTGTTTCTTTAAGAAGTTTTATATTCATGCTCATAATTCACATCCAGTCATCCATGAAACTTTTAATGAAGATATGCTTTTAGAGACACACAATACATTATGTTAATTAACACGTGGTGACCTATAAATTCTCTATTATAATGTTATATGGTCTGAGTCTGAACAAAAGGATAAATTCATTGCATTCATTTTTGGGGCACGTTCAGCAACACCCAATCTAGTCATTCTAGTTCAGAAGAGCTGTACAGATTTAGAAATTTCTTTCACTGAATTTCAGTTTACTAAATGTATTTGACAAAAAATCAGTTTAGAATCATATGGGCACTAAAAATAGAGAATCTTCTTCTCTAAATTAAGCTTGAATGGCCATATTAGGGCCCTCCCCGTTTTGTACGTCAGTGTTCCTGTAGCCATCACATGAGGGCGAAATGAGGTTAGCCTTTCAACTGCTGTGTGTTAATAGGACAAACAACCCTGAACAATCAACCATCAGTCTGAATGTTAAACAGGCTGGAAAAAAATCAGTGCCAGGCATTTGACGTGAGAATAGTGCGAAGGTTAATGAACCTCAGAAGCTTTGACTGCTTAAAATATAAACTTAAAAATATCTTTATGTGATAAACAAAGCTCGTCAAGCTATGAAGGAAATGCAAAGAAATGCTTTTGATTCGGACCATGACGCTGAAAGGGGTCCAGAGGAGCGCAGGAGACTTCAGGAGAACATTCGACAGTGGAATTCAACCCGACTCAGCCTGTTTGAGATCACTGATCCTGATGAGGTGAACACTTTTTCCCCCTAATTTTAGAACTACTGTACAATTTTACACTTTCAAACTATTCCGAGTAGAAGTATTTATTGGGTTATTTAAATCCTATTAACTAAATTTCAGTTGGAAAAAGAGGCAAAAAATGCATGTGATCAGATAATTTGGCCTTTGAAGAATTTGATGATTCATACTGCGATCTTTGGCTTTTGGTTGGAAATTTTGTTGTCTTGGTAAATCTGAGCACATTTTGAGAAAGAGTTAATATATCTCCAGACAGTCGAGATAAGAGATTGCAGGGGACTTTTTCTTAGGAAAGAAACTCTCCTGGAGAAAACTCTCCATGTGTTTTTCATTTAATCTCATTGCTGTCTAGTTTGATTACAGTATTTCTGTGTTCACAATTTAATAGACTTGCATCTTTTTTATTCTTTAGGACTCTGTATTCCATGGAGTTGTTCGTTTCTACCTCCAAGACCATATTTCAGGGAACTGTGCCACCAAATGCATTTGTATCTCAAGCTCTACTACCACAAAAGAGGTCATTGAAACCCTGCTGGAGAAGTTTCAGTGTGATGAGGCACTAAATCCTTTCCCATATTCATTATTTGAGGTCTTAAAAAATCAAGGTGAAAGCAGGAATTTAACTCTTGTTTTGAGTGTTCTTGCCAGTCACTTAATGTTCTGTGTTTTTGCCATTTAGAGGATAGACAACTGGACCTTTCAGAAAAGCCCTTGGTGGTTCACCTCAACTGGAGTAAAGATACAGATGGCCGATTTGTCTTGAGGAATGACACTTCTGTAACTTCACAGGTAAGTGACATCACTGTCATTCTACTAAATCAAATATGCAAGTTAAATTAGTTGGTAACATTTTATAATACGGTTTAATTTGTTAACATTAATTAACATGAATTAACAAAGATTCTAACACACATTAAACATAGGTAATGTTAATTTCAACATTTGCTAATATATTATTAAAAAAACTATCTGTTGACATACCTGAGCTGACATTTAAAAAAATAATGTTAACAAAGATTAATAAATACTGTAACATATATATATATATATATATACTTATAATATGGTCTTATTATAAGTGTTTTTATTGTAAGGATTTTGGAGTGAATTAAAAACTTTTTTTTAGAATGGCTGTCTGGAAAATAAGGAAAAAGTTGGGGTAATCGAGAATTTTAAAAGGACATTATCAAGGAAAGAGAAGAGTAAAAAGAAAGAGACGAAAAAAGAAGTTGCTCGCATTCACATGTTGAAGAACGATGTCTCTGAAAGTAAAACGAACAGGTAGGAAATCTTTTTTTCTTCTTCACCATAGCATGACAATCTTAACACAAAAGATTTTTGTTTCTAGAAGCATTTGTGATAAATGCTTGAGGTGGAGTGGTATTACTTAAAAATTAAACTTATCATAAAACTATAGTATATAAAAAACTTTATACTTCAAGTTCATTGTGACTTGAACTGTTTAAACTATAAAAAAAAAACTATAAAAAAAGGCATCTTATTGAGCGTGTGCAAATATCCATATTATAGCAAAGGTTTTGTAGACACCAGTGAAAATGTCACAACTTTTATGTTACTTTAATGTGATCAGTTGGTTGAACCCTGAAAAGCTAGTGAATTTAATGAAAAGTAAAAAATGTATATTAGAAAAATATACAAAACACTTTGTGAACGAAAAAGATTCTCAAAAACCCTTACTACCAGCAAATATTCTTTAAAAAGCTAAATCTATATTAAGGTGTTTGTGCCTATAATAAAGCTTAATATAATACATTAACAATATAATTAAAATGTCACCTTAGATGCTTATACGTTATAGGTCAAGGTGATATAAAATCATAATACGTATTTATAAATTCTATTTACTGTTTGGTGTGTTTTTTTTTTATGTTTGTCATTTGCTGAAATCAGTAAATCCTTCCAAACTCTGTTTTAAGCATATCCCTGTTAAAGCAACATTCATTATTCCCCCCAAAAATGGTATATTTTCCCTTTTCATTACAGCGAAACACAAGTCTACTTGAAAGTGAAATGGAATCTCCCAATCAGCATTTCTTTAAAGGAAAAAGGTACATTTGTTTATCCTGGCACAATAAAATAACTCAGTCTGCACAAATACACAATTCTCTGTACTGCTCTTAAAGGGTTAGTTCACCCAAAAATGAAAATTAAGTCATTAATTACTCACCCCCATGCTGTACCAACCCCGTAAGACCTTCGTTCGTCTTCGGAACACAAATGAAGATATTTTGATTAAATCTGAGAGCTGGATCACTGCTACATAGGCTGCCTAAGGGACTGACACTTGACGGTCCAGAAAGTCATTAAAGAAAATGTTTAAATATTCCATGTGCCTACAGTGGCTCAATTATAAGTTTATCAAGCGACGAGACTACTTTTTGTGCGGAAAAACAAACAAAAATAACGACTGTATTCGACTATTCCTTTTCTTCCTTGTGGGCCTTAGACGAGAGTTCAAGAGATTTCCACGACGCATGCGCGAGAACTGAGATGAGGACGTTCTTCTTCGACTCCTTCTTGTTACCGGCTGCTCACCGCTTAGAAGTATTACCGCCACCTACCGTATAAGATGACGTGTTGGAAGCGCAAAACTTTCTGTTTACAAGCAGAGGAAGACGCGCGCTGTACATACGCGTTTCAATTGGAAAATATGTCTACTGATTTCGACTTTTTAACCATTGTATATAATATAGCGAGACCTACAGCACATTAAGTGTCGAATTGAAAAGCGTATGTACAGCGCGCGTCTTCCTCTGCTTGTAAACAGAAAGTTTTGCGCTTCCAACACGTCATCTTATACGGTAGGTGGCGGTAATACTTCTAAGCGGTGAGCAGCCGGTAACAAGAAGGAGTCGAAGAAGAACGTCCTCATCTCAGTTCTCGCGCATGCGTCGTGGAAATCTCTTGAACTCTCGTCTAAGGCCCACAAGGAAGAAAAGGAATAGTCGAATACAGTCGTTATTTTTGTTTGTTTTTCCGCACAAAAAGTAGTCTCGTCGCTTGATAAACTTATAGTCGAGCCACTGTAGGCACATGGAATATTTAAACATTTTCTTTAATGACTTTCTGGACCGTCAAGTGTCAGTCCCTTAGGCAGCCTATGTAGCAGTGATCCAGCTCTCAGATTTAATCAAAAATACCTTCATTTGTGTTCCGAAGACGAACGAAGGTCTTACGGGGTTGGTACAGCATGGGGGTGAGTAATTAATGACTTAATTTTCATTTTTGGGTGAACTAACCCTTTAAGTCATTTGCATGTTACGTCATTGATTTCTGTTTCAGATGAGGATTGTTTCTTGCGTGCTGTGATAAATGACATCAACAGCTCCACGATTCACTTTAAGCTCTCGCCTGCATATGCGTTTTATCTGGTTGGGCGATTTTTAACCAGCCAACCCGGGCAGAGGAATAAACCTCAACAACAGACTGAACAGAGACTCTGCATTATATTTGACAAGATTGTGAGCTTGATTCAAGACATCATTGAGGTAGATTAAAAAATCTATTGATAAAAATGTACTGTATGATTTACTCCATGACTTCAAGATCAAATTCCCTGATAATTTCCATGATTGTGTCTGTGTTTCCCGTTTAGAAACAGAGGAACATCGCTGTGGCTCTTGCCTTCTGGATGGCCAACGCATCTGAGCTCCTGAACTTTGTCAGACGGGACAGAGATCTGTGTCCCATCACACTCCAGGCTCAAAACACTCTTTCTCAACTTGTGCAACAGGCTTTCAGGTATGATAAAAGGGATGTTTGCAGCGTGGGCGATGTATTTTGACCGTTTAATTAAGCGTTAATGTTTCCTCAGGTACCTGTCACATTGGCTTCAGGTTGATCTTGAAAACCACTTGCCTGCATTCTTTGCTGATGTAAAAAAGGAAACAGCTCAGGCAACAGAAATGGGTAGGCCTACATTCTTATTTATCTCTTTTTGCCAATGCAGTTTAATTCAAGTTTATCTGTATAGAGCATTTCACAATTCATATTGTATCAAAAGCAGCTCCACAGAAAATGCATGTTACAATCAGAAAGTATTGTGGTTAGTTAA
Source organism: Tiaroga cobitis (assembly GCA_030578255.1). Taxonomy (NCBI): domain Eukaryota; kingdom Metazoa; phylum Chordata; class Actinopteri; order Cypriniformes; family Leuciscidae; genus Tiaroga; species Tiaroga cobitis. The sequence goes on along the minus strand of CM060607.1, from coordinate 39,769,453 downwards.
CAACATGTTATTCAGTTTGCAGACACAAGAAACAGGTTTGGAAATGAAACAACAGGGCAATATTTGACAGTTTTGTATGTTGATGTTTGCGTCATCTGAAATATTCACAAAATCTCTTCCGTGTTCACGTAGACTGCTGTGGCATATTTTGAATGCATTTTGTCCATATCAATCTATAATTGTGGTGTCATCATCTTATTCTGAATTACCCACTGTTAATTGTGAAAACAATTCGGTAGATCACTTCGCATGTCAGTCAAATGGATCAGATTTTGTATGTTGCAAGTTTGGATCCTCCCAGCTATCAAAATATGTTCTAAGAATGTTTTGCTAATGTTCCCATTAAAGTTATGAAACGTTATTTCCAGTCAAATCAGCTGAGGCTCACTAACCTTCATGCTATTCTTCCAGTTATTTTGTTATTCCCAGTTTCTTTTTTATGTTTTAAATGTTTTTTTTTTATGTGAATGTTAGAGAAAATGTTTTCTCTATTTTATTATTTTGCAAGTATTATGGGAACTTTAATTTTGAATGTTCTCTGAACCATCTACAAAAAGTAGCAAGTAGTAACGTTTAAAAACTTTAGACTGAAGTCCAACTTAAATGTTTCTGAAAAACATTCCATAAATGATGTATTGGAAGAACTGTTCATACTGGAAGTTTGTTCATAACTTTGAGAGTTCCTTGTTAGCCAAAGTTCTGAGAATGTTCCCTGTTAGCGGAGTACCGGTTCAGAGCCCACAAATGATGCTGAACTTTTAGCATTGTGCAGTTGAGCAAAAAAACAACCTTAAATTGCTTCAGATGATAAAACATCTGGATTAAAGATGGTGACATTGCACATGGTAAATAAAGATTTTGTTCTGGTCTGAATTTGTTTTTTTAGAAGGCGTCTTGAACATTCTCATAAAGACCATGAGTTTGCTCCGAAGGTGTCGGGTCAACCCTGCTCTGAGCATCCAGCTCTTTTCTCAACTTTTTCACTTTATGGGGGCCTGGATCTTGAACCGGTTCACTGCACCGGGATCAAAGCTGTGCTCGAACTACTGGGGCAAAACTCTACGGCAGCGTCTGAGACACATAGAGGCCTGGGCAGAGAGACAAGGGCTGGAGCTGGCAGTTGACTGCCATCTTAGTCGTATAATCCAGGTAGCGTATCTGAAAAAAGATGATGAGAAATCCCCTAAGAACCTTTCAGCAAACTGTTATTCAAAGAACCATTATTTTCTTAGTGTGAAGAGCATTTAAGATTCTAAAGGCCATTTTTCCACTAAATAGAACATTTTGTTCAATGAATAGGTTCTATGGATGATAAAGGTTCTTCATGGACCTTTGCTTATAAGAGTGTGGTGTAGTGTAGTTACAAATAGTTGTTCAATTCAGGGTAAGACAGGAATCGTGTTTTTGTGCCAGTTTTTCTGGTGTTTAAGAGATAATAAAAGACTTATTCGCCTTACAAATGGTTGTCGAAAGCAAAAATGCTATAAAACTGAAAGCTTTTTTGAAGAAAGCATTATGTGCTAGAGCAAAACATGCACTATTTTTGCATAGTTCACACTAAAATTAAATCTTAGTCATGCATTACTTATCCTGGTGTTGTTCAAATGCCGTATGCCCTTCTTTCATTTATGGACCAGCATCAAGCTTTTTAAAAAGTATCACAGAATGATCCCATGTGACACGTGCCGTACATCACAACTTGTGTGCATTTTCTGGATGATACGGAGTAAACTGCGATACTAATAGAGTCTTACAAAAGCGCACACCGTGCAGCCATACACAGACCAACGGCCAAGGCTCTTTTTTTTTAATACATAGAATTTCACCAAACCCTATCGTTTACTCCCAGGACACTTGGAATATACAGCACGTATCTCAAGAGATCATTCTGTGATACTTTTGCATCTTTTTAAAAAAGCTTGATGCTGGTCAGTATTCACTGCCATATGGAGGAGCATGAATGGGACATTTTTTTTTTAATTCTCCTTTTGTGGTCTATAAAAGGGCATACTGTCACGATCCACACTCACAGAGACACAGAAGATCCAATGATGCAGTACAGTATTTATTTAGGGAAATCCGCTACTCACAAAACAGTCCAGGCAGGGGTCAACATCCACATAAGCAATCCAAAACACAAGGAACAATACATAGACAGAAACAGACCTCAGACGTGGTGTGATAATAGATAAGGACTCCATGACAAACACAGACAGGGTTTATATACACACAGAACTAACAAGGTGACGGGAAACAGCTGTGTGCAATGATCAGATGAGTGGCAGAACAGAATGCTGGGAAATGTAGTTAATCGTGAATGACACCGTGGAAACGAGGACCTCTAGTGATAACCCAGGGAACACAACCCAGATACTGTGACATAACCCCCCCCTCTACGGAGCGGCTGCCAGACGCTCCAAGACCCACAAAAAAACAAACAAAACAAGAGTCCAGGAGGAAAGTGGAACGGTGGAGGATCAGGGGGAGGGATGGGGGGGCCAGGTCCATGGAAGGGAACAGAAACAGGGGGTGATGGTTTAGCCGGCGACCAGGGCGAAGCAGACTCAGGAACAGCAGACGCCGGCTCAGGTACAGCAGACACGGGCATGTCCAGGATTCGAGCCAGACGCTCCAGATCCATAAAGGCAGACGGCACTTGAACAGTCTCTGACTGGGCAGACGGGACGTGAACAGTCTCTGACTGGGCAGACGGGACGTGAACAGTCTCTGACTGGGCAGACGGGACGTGAACAGTCTCTGACTGGGCAGACGGGACGTGAACAGTCTCTGACTGGGCAGACGGGACGTGAACAGGCTCTGACTGGGCAGACGGGACGTGAACAGGCTCTGACTGGGCAGACGGGACGTGAACAGTCTCTGACTGGGCAGACGGGACGTGAACAGGCTCTGACTGGGCAGACGGGACGTGAACAGGCTCTGACTGGGCAGACGGGACGTGACGTGCAGGTTCGGCAGAGTTGGCATGGAACTCAGGTTCGGCAGATGGGCCAGGTCGCTGGGGTGGTGTCGGCATGGCGAGCAGCTTGGACACAACCTCCGGGTTCTTGGGGAGACTAGAGTTCCTCCCTCTCCTCCGCCGTCTCTGATGGTGAGGTACAGACTCTGGGCTGGCCGGGAGCTGCAGTGAACAGAGCTCTGGGCCGGGTGGAATCAGCGGCGAATGGAGCTTTGGGCTGTACCTCACCTGCCCAGGGTCAAGGTGGGACCGAAGTGGAGAATGATGCCGGGACTCACCTCTAGCACCTCCTCTCCTGCAACCTCCGCGGGTCCCAGAAAATCTGGCCAGATGGGTTCCCTCAAACGAGTCCTTGGGTCTGGTGAAAAGGGGCGCGGGAGACTTTGCCGGTGAATCTTCCTCAGTCATCCGAGCCCACAATGCGAAACACTGAAAAATGTTCATACGTGGTGCCTCCTCCTTGACTTGAGAAGTCCCGCTCGAAGTTGTACCCCTCCTCCCATTAGTCTGGGAGGGAACACGGAACCCCATACTGCTGGATCTTGACATGATGGAGTCCTTCTGTCACGATCCACACTCACAGAGACACAGAAGATCCAATGATGCAGTACAGTATTTATTTAGGGAAATCCGCTACTCACAAAACAGTCCAGGCAGGGGTCAACATCCACATAAGCAATCCAAAACACAAGGAACAATACATAGACAGAAACAGACCTCAGACGTGGTGTGATAATAGATAAGGACTCCATGACAAACACTAACACAGACAGGGTTTATATACACACAGAACTAACAAGGTGACGGGAAACAGCTGTGTGCAATGATCAGATGAGTGGCAGAACAGAATGCTGGGAAATGTAGTTAATCGTGAATGACACCGTGGAAACGAGGACCTCTAGTGATAACCCAGGGAACACAACCCAGATACTGTGACACATACAGCATTAAAACAACACCAGGGTGAGTAAAAGATGACTTGAAGGGATAGTTCACCCAAAAATGAAAATTACCCCATGATTTACTCTCCCTCGAGCCATCCCCAGTTATAATAAAAAATGACCTGGCTCTTCCAAGATTTATAATGGCAGTGAATGGCCTTTTCTGTTTTGAAGTCCATCAAAGTGCATCTGTCCATGATAAAAGTGCTCCACACGGCTCCGGGGATTTAATAAAGCAATAATTCTGAAGCGATGCGTTCGTGTAAGAAAAATATCCATATTTAAAACTTTATAAACTATAATCACTATCTTCCAACAGAAGGCGAAAGAGTAACCCTTTACCTGACGCACAACGTAATGAAGAACGTGGAAGTGCAGAGGATAGAGCAAAACAAAACCCCAGTCACGAATTAGAAGTCTAAAACGAGAATTTTTAAAGAGAAATGTCGGAGGAGTTTGAGTTTGTTGCCCAGCCCTGTTTCTTTGAACCGTGACAGGCGTCAAAGATTACGCTAATCCTATGTCATACATCGTCCAGTGTTACTTTTTTGGCTTAAGCCGACTAGCGTAGGCCATCTGCCAGAAGCTAGTTATTTTAGTCGAAAAAGTTTTAAATATGGATATTTTTTCGTACAAATAAACGCTTCACTTCAGAAGGCCTTTATTAACCCCCCGGAGCCGTGTGGAGCACTTTTATCATAGGACAGCCTGAGTAAATCATGGGGTGATTTTCATTTTTGGGTGAACTATCCCTTTAATTTTCATTTTAGGGTGAACTATCCCATTAAAACAGTTAGCTGAAAAGTTCTTTTAGGGAACTAAAATGGCATGGCTGTGAAACCCCCTTTTTGGAACCTTTATTTTTAAGAGTGTTTTTTTTTTTTTTTTACTTTATTTAGATCTTTATCAACATCAAAAGATCTGACCCATCCGGGTTATGATAGTTATTTCCTTAAAAAATGCTGCTTCTCCTCAGGCGACGATGCTCCTGACCATGACTTCTTACTCCACACGCGACGCCCTGATGATTCAGTCCACATGTTACAAGCTAAACTCCCTGCAGCTAAGAGCATTGATGAGCAAATATCACTACGCCCCAAATCAACCCCACTTTCAACCCGTAAGTGATGGAAAATGATAACTCGCACGAAAATCAAAACAGCTATGCATAATTGTTCTGATGTCCCACTGGAAGGTGATGTCTACATAGAGTTTGTCATTCATAGGCACTGATAGAGCGCGTAGCTGCCTTGGCGGAGACCACAACAGACGTTCTGAGAAGAGAGGGAGGAGAAATCCGACTGGAAGAGGAACTAGAGCTTCACCTGCCTTTCCTCCTGCCCGAGGACGGGTATTCATGTGATTCCATGCGTGGCATTCCCAAGGGATTTCAGGAGTTTTTAGAGCCCATCTGTCGCAAAGGTACTATTCAAGACAAGTAGCCTACCTTTATTTAGCGCTTTATACAATATAGATAGTTTCAAAGCAGCTTTACAGCGATAAACAGGAAAATAAGGATTAATGATGCAAACAGAGTTCAATTCTGCTATAAAGCAGCTCTAAAAAGACAATACTGTAATTATTCAGCTAAGGACAGTTCAGTGTTGATTCAGTTCAGTTCAACTTGTAAAGTTCATCAATTAATATGAGTTCATTTCAATTCAAAGCAGCCCTGCAGAAAACAGTGTCATCATCCAGCTCAATTCAGTTAAAGTTTACATCTCATCCAATGGTGTCGGTGCAGTCAAATCAGGAGGTCTGTGCACCTAAGTGGAAAGAGGTAGAGCAGGCTGTGAGAAAGGCAAGGGCTTCATCTCCAGGGCCTAATGGAGTTCTGTACAGAGTGTACAAGAGTGCTTCAGGAGTTCTGCGAATTCTGTGGAAATTGATAAAAGTGGCATGGGAAAAACAGGTTGTACCTAGAGCATGGCGCAGAGCAGGTGGAGTCTTTATACCTAAAGAAAAAGATGCTACAAGCATCAGTCAGTTTTGTCCTATTTCACTGTTAAATGTTGAAGGTAAGATTTTCTTCAGCATTATTGCCCAGAGATTGTCCACCTACCTATTAAAGAATGGCTTCATTGACACTTCAGTTCAAAAAGCGGGCATTCCAGGGTTCTCAGGATGCTTAGAACACAACAATGTTATCTGGCAACGAATTCAGTCAGCTAAAAAGGAGAGGAAGGAGCTCCATGTGACATTCCTGGATTTGGCTATTGCATATGGTTCAGTGCCACATGAGCTTCTTTGGGCAGCATTTGATTTTTTCAGAGTACCAATGTCAATAACAAATTTAGTGAAAGCCTATTTTGGAGATTTGCAATTTAGTTTCTCAACTCCAAAATTCAGCACTGCATGGCAATGCTTAGAGGTTGGAATAATGGCAGGATGCACCATTTCTCCACTGGCTTTTACCATGGCAATGGAAGTAATCATTAGGGCATCAAGATGGGTAGTAGGAGGAGAGCGCTTGGCTTCTGGGATGCGACTACCACCAATCAGAGCATACATGGATGACATGACAACCATGACTACAACAGTAGCCTGCACTAATCGGTTATTGGGGAAGTTAACAGATAATATTGAATGGGCACGAATGCAATTTAAGCCCTCTAAATCAAGGAGCATCTCGATAGTTAAAGGAAAGGAAGCAGATAAAACTTTCTTCATTAATGGTGAGGCAATACCAACAGTTTCTGAGAAACCAGTGTAGAGTCTTGGGAGATGGTACGATGGGGATCTAAAGGACACAGTTCGAGTGGGAGAAGTTAGACGACAAGCAGTGGAAGGGTTGAAGAGCAGAAACAGCTGTGCTCTACCAGGCAAACTAAAACTCTGGTGCTTTCAGTTTGGTCTACTGCCGAGGTTGCTGTGGCCACTGACTGTGTACGAGGTTTCTTTGACAACAGTGGATAAGCTGGAAGGTTAATAAGTTCATACATCAGGAAATGGTTGGGTGTTCCACGCTGCCTCAGCAAAATGGGACTTTATAGTAAAGGAATATTGCAGCTGCCAGTCTCTGCTTTAATCGAGGAGTTTAAGTGTGCCAAGGTCAGACTGGAAATGACCTTAGTAGAGTCACGTGACAAATGTGTAAGGGAGGCAGCCCCTGTGTTAAAAACTGGTAGAAAGTGATCAGCAAAGAAATCTGTAGTAGAGGCAAAGGTTGACCTTCAAATTGGGGATATCGTGGGACAGGCACAGCATGGAAGAGGGGGTTTTGGGCTTAGTTTAGCTCCTCCTAAATGGCACAAGGCAGGCCCAGCTCAAAGGAGGAAGCTGGTAGTCAACGAGGTGCGAAAGCAGGAGGAGAGGATGAGGTGTATAAAGGCCATTTCCCAGGCCAAGCAGGGAGAGTGGATGAGATGGGAGAGTGTGGAACAACGCAAGATGGGCTGGCAAGACCTTTGGTCAATGGAAGAGAGTAGGATCAGTTTCCTTATTAGGTCAACATATGATGTTCTCCCATCACCGCAGAACCTAAACCTCTGGGTAGGAGAGGATCCCTCTTGTCCTTTGTGTTCATCACCTGGCACATTAAGGCACATTTTGACAGGATGTAAGGTGGCTATTAGCCAAGGTCGGTTTACTTGGCGCCATGACCAAGTACTGCGATGTTTGGCTTTAGCATTGGAAGGCAAGCGTAGTATGACCAATAAGTTGCCGCCTGTTCTAGCAAAACATTACACGCAGAAGACAATTTTCCCAGGACAACTGGAAGATGCTGGCTGATCTCGATCAACGGCATATTTTTCCACCTGAGATCACTAGCGGCGCCAGGATTTTGATTGTAGGTGGGCCTCCAGAAAACTGGATGGGCCCGTTAAAATAAGGCAAAAAAAAAAAAAAAAAGGGTTCCCCTTCATATCCGTTTCAGCGCTTTTCTGCGAACTGTGGACAGCGACTTAGTAGCCTAGCTGTGTGGCTCTTGTGTTCAGCTTAGTGCTGAAGCGGACAAAGACGGCAGTAAGCCTATCACTTGATTTATCTCTTTTGAATGTTCAATACACAAAAAGACTGAAACGGAATTATATCTTTGGAGGGTCTCTGTTTCTCTCTCCAGTTATTTACCCAGCACGACGGGCAGGGAACTGTCCAAAATTATTTAACTGTTTCTTATAAAGTTAGAATGACAGAAGAACTGTATCAACATGAAATAACAGCAGCATTGAATCTGACACAGCTGCTAAACAAAAACAGCAGGAAAACAATACAAAATTATTTAACTGTTTTTTATTTATTCAGAATGATAGAACTGTATCAACATGAAATAATTAAATGAACAACATATCTAACCATAAACTACAGCATCCGAGATAGCGGGACTTGGGGCTTGTTACAGCAGGAGACGGCGGGGTTTCGTGCTGAACACAGCAAGAATGTCTTGATTTTCCAGTGAATCAGTCAATTCCCTTTCAAATGAAAGCAGGGACAAAGAGTTTAGTCTATCTGTCAATATTGTGGCCCTGGTGCCTGTTTTAATCCGATTGACAGCTGAAAACAGTCTCTCCACAGTACATGTCGTCATGGGCAATGTGAGGAGGGCCCGCAGGAGACTGTTCAAGTTGGGGAAAATATCACGGGGGCATGTGTCGAGCACTTCTACACTGAAAAAAGTGAAACATCAGTGCAATTCATTCAAAATATATATTTACATTGGTCCAATGGAAAATTGTGATTTTCAGTTTATACCTTCTGTTTCACAAAGTACGTGTTACACTGAAAAAAAATGATACTTTGGATTAACTTAAAAAAATGTATGTAATTTGTTACAACTAATTTTTTTGATTTTCTCAAATTGTATTTATGATTTAGTTAAAATCGTAAATTTTTATTTAATTTCAAGCCAAAATATTATTTTTTCCAACACGTTTTACCTTAATCAATGACTGGCAGCTGCCAAACAAAAAACGTAAAATTAAAGTAAAAAAATTAATTTTAAATTAAGTGCAAAAAACTTAGAAATTTGACGTCTCCATGATTGAGATCAGTATTTGCTTTAGTTGGGCTCATGAACCTTGAATTTATAACATTAATTTTTCTCAGGCTGCTGTAACTGTGTATTTGAAACACATTTGTTATGGCAATAAATGCAAGAGAAAATATCAGATGATGTTGGTCATTTATTGATGATGTTACAGTCATCATATGGTGTACTGATTCACTGATATTACTGTCAAATCTCTGAATAAATTTGCTGAGATTTCATTATATGTTGGTGGACTTTTGTTTAATACAAAGTCTATTATTAATGTCATAAACTTGACCTTTGAAATATCGTGGCATTCGTATTATAATTGAAATTTAAAAAATATTTATAAAAAAAAAAGTTTTGATCTGGTTTATTTTTTTAGGAGTATAGAGACATCAAGAATCAACATATGATTCTCAACAATGGTGACAATCAACAAAGCCTTTTTGTGACTTTATAGTAGTTCAGAGTTGATACGATTTTTTTCATTGTCACCATTGTTGCGATTTATACGCTGATTCTTGATGTCTGTATGATCCTGTCAAAACAATTTCTATATAATGACTTAATAAAATCTGAGTATCATAGCAGGATGTTCTATAGCAGTAGTGCCATGCAAAATTAACAACTAATATTTAATTATTTAACCAGTTATTAATAAAACAGCCAACTACTTGATTATTATCACTAATAAATCACTAATAAACAAAATCTTCTGATCAGAATTTCTCTTGGATTCCTACAATAATACATATGTATCAGAGACACACAGTCACAGCAGACTGAGAAAAAGTAATGTTCAAAACTAAAGGGCCAAGAGACCAACTAAAGCAAACAATGATCTCCATCATGGTGACATCAAACTGTATTATTTTTTAGTAAAAAATTTAGGAAATATATGTGAAATAACTGTGTTTCTGTTAAAAAGCTTAATGAAGATTCCTGTAACAGTCTTTTGCACTTATTTAAATTAGGATATTTTATATTCATTTTATGGTTTTTGTTTGGCAGCTGCCAGTCATTGACCGTTTTTTTAAGATTTTATTTTTTACAGTGTAGGTTGTATCAAAGCAAAAAAATTACACACGTTCTTTGTAACAAACGATATTATTACTTTGGGTTAAGGTAAAACGTTGTTTTGGAAAAAATAAAAATTTTGGTTTGACATTAAATCAAAATTTACGGTTTTAACTAAATCATAAATACAATTTGAGAAAATCTATAAAAATTTGATGTAACAAATTACATAAATTTTTTTAAGTTAATCCAAAGTATAATTTTTTTCAGTGTACGAGTGTTTCTTTTTCTCGGTCTTGTTGGCCTTTGCCTTTCTTTTAAGCTGCTGCACAAACACAGTGTGCTCTGCGTCTTCCACGGGAATGGCGGGTGAGGATGAGAGCCTTGTCACCAAAGGTGTCTGACCATGGCAAGCAGGCAGCAGCGGCTCTCATAAAGCCGTATGTGTCGGGCTTGAAACGAGTGTTCAGCTCCATCACCTGCTTGTCCAGTATGTCATTCCATAATTTCTGTAGGTCCGAATTTTGCTGTACAGGTGATGATTTGCCCAGATTAGAATCAACGTGTGTATTGTCTAACCTTCCCGGCAACTTCCTCTTGCGTGATCCACTGATATCCCAGCGCACAATCTCATGTTTATTCATCAGCTCATCTGTCAGTGCCATTACTTTATCAAATGCATCATTTTCATTCCTGAATTGTGTGTAGCTGTCCTTGAGCCCTTTAATCAGATCAATACAATCTGTAACTGATAGTGTGGAAGATTGCAAGCCCTTAGTGGCATAGTCGCTGACTTCAACTAACTGGTTGAATGTGACAAGCAGAAACAAAAACTTTTTCGTTTGCATTTGGTGCAGTAGGGAGTCAGCTTCAAGTTTTGTTTGGCCAGAACTTTCGGAGAATGTGGCGAGGGTCTCCAAAACAGGTCCCAGGAGCGTCAACACCTTACTGACTGCATTTGACCATGAGCTCCACCTTACATCACAGGATCTCTCCAGCTCCAGTGTTTTTTGCCCTGGTCGCATCTGTTTCTGAATTTCCAGAAATTTGGCATGTCTGTGCGCCCCAGTCATAAAGTTATGCAAGCTGTTTATAATATCGAAAAACGTTGAAATGCCAGGAGATACTTTAGCTGCTGTGCACAGGACAAGGTTAAGTCTATGTGAGTTACAATGCACATATAAAGCGTGGGGAAACGTCTCCTTCAGTATCACATGCACCCCTCCTCTGTTCCCCGACGTGACTGATGCGCCGTCAAACCCAAATCCGACGCACAGACCCGTGTCCAGCTGCAATGGCTCCAGCACTTCCAAAATCTTAGCCGATATTGCCTGTGCAGTCATGTTGTCAGTTTCCACAAATCCCACAGCCCGTTCTTTCAATGTGCCGTTGTGCAGGTATCTGACGCATACTCTTTGCACTCATCTGCTAAAATCGCATAATATGTGTCCGTCTCATAATGCAAATCTGCCTTTATTTTTTTGACAAGGAGTGATGCTGCAATTTCCAATATCTCATTTTGTATAGCGTGGTGCAGTTTGCCATTCTTGGGTAATTCATCCAGTCGCCTTTTTATTTCTGGGTCATATTTGGAAACCAGGTCAAGTAGTTCCAAAAAGTTACCCTTGTTTAACACATCTGGGTTTTCCCCGATGCCCACGCAATGGGATTTCTTGTTTTGCACAGAACAGGAGGAGATCTATTACCATCATGATGTGCTGTCTATGTCTTTCAATGAAGGACTTGTCGCTGGCATCGTTGTTCAGCTGGTGAACAATGTTTCCCCGTCCTGGCTGGTGACTTTGCTTGAAACCATCCATTTTCCCCAGCGCTGCAGCATGTGCCCTGCTGGCTTCATGTTTGCCACAACCCTCAGAAAAATGTTTCCAGTCTTTGAAGCCTGTATTGATGAATCTATCCTCATAAGCTGCTTCAGAGAAATGACGACAAGACTTACAAAAAACAGCATCTCTTGAGATGCTGTATTCCAGCCACGGGAATTTTGAGTACCACCTGTAAGAAAAACTCCTTTCCCTTGTGTGTGGCTGGGAATGTACGGAGTTTGGGCTGACTTGCAGGCTCATCTATCGATGACAGGTCTAGCAGAGATTGTGACAGGTCTTCTTGGGGAACGGAATTTGTGCTAGGCTGCTGAACCCTGTCTCATAACACATAAAACGCTATCATATGTTACCTCTGCCTACTGCTGCCAATATTATTTTTCCCTCTAGAAAATGTTGTACAGACACCCAGACACTGACGTTAACGTTAGCCCAGGGGTTTTCAAAGTGTGGGGACTGGGGAGCCAGAGCATGCCATGGGAGGTGTGGAGAGTGGTAAAAATGATAGCCTAATAATTAGATTAAATAAAAAAGTTAAATTGTTATTATTCTGAAAATAAGGCCTCGATTACACTGCAGGTCTTGATGCCCAATTCTGATTTGTTACCTTTATCCGATTTTTTTTTACCGTCCGTTTACAAGTTCTTTCAACTGTATCCGATTCATGTGTTTACACTTGCCATATAGCCATATCTAAAACATCGCGCTTGCTTAAAGGGTGACCATATTTTGATTATCGAAAACCAGGACAATCGGCCCGGCAATGAGATACTCAAATGATACTCGAAGTTTACTCAAAGATGCCTTATTAATTGCAATACATTTAGTAGGCTATGCCTCCTCTGTATGGATAGAAAATTGTTACATTACAAAATACTATCTATAACCAAAGACACAAATTCAGATAGGCTTCTCAGAGGTTATACTCTACTCAACATGTTTTATTATGACAGGTTTCAAAAGTAATGAATGAAATAATGATAGAAATAATGTCTCTTCTGTATTAAAAAAATAAAAAAATAAATAAAGAATAGCCTACCTCCAAATTGAACCAAAATAGCTCTCACAAACTTAACAAAAAACTAACTAACAAAAGTTGTTTATTTCTTTAGTTTTCTTCTTCCTCTTTATCATGTTTTTCTTTTTTAATGGCCCAATGAAAAATAATGAAAACCAGGACATTTTCATCAAAAACAGCCAGGACAAGACGTGAAAACAGGACATGTCCTGGGAAAACAGGACGTTTGGTCACCCTAGCTTAAAGGGTTAAATTCTATTGCAGATGGACGAACGCGAAACATGCTTGATGCTAAATCTGCAATTTATGCGAAGTTCTCCAAACATCACCATGATTTTGAGGCGGAGGAGGACGAAAAGTGCCATCATTGCAGCCTGCGCATGGCCGCATGCGCTTCAGTTATTGTGTGCGAGAGAAATCTCAGGACTGGTGGAAGGATATTGTGTTTAAATATAGGGTGAATTGCCCTAATGTGGGACATTGCCTAATGTGGGACACCTAAGGTCTAGTGTTTGTAGGTCCCCCATAAATACATGAATGACAGTGAAACTATGGGTTAGACAAAGCTGTGGTGTCATGTGATCAAATTCACATGACCTATCAAATGTCCAATCATATTTGAGGGTGGAGGAGACACCTTGTGTGAAGACCATCTGAAGGTTAATGATATAGAGTTTTAACAAATTTGATGTTAAGGAGTTAAATAGATTTTAATGTCTATAAACTATATATTTTATATTTTTATCAAATTTCCTAGTGTCCCACATTAGGAAATGTGGTTTCCAAATCCGGGACAGTACTTCAATGAGTCAAAAATGTGTGGTGGGGCATGTTTTAAACATTTTTTTATTTTATTTTAATACAAATATGAATAATGTTTAGATTACACAAATCTTAACTAAAGAAAAAAATGTTTCACCTAAGGCATTGATGAAATGGAAACAGGATTTTCATGACCTTTGTTCAGAATCTGTGGTCAGATATTAATAAATAAGTCAAAGAAACTCACTTTAAAATAATAAATAGATATTATCCATGTAATGATTTTATCAGTACGTTTAAAGAAGGGGTTTCTCCATTATGATGTTTTGGTAAAGAGGAAACAGAAACAATTGTACATTTATTTTTTAGTTGTAATTATACCAAATTATTTTGATCCAAAGTTTATCTGTTTATTTTTTAGGTGTTTTACAAATGCATCACTATAACTGATATAATGGTCTTGTTTATGGATTGTGATACTGGTTTACTGGAAATGGATAAAGATTTTGTTATTTTACATGTTTCACTCATTCATAACAAAGAAAATTACTAACTAAGATTTAAGAGAGAATCTAAAATAAAATAACATTTTACTATTCTACATGTATCAATGTGATTTTTGGTATTTTATCATAGATTTTTCAGTGTCCCACATTGGGGGCACAACTGTCCCACATTAGGAAGCTGCAGATTGTCTCGGACAACTTGGGGGGGGGGGGGGGGGGGGGTTGGGGGTAACTTACCCATTGGGTAAGTTGTGTCAAAGGGAGGACCACTGTCTTAGTAACCCCGGTTCTCTGAAACATCGAGTGGAGAGATCCACCTATGGGAAGGTCATCCGTACCTGACCTCTCTGCAGAAGCATCCAATTGCACCAAGTCTGGCTAACAGAAGCGCGCAGCCACTGCCAGGTAAGGCCACACCCCCTTACCTACGGGCATATAACAGCTGGGCGCGCTGCTATTCCTCAGTAAGTATATTCGCTTCTCGTGCGGCAAGCGGGGCAAAGCTGGTGGATCTCTCCACTCGATGTTTCAGAGAACCGGGGTTACGACAGTAACCTATTGTTCTCTTTCATCATCTCGTTTCGAGATCCACCTATGGGAGAGACATGGACAGCTCCCCGATTGCCCAATACACTCACAGTGAGGTTCTGAAGGCCAGAGAAGGACGGTCACCTCAGAGAGGCGGTGCCTGACACGTCCCACACACATGACCCTGCAAGTTTTCCGCCACGCTAAACTGCTGTGGACAAGCAGGGCATGAAACATGCATGAGACACATACATGATAATGGCCCCCGCACCACCAATGCACATAGCTAAACCCAAGAAGGAATGCGAATGCTTGGTGACAGGAATAACCATGGCCAGCCGGCCCATTCACTCCTCGTTGGTTAACCAAACGGGACTGTGGGAAAGGGCTACTACCCCTAGGACCGAGTGTGCCACCGAAGTTCTGGTGACATCCAACCGGTTGTAACGCTCAAAGGTATGAGGAGAGGCCCAGCTGGCCGCGGAGCATATGTCCTGCAGTGGCACTCCCCTGAACAAAGCCCAAGAGGCGGCTAAGCCCCTTGTGGAATGAGCTCTGATGCCCTTTGGGGGCTGCACTCCCTTTGCTTCATAAGCCACAGTATAGCGTCCACAAGCCAATGTGAGAGGCATTGCTTTGAAATGGAACTCCCCTTTTGCAGGGGAGCCCTTGAAACAAAGAGCTTGTCGCTCTTGCGGAAAGCACTGTTCCTGGTCATATATGCTTGCAGAGCACGGACGGGACACAGATCATTCAGCCCTTGATCCTCCGGGGAGGCAAAGGGTGGAGGGTGAAAAGCGGATAGCTCCAAAACCTCCGAAGTGAACGCAGGGAACCATTTCGGCGTGAAGGCCGGGTTAGACTTAAGGAAAACCTTATCTCCACTTAGGGAGAATTTGGCGCACGAGGGGTGAACCGAGAGTGCATGTAGCTAAGGCCGAGAGCAAAGCTGTCTTGAGGGACAGCAGCTTAAGGGAAATACTCCTCAGAGGCTCAAAAGAATACAGAGACCTCGCTTCCAGCACCATGGGGAGGTCCCACTCTGGAACAGATCTCCTGATGACCGGCAAAGAACGGCGTGCACCCTTCATAAAACTGCGGGTTAGAGGGTGCTCCTGGAAAGAGGCAGGTCCTTTTCCACTATTAAGGTCTACCTGGCTGCGTTTTCAGCCTGTCATGTGGGTTTTGAGGGCTCCACCGTCAGGCTGAAAACGCAGCCAGGTAGACCTTAATAGTGGAAAAGGACCTGCCTCTTTCCATTAGGTCTTGCAGGAAACACAAAATATCAGGCACCGAGCACTGATAAGATGTGAGACCACACCCATCATACCAACCTTCGAACACTTGCCACTTACAGCCATATAGGGATCGCGTGGAAACGGCCCTGGCATTCTGAGTAGTGGCGATTACACGCGGCGGGAGCCCCAGTGCATTTAGGTTCGTCCTCTCACGGGCCAGGTCCAGAGAGCCACCCTGTCCGGGTGGGGGTGGTAAATCTCCCCGTTGGCTTGGGACAGTATGTCCGTGCGAACGGGAAGGCGCCATGGCTTGGCATATAACAGAGGGATTATCTCTGCCAGCCACGGGGCTTTGGGCCACCTGGGTGCTATCAGAATGAGAGACAGGTCGTGCTCTCTCACCCTGGCCAGTGTGAAAATTATCAGGCACAGGGAAGGAAAAGCATACAGCAGCACTTTGGGCCATGGGTGGGCCAGTGCGTCTGCCCCGAGGGGCGCGTCCACGTTCTTTAGCAAAAAGAACATAGGACAATGGTGATTTTCTTGCGAGGCGAAAAGATCTACGGCTGCCTGTCCGAATCTCATCCATAACCTCTCCACTATCTGCGGGTGAAGACGCCAATCCCCGTAGATTGGGTTTCACTTCGATAGCAGATCCGCGCCTCTGTTCGGAATGCCCGGGACATGAGTCACGCGTAATGACAGAAAAACCTGTCTGCTCCACACCAAAAGCCTGTAAGCTAGAGCGTGGAGTTTCGACGAGCGCATGCCGCCCTGACGGTTGATATAAGCCACTGCCGTGGTATTATCGCACCGTACTAGAACGGGATGTCCCTGCAGGCAAGGCAGAAAATGATTCAGAGCTTTCCAATTGGTAAAAGCTCTAAATAGTTAATGTGCGCTGAACGTAGTCTGCTCAGCCACAGACCGTTCACTGTTCTGCCTTCCTGGGTGGTTCCCCAGCCTGTTAAGGACGCATCTGTCGTCACAACTTTCCGCATCGTAACCGTCCCGAGGGGGGTTCCCCGTGCGTAAAAGTTCTAGCTCTCCCAATGGCGCAGGGCCGCCGAGCAGGCGCGCGTCACCGTTACCGAGCGGCAGAGATCGCGAATCGGGCTGAAATGTAGTGACAAAACCCATTTCGTGAACGCTCTCATTCTCAGGAGACCAACGGCACAACTTGGATAGATGAAGCCATGAGACCCTGCAGCCTGAGGCATGTGCGATATTGTACTCTCGCCCCTTCTCTGAACTGCGACAGACAGTTCATCAGAGAGCGAACGCGCTCTTGAGAGAGACGCGCTCGCATGGAGACTGAGTTCAATTCCAAGCCCAGGAAAATGACATTCTGACTGGGAGTGAGATTGTTTTTGCTCGCATTCACCTAGAACCCGAGGGATGTGATGTGCGCGAGCACCCGGCCGGTGTCCAGCGACACCTTCTCCTTCGATTTGGCTATGATGAGCCAATCGTCTATGTAAGTCAGAATTCTCAGCCCTGATATTCTCAGGGGCGCCACGCCCACCTCCGCACACAGACAGAACGTTCGGGGACCCGAACGGAAGAACTGTGAATTCGTAACAAATGCCTTGGTAGGCGAAATGAAGATATTTCCTGTGTGGAGGGTAGATGCTTATGTGAAAGAAAGTATCTTT
Source organism: Tiaroga cobitis (assembly GCA_030578255.1). Classification (NCBI taxonomy): domain Eukaryota; kingdom Metazoa; phylum Chordata; class Actinopteri; order Cypriniformes; family Leuciscidae; genus Tiaroga; species Tiaroga cobitis. Next base: position 39,751,998 of record CM060607.1, on the reverse strand, counting down.
CAGATCGACTGATGTGAACCAGTCGTTCTGCTTTATGGCACAGGCGAGAGAGCCTTGTGTCACATTCTGAAATTGTATTTCCTCAAATGTTTGTTCAACACTCGAAGGTCCAATATAGGGCTGGGGGCGCCACGCCTTTTGGAACATGAAAATACCAGGAATAAAAACCATGGTTTATCAGATTGGGTGGCACCATCTGAATCGCTCCCTTGTTAGGAGGGAGGAAATTTCCTCTTCCAGAATGTGTGAGGCGTTTTCTTCTGTGTGAGTAGAGAGAACGCTGTTGAAATGCGGAGGTTTTATTGCAAACTGCAGCTTTTAACCCTGGGTTACGGTACGCAAAAACCCACTCGGGCGCTGAAACGGCTTGCCAAGCCGCTTTGTGACTAGCGAGCGCCCCCGCTCGGGCCGGAGCGGGGCTGTATGGGCCCAGCTGGTTCATTTGTGATGCAAGGCGCCATCTAGTGGGCACACTAGATGCGACATGCAGGGGTTCGGAGGGATTTCCTCCCTCTGCAGTGAGAAGTTTTCTCCGCGGAGAGAGGTCTTCTCTCCAAAACGAATTCATTTGATTTTGTAACTTTGTGTGTTTTGTGTTGGGCAAACACTGGGGCCGAAGCCTTTATTGACAGAGTGAGGGGAACATAGTGTGGTGTCCACTGTGCTGAACTTTCCCTCGCAAGGTGCCCCCTGAAAGTGGGGGAAAAACACATATCTCCTGAACACATGAACTGGGCAGTCTTAAGCGCAGGCAGAAAAATAATATCCGCAGAGAGAGATATTCCCTCTGTAACGGATTTATTTAATTCGTTTGTTTAAAAGTGTTATTTAGTTATCTGTGTGTTTTTTGTTGGGGAACACAGGGGCCTTCCACATACAACATCCACTAAAAACACATGGGCTGGGCAGCCGCAACTGAGCTGTGTGAGCCCAGCTGGTTGATTTTTGAAGCAATGGCGCCCTCTTGTGGATGGACTCAGGGCGACATGCATGGGATCAGAGAGATTTGCTCTCTATGTTGGCAGATATATAAATCTGCACGAATTCATTTGATTCGTTTATTAAATGTGTTGTTTAGGAACGTGTGTGTTTTGTGTTGGGAAACACTGGGGCCGAAGCCTTTAATAACTGGGTGAGGGGAACCAAGTGTGTGCGGTGTGGTAACACTGCTATGTACTTTTCCTCACGACAGACCCCCTGATTTTTGTGTGGGGGGGGGGGGGGGGTGGTTGGTGGGGGTGGGACACACACACAACGTCCACTGAACACACGGGCTGGGCAGCCACGAGACGGGATTAACCGACCGTCGGTGGGAGACCCTGTGTAACGTTACTCACAATGGTCGAACAACAGGCAGGCCGCTTGTGTTCGGGGCTGCCTTCCTAGGAAGGCATAAATTGAAGGCCTCAAGGCCCGCGAGACCGTGTTAACAGTCTAGCGGGACGCTCCGGCCGCCTCAGACTGGCCGGTGGTCCCAGCGCTACCCGTCGTAAATATTCCTATCCTGGTCGGTGGAGCTCTAAGGAGCTGGCCACACAATGTTGAGGCGAACGGCCGCTCGCTCACAAACTTCCAGGAGGATGGACTGAGGCAAAGCCGCTTGAGCGCTAGCCTAGGGAACGCTAAAAGGACCGTGTCATCCCCGTCGCCGGAACCAACCGGTTCGTCAACGAGAGTGGGGTTTTCCCGCGAAGATGTCCTCTTCAGGGAATGCGGATTGGGCTGATGTCAGCTCAAATATTTTAGAGAGGTGGCGCTCCGGGAGTCCCCCGGTAGCGCGTCATCATCACCGTGTCTCCCCTCCGAGTCAGAAAGGCCGAGCACGGCGCGGTGGGTCGTGCAACTAAAGGCCGGCTAAGTAAAAACTGCATGGGCAGCAATTACAATGACCCCAAATCTCCGGGTTCTCTAAAGCTTCTTGAGCGTGTTAAGCCCAAGCAGATCGCGCAGGACGAGAGGGTCCTCAGCGGCGATGAGAGCACCACACTCGGCCGGGCAGGCTCGTCGTAATAGGCTGTTCCCCGGGGGAAGCGGCTGTTTAGACGGTCACATAGCCATGGGTGGGCCAGCGGTGAAGAGCTCGGAAAAATCCGTGGCGGGCAGCCATGTAAGGAAGAGCAGGTGAAGGACAGCGAGAGCTCGGGCGGCTCCGGATGCAAAAAACACAGCGTGTAGGAGCCAAATGTAATTTTTCCACCACCAGATGGCGGTGTGCATCAGTGGTGCAGGTGAAATCCACACCTGTTCCATCACATGGTATTTAAACTGAGTTGGGTTGAATCAGAGGGGAACAGGTGGCGGGAATATATGGTTCTTACCATAGAACCAGTGCAATGTAAAAACGCTAAGATCTCATTAAATGGACAAAAACCAACTGTTCAAACGGATATCGCTGTGTGCAGTGTTTCATGTGTGAAGAACACCATACCACCTGTCTTGGGCTTATAGGAAAGCCAATACAAAAAGTAAGAACCCTCTCGGACTAAGGAGATATCGTTTGGAATTGAGTTTTGTGCATTTGAATGGAATTCTGTGAATGGAAAAGGGTTTGACTGGCGCATATGGCAGAGTGAGTGACTACTACTGGAGTGTAGATTGCTTACCTGATGGTGTTGCAGAGTCTTATCGTCTTGAACTGAACAGAGCGTTTATGCTTTAAGCTCGTACATGCAGAGAAATCTCAGAAGCTCTACGAAACGCCGGTGAGTGAACTTCTTCTTTGAGCGATATTTATCGCATTATGAGATCTGATTCAGGAAGAAGTTTGAATCGCGGCCTGAGTTCGAATGATTATGTTCTTCTACAATCAACAATACTTTCAGCTTGCTGCATGTTGTGTTGAAGTGGATCTCACTTTGTTCAGTATTATTATATTCGCTTTGTGGCTTATTGAAAGTGCATTAAAGGGAACGCGCGTATGTGTGCAATGAGCGTCATTGGAGAAATGAATGATGATGAATTCACAAGTGGAAAGGATGATGCCGATGTTGTTGAAAGTAATTCAGTGCATGGCCATGCTGTTATTGAGAGAAACAGTGCTGTTGGAACAGAGAAAAGAATCAGGAAAATGACTGACAAAGGTGTTTCATTGTCTATTGAGAATTTACAAAAGCAATGTAAATCAAAGTTCACTCAAACAAATCAAATTAAACAAAGGATCAACGATCTTCTTTCTGGAAAAGTGACCAAAGAAACTGTTTCTGATGTGCAAAAATATTTCAAGAGTTATGAAACCCTGTGCAAAGATGCCGTTGAAACTCATAATTCATTGCTGAAAATGCCAATGCTTAAACCTGAGTGGGAACAGCAACAAAGGTGGCTTGTTGGCAAATTGAAAGAAAATAATGAGTTCATCACTGATGTCAAACAATGGTTATCTGATGCTGGAGTTGTATATGATGATGGAATGTCTTTAATAGACACAAACGTAAATCCTGATGATAGTGTATCTAATGCTTCAAAGCAAGGATCTCGCTTTAAAACCCATTCCTTGTCAAGTTCTTCAAAAGCTTCAAGCACTGCATCTGCTCGTCTTAAAGCTAAAGCTGAAAAGGCAGCCCTTTTGCAATCTGTAACCGCTTTGAAAAAATTGCATGTTCTTGAGGCCAAAGAGGAAGATCTCCAAAGACAAAAGGAGAAACTGCGGAGAGAAAAGGAACAATTACAAATGGAGTCAAAATTAGCTGCTGCCACTGCAAAATTGTCTGTGCTGGAAATGAGTGAAGGAAGTGTTGATCGAATGAGTAAGGAAAAGGATCCAATGAATGCATATTATATGAAGCATGTAAAATCATGTACATCAGATAAATGCTCTAACCCAAAGACGTCTTTACAGCCAAGAAATGGAAGTACTCAACATGATAATTTGGTTGTACGTCCAAAGGAGAGATCAAGCATGCAAACTCAAGCACCAGCTTCAATGAGCGGCAAACCTTCATCTGCAAAGCAGCAGAATTTAAGTTCCTACAGGCCTGAAGATAACATTCAGACACAACATTTGTTGCCTCAACAAATTACCACTCACGTTTCTACTCCAAATTCTACTTTGTACGATGTTGTACAACAGCAAACTAACATTGCCGCTCAATTGTTGCAACAGCAAGCGTTGGTTTCTCTTCCACCTCGAAGGATATTGGAGTTTGATGGAGATCCATTGCAATATGGCTCCTTTGTTAAAGCTTTTGAGCAAGCCATTGAAAAGAAAACCGGGGACAATCAAGAATGCCTTTACTATCTAGAGCAATATACAAGAGGACGGCCAAGAGATTTAGTCCGTAGTTGTCACAATATGAGAGCTGATCAAGGATATGAGCGAGCAAAGAAACTGCTTAAAGAACATTTTGGTAGTGAAATTAAAGTTACAGCAGCATATATGGAGAAGTTCATGCGCTGGCCTATAATAATAAAGGGTGAAGATCTTTTTCAATTTTTATGAGAATCTGTTGTAATGTAATGGAAGATTTACAGCAAATGGACGAAATTAATGTCCCATCTAACCTTCGACTCATTGTGATGAAGCTGCCTTACAAGTTTCGAGAAAAGTGGAGGGCTGCTGCCTCTGAGTTACAGGAGCGTCGCGGCAGCAGGGTCATGTTTTCTGATTTAGTGAGGTTTATTGAGCATCAGGTGAAGATTCTTTCCGATCCATTATTCGGAGATCTGCAGAGTGGACAGGCATCCTTTTCATTTCATGCTAAAGCTCAGCCTAAATCTACTACTAAAGGTCTTGCAACGGTTGCAGCTGTACATACGGTTTCTCAACTGTGTCCATCTGAAGTACAAACTACCTGTACTAGTTCTGCTCAACAAAAGAACATCAATAAATTGTGTATTGTCTGTAATGGCTGCCATTCATTGGATAGGTGTTCTCGTCTAAAGAACATGACACAGAGAAAAACTGAACGTTTTAAAAGGAAATAGATCCTGTTTTGGGTGCTTGAAGATTGGACATGTAAGTAAAGATTGCAGAAACCCATTAATTTGTGATGTCTGCAATCAAAGGCATCCCACCTTGCTTCACATAGAAACCAAAGGCGAACCATCACCATCACCATTACCAGTAACAAATGCTCTTGCTGCTTTGCAGGCGTGTGGTCAAAATGGGGCCGGGAACAAGGAGTGTGTTCTGTCTATCATTCCAGTACAAGTCAAGGCGAAGTTAGGCAGCAAGATTGTCAACACCTATGCATTTTTGGATCCAGGAAGTTCAACCAGTTTCTGTACAGAACATCTAATGAGAAAACTGAATCTTACAGGAACAAGAAGCTCCATACTGCTCCGTACTTTAGGCCAAGAAAAGTCCGTAGACACGTTCATGATCCGTGGTCTTCAAATTGCAAGCCTGGATGGACAGACCTTTGTGGATTTACCAGAACTGTATAGTCAAACATCAATGCCTGTGAGCAAGAATAACATTCTCACTCTAGATGACTTGAAAGATTATCCATATCTGGAGAGTATCAGAATTCCCAGTATTGATGCAGAGGTTGAGCTGTTGATTGGTCTCAATGCATCAAATCTTATGGAACCGTGGGAAATCATTAACAGCCAAGGTGGGGGACCCTATGCTGTCAAGACCCTATTGGGGTGGGTCGTGAATGGGCCACTAAGAGGTGGTAGTAGTGACAAAGGAGAGACTGGCTGTCCTGTAGTCACTGCTAATAGGATCTCTGTTGCCAGGCTGGAGGATCTGTTGATTGCTCAATACAATCATGATTTTAACGAGAAACTGTCAGACAATGATGTTACCATGTCCAAAAATGACCAACAGTTCATGGAAATAATGGAAACCACAATCAAGTTTGAAGAGGGTAAATATTGTATTGACTTACCTTTTAAGTCTCCTGATGTCATCATGCCAAACAACCGAAGTGTTGCAGAACAGCGTGTTCTGGGTCTACAAAGGAAGTTTAAAAGAAATCGAGAATATCAGCAGGAGTATACATCTTTTCTGTCTGACGTTATTGACAAAGAATATGCAGAGGTAGTGCCACCTCACCAGTTGAAACGAGAAGATGGTAAGGTTTGGTACATACCACACCACGGCGTGTATCATCCGAAAAAGAAAACTCTAAGAGTAGTGTTTGATTGTGGTGCAGTGTTTAAAGGAATCTCTCTTAATGGTCGGCTGCTGCAAGGTCCCTATCTCACCAACTCTCTGCTGGGAGTTCTCACAAGATTCAGACGGGAACCTGTCGCTTTAATAGCTGATATACAAGCCATGTTTCATCAGGTAAAGGTTTCTCAGAAACATTTGGACTTTCTGCGTTTTTTGTGGTATCCTAGTGGTGATGTTGCACAGAACGCTATGGAATATAGGATGAAAGTTCATCTTTTTGGGGCAGTGTCCTCGCCCAGCTGTGCTAATTATGCATTGAGGAGGATTGCACATGACCATCAAGCTCACTTTGATCCTTGTGTTCTGAACACAATTCTTCAGAACTTTTATATGGATGACTGCTTAACATCTTTGCCTACAGAAGCTGAAGCACTCCGTTTGGCTCAGAATCTCATTGCTGCTTGTGCAGAGGGAGGATTTCAGCTGTCAAAATGTTTGAGTAATAGTCGTGTTGTTATGTCGAGCATTCCAGAGGAACAGAGATCAAAGGCAATTAAGGAGCTTGACTTGGATAAAGATGATCTTCCAATGGAAAGAGTACTTGGTTTGCATTGGTGCACTGAAAAGGATAAATTTACCTTTAGGTTATCCATAAAGGAGCATCCTCACACACGACGTGGCATGTTGTCTGTGGTTAGTTCCATTTATGACCCCTTGGGGTTTCTTTCCCCATTTACTTTGCCTGTAAAACAGGTGCTCCAGGAAATGTGCAAGTGCAATGTTGGCTGGGATGATAAGATTCCACAGGTCTTCTCTCAGCGATGGACAAGATGGCTGGCTAACTTGCACTGTATAGCAGCACTGAAAGTAGATCGTTGTGTAAAGCCCAATGACTTTGGTCCATCCAAACATGCGCAGCTTCACCACTTCTCTGATGCCAGCGAAAATGGCTATGGAACGGTGTCATACTTGAGGTTGGTGAATGGTGAAAAAAGGACTGTAGTGGCATTTATTTTAGGAAAGTCAAGAGTTGCTCCATTAAAACAGATGACGATCCCGAGGTTGGAACTTACGGCTGCTGTTCTCGCTGTACGGGTTGATCGAATGCTAAAAAGGGAGTTGCAGATTGATTTGAATTCATCTGTATTCTGGACAGACAGCATGACTGTACTGAGATATATCCAAAATGAAACTAAGCGCTTCCACACCTTTGTAGCAAACAGAGTGGCTGTTATAAGAGACTCAACAGATGTCGTGCAATGGAGGCACATAAAGTCAAGTTTGAATCCGGCGGATGAGGCATCTAGGGGTCTTGGTGCTGAAGAGTTTTTAGCATGTGAGGGATGGCTTAAGGGACCTGATTTTCTTTTAAAGAAAGAAGAATAATGGCCAAAGTCCAACATTAATCAGTTGTCAATACCTACAGATGACCAGGAAGTTAAGGTGGAATACACTGCACATGTTTTTGCCTGTCATGTTTCACAGTCTCCTACCAGTCAGTTCTTCAGCTATTTTTCTGATTTTGCAAGACTTAAAACCTCTATAGCATGGATGCTTAAGATCAAGGAAATGCTTATGCAGCTTGTGAAACAGAGGAAGGCTTTACAGGCATCTACTTGTACAAAGGACGTTCCAAAAACTGAAGCAAATAGATCTCATGCAACAAGAAAATTGAAATGGATGGCAAAGCGTTGACTGCTGATGATCTCATGAGAGCAGAAATGGTTATCATTCAGTATTGTCAACAAGAGAGATTTTCTGATGAGATTGAAGCATTGAAGTCAGGAGTTACTGTCAAGAAAAAGAGTAACATCTTTCGGCTTGATCCAGTGCTGGAAAATGGTCTTTTGAGAGTAGGAGGGAGGCTTGCTAGGGCTGCCATGCCTGAGGAAGAAAAACGTCTACTTATATTGTCTAAAGACCAGGCTGTTTCTCAACTTATCTTGAAGCATGTCCATCAGCAACTGGGCCATGCAGGAAGAAATTATATGTTGTCATTTCTCCGTAAGCGTTACTGGATAACTAACGCTAATTCTGCTTGTCGGAAAATAATCTCTGACTGTGTCATATGTCGTCGCCTTCAAGGAAAAGTCGGAGAGCAAAAAATGTCTGACTTGCCAGCAGAGCGAGTTTTACCCGATTTACCACCATTTACAAACGTCGGTGTTGATTACTTTGGGCCCATTGAAATCAAGAGAGGTCGAGGAACAATTAAGCGTTACGGGGTAATTTTCACCTGCATGGCAAGCAGGGCTGTACATCTTGAGATGGCTTATACGCTAAATACAGACACCTGTATTAATGCCATTCGCCAGTTTATTTGTCGTCGTGGTCAAGTCACGTTGAGATCAAATAATGGTACAAATTTTGTCGGAACTGAGCGGGAGCTGAGGGAAGCAGTAGCTGGGTTAAACCATAACAAGATCCAGCATGCATTATCATCAAGGGGACTTCAGTGGATATTTAACCCTCCTGCCGGGTCTCACATCGGTGGAGTTTGGGAGAGGCTTATTCGGCTTGTGAAAAAGGTGTTGCATTCAACCATTAGACAACAATCTATGGATGATGAAAGCTCTTCTTCAAACTCTTCTGTGTGAGATAGAAGCAATCCTTAACGCCCGTCCTATTACGAAAGCCCCTGACGATGTGAATGATCTCGAGGCACTGACGCCTAATCATATTCTCCTTCTAAAATCTAAACCACTAAGGATTCCTGGAGTTTTCGATAAAGGAGATTTGTACATCAGGAAACGATGGAGACAGGTATAATATTTATCAGATCTCTTCTGGAAAAGATGGGTAAGGGAATATTTACCATTACTACAAGAGAGACAGAAATGGATAAAACCACGAAGAAGCTTTGCCGTGGGAGATATTGTTGCTATCATGGATCCTGTAGCTCCTTGCGGCTCCTGGTTGATAGGAAGAGTTATCAAAACCTATCCTGATAAAAATGGATTTGTTCGATCAGTCCAACTGAACACAAAAACAGGACAGTTGGATAGGCCTGTGTCCAAAATCTGTTTACTACTAGAAGCTGAGCACTGAAGCAGAATTGGAATTCACTTACAAAGACATTTATGGCTCCCTATGTATATGTTGTTTAATTGTGTATTTATATTTATATTATAGGCTGAAGAAACGACTGTCACTCACGTCTGGCGGAGGCTGATCTGGCGATATGTCCTCCTGAAGACTCGAAAGTGAGCAGCGTAACGTTAATCCAACCGAACTGTGTCAATGCAGAGATCGCGAGAAGCGAATGTCAACTGAGGAATAGCAGCGCGCCCAGCTGTTATATGTCCGTAGGTAAGGGGGTGTGGCCTTACCTGGCAGTGGCTGCGCGCTTCTGTCTGTTTGCCAGACTTCAGGTACGTCAGGTCAGGTACGGATGCCCTTCCCATAGGTGGATCTCGAAACGAGATGATGAAAGAGAACCTCTGCGTTAGCCTAACTGTTAGCCTACCTACTTGCTTGCTGGTGTGAGGGGGTGGCTACGGGAGGACTTGATGCAGAGAGGGCGGCCGAGCAGGATGGTAACTCTTTATTTGTAACCGCGTTACTAAAAATGGCAGGAGTTTCCTCCTCCTGCTCCTCGGAGCGTTTTTTTGCTAAATTTAAATGAAAACAAGCTGCTTTGCTTTGCCATATTACGCTTCATTTTAGCTAATAGCTACCGTCTGTTTCTGTCTCATTGAAAATCTTGCGCGCCAACTTCATTCTTTTCATTGGATCACTTGCTGGTGATGATGCAGCCTCTGGGCAGGCTTAAGAGTCCACACGTGGGGTAGAAGCCGCTGATTGGTTGAGAAGCTTTCACTCAAAGCTTTCCTCTGGCTGCTTATTGGATGAACTGCTAGAATGAAAATCCCTCACTACGTACGCCTGGGTCAAAATGGGCGGGCCCGGACCTAAAATGGGTGGCCCAATGGGCCCAATGGTTCAATGGTAGCACCGCGGTTGCCTGAGATTGCCACCACTAACCTATGACCAGATATTGTTTTGTGGTCTGGATCAGCACGCATTGTTCAACTGATAGAGTTAACAGTGCCATGGGAGGATACGGTAGATGAGGCATATGAGAGGAAGAAACTGCGGTATGCTCATCTGGCCACTGAAGCAGAACAGCGAGGATGGAGAGTCCAGGTTTATCCAGTGGAAGTGGGTTGTCGAGGTTTTGTGGCACACTCTACAACCCGGTTCCTCAGAGACGTCGGATTCAGTGGCCAAGAGTTGCGTCACACAGTAAAGAACTGAAGCAGCAGAAAGGAGCAGCAACTGGCTGTGGTTGAGACGGAAAGATTCTAGCTGGCTGTGTACAGGCCGCCACGCTACGGTTTCGTAGAATTCTTGAAAAACTTGAAGAGTCTGTTGGTTTATTTGTATAGGTTGTATCGTATTTACAGTCATTACGTTCCTGTGTATATTGCGTGAATGACGGGTGGTTGGGCAGATATTGTGTTTTGCGGATATTGTGCCATACGGAACCGTTGCCACTGAAACTGCATATTAACGCACTAGTGGGGCTCGACAGCCTTAGTCAAACGGGTTGGCGCGTATGGTTGGGTTGCGGAGAGATTGTGAGATTGTGGTTAGGTCTCAGCAGCAAGATGGATGTAGAGGTCAGTAAGCTGGGCTGAGTTGAGTGGGGGACGGAGGGGCATGACTCTGGGATGCCAGAGTCACTGTCGAGCCCTCTTGAGGTGTCGTGGGCTAGTCGACGAAACACTGAGGATGGAAGGTGCCCACTTGAAGACCCTAGAGATGTCCCCTACTCGGCTCAATCCAGACGGTTGTCGTGCTGGTCAACTAGGGAGACCACACTGTAGTTGCAGCCGTCGTGTGTGGTGACACGCCAAGTACACTGCAGCCGTTAACGCCGGACAGAAGGGGAGTCACACCACCATATGGAAAGAAGCGTAAATGGATGGAGAAGCATAGTTTACTGTAAAGCTACGTCTTAGTGTTGCTTATCTTGGCGAAAGCCGAGTAAAAATCAGAATGAAGTTTTAACATCTACTCTCGTGTAATGGAAATCTTGCTAAAGCATTAAAAGGATTTTGTCATAATTTACTCACATTCATGCAGTTCCAAACCCATAAGACTTTGGTTAATCTTTGAAACACAAAGGGGTTGGTCGGAAGTAGCTTCATTATTCATAGGTGTGGTTTGGGCGTAACGGGAAAGAAACCAATAAGAGCGTCATATCACATTCCCTTTAAGAGCATGATGAACGAGGTGCGCTTGTTCCATGGCGCAATACTATTATAACGGTGCATTTACCAGGCGCGCTTCAGAATCAGTTCACAGCCGAGGGGATCGATGTTCTCGTCAGGGCCGTAAAAGAAAGAGAAGTGACATTGGGGATGGGACAAACCCACCCAAATTAGCTTCGGTTAAACATGCATATAATAATTTGGGTAAATGTGTAAGTTTTATGCTTATTTTTCCCATCGTCATGGACACAACAATGATTTCCCTCGTGTTTGAATATTTTTCCTTTATAATAATGTATCATTTGCAAAAAGTAAAATGCATCTATGTAGATGAGAGAATCATCTACAGTGTATGCGCGTTGTTCACACTCTGTATTATGGCCAAGCATGCGCGCTTAAAATAGCATCTGAATGTACGCGCAACGCGCCACTGACTTTAGACTAGTTTTTTTCTGGTCAGTGGCGCAATTGTTTTCTGGAACTCCAAAATAGCACCAGGGATTGTTTGCACCGGAACACGCCTCCTTTTTTGCGCTGAACCGGCCAGGGAGCGCAAGTTCATTCCCTAGTTTGCACCCGTGCATCGTCGGTGTACAAAGTCAATTGCGCTGGGTGCAAGATAGGGAATCATCTACAGATAAGAGGGCCCATAGAGTGCATCACATACTGTATGGCAAATATGTTAAATACTTGTGCGTGCTAGAACAAACCTATCTGGTTTGCATGTTTGAGCTTATTTGTTGTGCCCTATGTGTGTGTCAATCAAGGTTTGGTTACCTGGACTTTTAATGGAGGGACAGAAATATTTCAGGTTTCATAAAAAATATTTTAAATTTGTGTTTCAAAGATTAAGGAAAGACTTACAGGGTTTGGAACGATATGAGGGTGAGTACATTTTTGGGTGAACTATCCCTTTAAAAGTCAATACATAGACTTAAAACCAATGGTTAAAAATACATACATCTATTAATTATGTTTTAATGGTTATCAAACACTGATGAACTTGTGACTTTTCTAGGTCTCTGCAAATTAGTTTCTCATTCCATCTGTGTTGGGACTTGGACCATTTTCTTTGGCCTGTCAGATTGTTCCATAGAGGGTTCAACTTGGGTATGTTGCTCATTTACAGATAAAACATAAATTAAAGTAAACAATTCCTAAAAATTGCAAATAATTGATGAGGTAGTAATGAACCTTGTCCTTATGCATCAAGTACATCTGGACTATGGAGGAGCTGTTGATGCATGTTATTCAGTTTAACGCTTACTTAAAAAGATTTTCTGCATTAACTCTGAAACGTTCTTTATACATGTTATGTTGTTAATATTAGAAACCTGATCCAGTGAAAATAACTCTAAAGAAACCTTTGCATGGTGGAATGGGAGTGAGCATAGTAGCTGCCAAGGTAAGACTAAAGTCAATAAATAGTAATTTTGTAGCAATTTACAATATGGTTTCATTTGTTAACATTAGTTAACTACATTAGTTAACAGTTGTGTCTGTTAACATTGGTTAATCCGCTGTCAACTAACAAAACAATGAACACGAGAATGAACCTCATTGGTTCTTGCTGAAGCTCAAACGTGCTTCGTAACACGAGAATGAACCTCATTGGTTCTTGCAGAAGCTCAAACGTGCTGCGTAACACGAGAATGAACCTCATTGGTTCTTGCTAAAGCTCAAATGTGCTGAGTAACATGAGAATGAACCTCATTGGTTCTTGCAGAAGCTCAAACGTGCTTCGTAACACGAGAATGAACCTCATTGGTTCTTGCAGAAGCTCAAACGTGCTTCGTAACACGAGAATGAACCTCATTGGTTCTTCCACGTCAAGCGAACATGCTTGAGCTTCCATTTATCACAACTGATGTGTGTTGATGAATGCTTATATGTGAATAAAAGCCTAAAATTCTATATTTTCAATAGAAAATTTGGACTAAACCGCTCAACTAATAATATGGATTTGTTTTACAATCTCTTTATGAACGTTAAGAGTCAAAGTGGTAGTTGCGTAGCTGTCTATGAGGAACAGAAAGCTCTCAGATTTCATCAAAATATCTTCATTTGTGTTCCGTATAACATTTATATATACCCTACAGGGGGCTGGACAGGAAAAACTTGGCATTTTTATCAAATCTGTCGTCCAGGGAGGAGCAGCAAATGTGGTCAGTATCGTTGTGCAAAAAACAAAAGCATGAGCCATAAATGTGCCTATTTGCACCATATTATTTACTATTGAGTTTTGATGAAGGATGGCAGACTGAATCCAGGAGATCAGTTACTGAGTGTGGATGGCAAAAGTCTCATGGGAGTGTCACAGGAAAGGTGAAATAATCAGAATATTACTTAAATATTTAGTGTTATTTAAGACTCTTATGTGTGTATGACAAGGCATGACAAGAACTAATGCACATTTGGAAGTGAAAACTGATTTAATAATGATCCTTTTCAGGGCTGCAGAGATAATAATGCACACTGGATCAGTTGTAACGCTGGAAACTCTCAAGTCAGCAGCTGTATATTACGGTTTTGAGGGAGTATTTACCCAGCCGCCACAAACAACATCTAAAGGTAGTAAATATTATGCACATTTAATTACTATAATTATGCATGAACCATTTGAAACACTTCAATTAAAAATCAGTCATGTGAGAGCAATGTTTGTACAGGCAATATATAATCTATGGCTTTTGAATATATGCATGCTTTTGTTTAATGTTTGTTAGATCATGATAATGGTGGACAGTCAAAGCAGAAGTCCAGTGTCTCTGATCTCTGTGACAGTGCCGAACCATCAGATTCTGGTCCATCAAGACCACCAGTAACCTTTAGAAACCAGCACTCAATCAGCAGAGCAAACACAAAACAAAACCAGAAATTGCTCAAGAAGAAACTGGAGTATCGTTCAAATCCCAACCTGACATGTGAGTGTTTATATTTGCACATCATTTTTTTGTTTGTTTTGGGGTTGTTAAGCTCTATTTCTGTTTCCGTCAGATACGGCTGTTGATCCAGTTCTCCATGAAAAGATAATGCTATCTTTATCCACTGACAATTTAATTGATTCTGTGAGTATCATTGAGCAAGTATTTGATAGCCTATACTATTATAGTTTTTTTTTTTTATTATTTTGAATGGGATATTATATATACATATACAGTATATATATGTATTCAGGCGGTGGCATCCTTATATATGTGTATGTATATGTTTATTTTATTTCAAATAATATTTGTATGGTATTGGTGTGAGTTTCAGTTTTAGTTAATGATAATAACCCTGGTACAGATACATGTTTTTGTTGTTTTTGCTCTTTTGACCTCACTATCTTATCTCATATATTTCTATATCTCACCCCAGGTGAAACCCAGAAACACTCTTTTAAACACAGAAACTTATCACAGAGAATTTCTCACCCTGCCAGCATCCAAACAGCACAGCAATAAAGCACCCGGAACCACAGAAAAACCTCAGCATATTTCTGCATTCTCCGGGGATCTGCAGAAGATCAACATTATGGTATTTGTGTGTTGCACTTTTATTGCCATGTTTGATTTTTGTGCTTCCCTAATCTTTTCATCAGAAGCAAAATAACTGAGAACACACACACACACACACACACACACACACACACACACATTTGTTTCACTATACTAGTGAGAACATGGCACAGACTTCCATTGATTTTTATATCAGTTTAATCATATTTTCTATGGCCTAACCCGAACCCCTGCCTCTAAACCTAAACCTACCTGTCACAGAAACATGTGCAAAACACTAGATTTAAACAAATCTATTTATTGTGTTTTGGCCGATTTATAAGCCTTTTTAACTAGTAAGAACCAGTAAAATGTCTTTACTAGTCAGTTGTTATAATATTTCACTATATAAGTGAGGACATTTGGCCCTTACAAATATAAGTAACTTTATATTATAACTAACTTTATATTATAACTGACTATAACTGAAAAAGTTACATTTTTACATTTTATTATTATTGTGTGTGTGTGTGTCTCTCTCTCTCTCTCTCTCTCTCTCTCTCTCTCTCTCTCTCTCTCTCTCTCTCTCTCTCTCTCTCTATATATATATATATATATATATATATATATATATATATATATACAGTATATATATATATATATATACACACAGTATGTGTGTGTGTGTTAATATATATATATATATATATATATATATATATATATATATATATATATATGCAAATTCAAATTCTATTGCACCCACATTCACAAAGAATAACTGTTGAATCTCACAGAAACAGGCACATTCTCAAGACAATCTTTGGAGTGTAGAAAAAGGACGCCCTCTTGTGGACAGATCAAGATACTTGAAGAAACAGCAAGAACTGAGCAAATGGAACAGCCTTACAACCATAAGCCCAATGGATTCCAGCTTGTCCAGACACAAAAATGGACTCTGGAAGATCCCGACAACCACCCAGTCCGTCGCTCTATCGCAGCCGAAACGAATGGACGTCCCCTACTCGCCACAAGCCAACAGTCTTTCATTTAGCACATTCCGTCAGCCTGCGGAAACCCAAATTATGTCTCCAGCACACCATCAGTATCATCAGAGCAATGCATCACTATCTCAAAGACCACAGCAGATCCTCAAGAAAAAAAACGTTGTCTTCCACTCATCTGTGAAGACATCCCAGAATAACACAGCATCAGAACGTTTAAGTGCTAATCTTGAGCAGAAAGTGGTCGAGAAGACTAGTAAACTCGCTACTACAGACCTGCTGGGACAGGAAGTGCAGCAGCTGCAGGCCAAAGTGTGGCGCACCCTGGAGGAGAGTGAACGTCTGCGCAGACTCTCTCTAGAGCTGCAGTTCCAGAGGAGACTAGTGGAGTACCAGCACAACGGGGATGAAGATGAGGATGAGGATGATGAGAGCCATTCCGGGGAAGAACGGA
This sequence comes from Tiaroga cobitis, assembly GCA_030578255.1. Classification (NCBI taxonomy): domain Eukaryota; kingdom Metazoa; phylum Chordata; class Actinopteri; order Cypriniformes; family Leuciscidae; genus Tiaroga; species Tiaroga cobitis. The sequence goes on along the minus strand of CM060607.1, from coordinate 39,735,787 downwards.
AGAGGTTTCAGGCAGGAAGTGATGTAGTGGTGAGTTTTACATGTGTACACTGAAACATCACAATAACAAAACAACTTAATTGTCAACCAATTTTAAAAATTCTCTTTGACCACACCAGCAATATAAAACACATATCATGAAACAGAGGTATTACAAATAACACACCACATACCGAGAGACACTTAAACACTAAAACACATTTTATTAATGTCATCAGAGTAACTGTGAGAAGAATGAAACTGGGGCTGACCAGCAAAAGGAAGGCCACTTTTCTCAAGAGGACAGTTCGAAAGGTATTGGACAGCATTTCAAAATCAATCACTGATTAAAATTGATTTAGACTTGATACATTTGTCTGACATTGATTTCTGGAATTGCAGATGGAATCAAACATGAATCTATGGGATATGAAATGAAGTTCTCTTCTAGGTGAGTCTCAACTCTAAATTCATTCCTCACAGCAATTCTGCTTTTTAACTCTCCAAAACAGGGGAGAGTGTCATTTCCGTTGTTTACTTTACTTACTTTATTTTATTTATAAAGCACTTCACAACTGCTCCCGCAGACCAAAGTGCTCTACAATCAGCAGCATAAATACAAAACTTTACAACTTTAGTCAATATTTCTCAGACTATGTTTATTTTAATGGTAATTTAATGACTGTTCAGTTCAGTTTAACCCCGTAAAGCCTGAAATATTAAATAATAGTACAAAATATCTAATAGTTTGAAGTGGAACAGTTTATTGAACCTTTTTGACAAAATATTTAACTCTTTTCCTGCCATTGACGGAATTTTCCAGCAATCTATGTTTTCAGTGTTATACGGAAGATTTGTAATAGCGCCCCCTCTATTACAAATCTTCCAAAAGAGTACAGAATCTCCGGATCAAAACACAGGTGAAGAAGCAGAAATCGCCATAGATATCCATAATAAAGGCTAGATGTCTCGTCCACGCTGCTGGTCAATGGAGGTCGACGTCCGCACCTGGCAGCCATCTCGTCACAGGCAGCTCGCTCACTCATAACATTGTGTTTTAATGGTGCATGCACTTTTTAAATAATCATAACTTGCTCAATTATGACACTGCATACTTATGAATAATAAGTGTATAAATAATCATCCAGAATTATAGCCACGTCAATAACGTTTGTAAGAAACGAAACTGTTTGTAAATCCGTCAAGATTTCAACAAGATAAGAGTATTTGTGTTTGTAAAGGATGGCCCCAGTGGTCTTAGAGGATCATTTTAAATAAGCTGGAAAGAGGTTCAGTGGCTCCCAAAAAGGTGGTTTATTATGACAAAAATGAAGAAAAAAAAAATGTACATGGTCACATACTGGAATACAAACAAACTAAACAAAACTGCAACAATGTGCAAAAAACGGCTACACCAAATAATTTGGTCCAATTTGCAACAGGGTCTTTCCTTTGGCCTTAAACAAAGACTGACCTGATAAGCTATATAGCTCCATATTTATATGGGCTAACTCCACCCTTGGCCTGTACCAAATGAACAAGCAGGGCTCAAACATACAATACATTATACACACAAATAAAAATAATGAAACATTAAACATTCACAAATAACACTAGGTAAACCCACGGGTACTTAACACACAAGAAAACATAAAAAAAAAAGGAAATGAAAAGGAAAAAAAAAATATTCAGCTGCTATTCCCCTCCCCCAGACAAAACCACAAATGGATCAGTCCAATTAGGGCTATGCTAATGCTACAAAAACCTGTTTGAATCAGACAGACTGTTTGATCGTGCAGCATGAGACTAGAAGGCCAACAGCCAAAACAAAGGTTTGGGGGGAATTCTTACAAGAAATAAAAGGTAATTCTGACTGCAATTACTGGTTGTGAAGTTTTCTTCTAAAAAGAAATAATTGAATTGAACAACATGTTGGAGCAAACAGACAAATATATATATATCAAACTCATTTCAAATAGGGAAAACAATTACACAACACCATTCTGATTTAAAAGATGGTAAATGCCAGCATAATCAGGTAGTGATGTGTGCATGTGTGTCAAGTCCATGTAATTCTTTTCAGTCACCAATCTTAGCTTGTGACATTTTCCCCCCTTTCTCCAGACGCCTTATGAGGTGTCCGTGAGAGGTAGTCAGCAGTACAGTTTTGGGTGCCTGACCTATGAAGGACTTCAAAATCAAATGGTTGAATAGCTAAAAACCATCTTGTAATCCTAGAATTAGTGTCTCTCATTTGACCCAACCAGGACAGGGCCCGATGATCAGTTTCCAGTCTAAATTTTCGGCCCAGCACATAATAACGTAAGGAGTCCAGGGGCCATTTGATAGCCTGTTTGACCGCAATATAGTCCTGTGTCAACATTGGGTCCATAGAGACAAAAGCACTACGTGCTTTACCAGTCAACAACGGGATAAGGCGAATAGCCCAGTCCTCCTTTGGCCATTTGAAGACTTCTGCCAGTCTTTCAAAGGTGGTGAGGTAATGCTCGATGTCATCGTTATCTCCTAGCCTTGCCATACGTAGCTCTTGGTCCATCACTCGAGCTGGTTTCCCCATAGTAGATACCTCAGCCCTGGTGTGTTCAAAGTCCAGCTGTATCTGGCTGACCTGATGCTGGAGGACTTTGTATTGTTGTTCCCGACGGGCCGTCTCTCTCTCTTGCCTGTCATCACGGTTTCTCTGATATTCCATAAAACTCTCAAACATACGGGCAAGACTGGTGATGGCCCCTTCTCCTCCAGATGAAGTAACTTCAGCAGGGGACGAATCTCCAGTGGCACCTTGTCCCAGCCCCTGTTCAGTGCCCTCCTCAGGCTGACCCCTCAGCTTTGGTGGCATCTCAATGAGCAAAAAAAAAAAAAATCCAGCTTGTTTATGACTTGGGCTATCCCACTTCTGACACCAACTATAACGGATGGCCCCAGTGGTCTTAGAGGATCATTTTAAATAAGTTGGAAAGAGGTTCAGTGGCTCCCAAAAAGGTGGTTTATTATGACAAAAATTAAGAAAAAAATATGTACATGGTCACATACTGGAATACAAACAAACTGAACAAAAAAAAACTGCAACAATGTGCAAAAAAAAAAACGGCTACACCAAATAATTTGATCTAATTTGCAACAGGGTCTTTCCTTTGGCCTTAACAAACCAAGACTGACCTGATAAGCTATATAGCTCCATATTTATATGGGCTAACTCCACCCTTGGCCTGTACCAAATGAACAAGCAGGGCTCAAACATACAATACATTATACACACAAATAAAAATAATGAAACATTAAACATTCACAAATAACACTAGGTAAACCCATGGGTACTTAACAACACACACAAGAAAACATAACAAAAAAAAGGAAATGAAAAGGAAAAAAAATATTCAGCTGCTATTCCCCTCCCCCAGACAAAACCACAAATGGATCAGTCCAATTAGGGCTATGCTAATGCTACAAAAACCTGTTTGAATCAGACAGACTGTTTGATCGTGCAGCATGAGACTAGAAGGCCAACAGCCAAAACAAAGGTTTGGGGGGAATTCTTACAAGAAATAAAAGGTAATTCTGACTGCAATCAACTGGTTGTGAAGTTTTCTTCTAAAAAGAAATAATTGAATTGAACAACATTTTGGAGCAAACAGACAAATATATATATATATATATATATATATATATATATATATATATATCAAACTCATTTCAAATAGGGAAAACAATTACACAAAACCATTCTGATTTAAAAGATGGTAAATGCCGGCATAATCAGGTACTGGTGTGTGCATGTGTGTCAAGTCCATGTAATTCTTTTCAGTCACCAAGCTTAGCTTGTGACAGTGTTCGTGGTGATCACTCATCTTACATCAGGTACCACAGGCCCGCCAGAAAGCTTGCCTGTGACAAGATGGCCGCCGGTGATGACAATAGAGCCGTAAGACATCTAGCCTTTATTATGGATATCTATGGAAATCACCCCCTATACCCATAATTTGAGCACTATTTGAGGGGACAGCCATTTGTATTGGTGTCTGACATTATCGAGTACACTTATTAAATCCCACATTGCACTGCACTATCGAGTGTACAACTGATGTACGCTCAACCGCTCACTCGTTTTTATTCACTCCTACAAATGAACATTATTAGTGGACTAACGTAGGGAATAGTGAATGAGGGTTTAGGGTGCCATTTGGCAGGGCCATAGAAGCTTTGCTTATGCACGTTTTAGTCTTTGGAAAAAAAAAGCTTTCTGTTCAAAATGTTGCTTTTTTTATTATGAAACTTAACCACATTCAATTTATAAAAAAAAAGATGAATGACCAAAATATTCTGAGGGCCATAAAAGTTAATAATTTAAAAACTGGCGGTGGCTAGCAAAAATGCTGGCAGGAAATTAGTTTTAGAAAAAAGTTTGTATGGCCTATGTGTTTTTTGAGTATCATATTTGATACATCAGGCTTTTATGGCTCATAGTTTGATAGTGAGAATATGGAACTAATTCTTGAGGAAGAAAAAAAAAATATTCAGGGCAAAATGCAATCCTAAATCAATGTAACGGATCCACTGGAGGCAAGTTGTAGAGAGAACCCAAGTGCAGTTTATTTATAAACCTAAGATCAAACATGAAACAAATACATGGCGTGGCATGAACTTAGAGCAAAACATAAACATGGACATGGACATAAAGCTTACCAAACAGTGGTACAATACTGGACAAAGACACATGGAAAACATGAGGGCTTAAATACACAGACTAATTACAAGCCAAGGGACACCTGTGAACAATGATCAGACAATTAACCAATGACAAGACACATGGCAGGATCACATGACAAGACACAGAAACATGACAATACCAAAATGTGACAGATCCCCCCTTCTAAGGGCGGCTCCCGATGCCCAACAAAACCAAAACCAAACATAAGTCAAGGAGGGTGGTGGAGCGGAGGAGGTCTCGGGGGAGGGATGGTGGGCCAGGCCCATGCAGGGGGACATGACATGGGCCTGGGTCGGGTCGTGGCATGGCATGGCGTGGACGGACGGGCGTCAGACTTGGCGGGTACTGTGGTTTTGCGGGGCTCCTCGTCCACAAAACCCACCGTAAAAGTTGAGCCACTCACCAACGAGGCATAGTCAATGTATTGTCTGCAAACTATGAGCCATTGCCCCTGGCAATCGAGACCGCACCGGTTCGTTCAGCCCAAAACAAAAAATGTCCTTTAGAGCCACGTCATTAAAATCTACCTGATGGCTGAGTCCACAAAAGTCCTGAACATAGATCTCGATGGCCTGGTCACCTTGACGGAGGTTCAAGAGACAAAGAACTGCTGGATTCATTGTGAGGGTCTTGTTATGTAACGTAGGGATCCACTGGAGGCAAGTTTGTAGAACCCAAGTGCAGTTTATTTAAAAGATCCACATGGCAGGATCACATGACAAACAGGGAATCATATGACAAGACACAGAAACATGACAATGACATGAACATGAACCAAAACCGTGACAATCAATGAGATCTTTATAACGGTATAATAGAATATTTGCATAAAATGCATATAAATATCAGTTGTCACTTTATATCTGCCAATAATATGTCTTAGTAAGATGATATTTAAATGCTTAGTTTTATGATCAAAACTCTGTAGTTTTAAAACATAATGCAGTGCAATACAATGATGATTGAGAGACGAACAAATAAATGTAATTCAAAAGCCTGATGAATCATATTTGATTCATTTTCACATGATTTTTCTGAAAACGGATGTATGTGTAAACTATGTATAATCAAGTAAACCTGATTTACTTCAGCCCAGTCATTTGTTTTGTCTTAATCTGACATGTATGAAAATTATTCTGACATCCCAGTTCAGTTCTATCTTTATTATATCATTGACGGTTGTGTATGTCAATGTGTTTTATTGTGTTTACTTGTTTTTTTTTTTATATGATGGACAGAACTCACAAAACAATCTGCATTTAAATAAGAATAATAATCATTTTAAAATGTCTATTCTAACATAGCCCTTGTGACAACTTTTAGTTTCATTTGTTTCAATTGTTTATTTACAAGAACCTGTAATATTTCAATGCAATCAGGTGTGTATGTTTTATACTCTTACAGTGAAATGGATCACAGAAGCTTCAAAACACAGCGAGCCCCAGAGAATCTGAGCTTTAAGGAGCGTCAGCAGCTGTTTTCTTCAAGCAAAGTCAAAGTGTCCTGATGAAAAGGCAAACCACTGAGATCATTTTTTTCTGGAGGCTACTTGTCCATCATTCAGACAATCTGGTGTCTTAAAAAAATGAACGAGGCTGAATAGTTCATAATTTGTTTCCAGATCCTCCCAAACCGCATGCGAGTTTTAAAATTGTATACACATATGGTAAACTCATATAAGATAGGCCACTTTTTCATTTCAGTTACTAATAAGGTGGCATTGTTTATCTAAATTCACCACTTCTTTTCACATAATGGCACTATGTTATAGAAATATCCTGTAGGAATGTATTAATAGTGGAAATAGCAGGATGTCGTAGTGACTCTCATTACAGTTGCACTGCTTTTTCATATTTTTCAACCTGTACAGCCTTGATCAAGATAAAAAATAAATACATACATTGGAAATAAATAATTCTTTATTGCTTTATATAACAAAAAATATAAACATTTTCTTAAAGTTTTCTTATTTTAGACCTTATTTTGTTGATGAAACTGCACCACAATTTGTTCCTGCTCTCGGGTCTCAATAGACCCTCGGCGTATGCTTCTTATCTCATTAATGGCGTCGATTCCACTGATTTTCCTGCTCTTCACCAGGTAGCAGGCGAGCATCGTCCCCGTCCGGCCAAAACCATGCAAACAGTGCACCGCAACAGCCTGCCAAAGTCCAGTAGACAAACACAGAGATGCTTAATACATATTTGCAGAACACAGATGTGCATGAAGAATGTTTTACCTGTCCTCTCGCATTGGCCTCCTCCACTATGGACAAGAATCTCTTGATCTGATCAAATGTGGGGGCGCAGAAGTCGTGAATCCTGATATGATGAAGGGTGAGGTCTGGACAGGTGTCGTGGTAAGGAGGATTGCGCTCGCACAGGGTCACCAGGTGCTTGATGCCGTTGTCCAGCAGGTACTTATAGTGGGCCGTCATTCGTGGCATTGCCAGTCCTGCCACCTTACCAGGATCCACCCAGGAGAAGTTTGGAGGTTGTGCCGAAGCCATAGTTTTCTCTGTTGTGTGAGTTACATTAAAACATTGGTTAGCCCACTGTCGCATATCTGCAAGATTGACAAAAACCTTTCTGCTTAAGTGCTGTTTGGGCCAGTTATTATAATTTAATCTAAAACCAAAACCATAAAAATAAAATAAATGGTAGCCTAACTGAAATAAAATATGAAGCTGCTTGCAAAGGCAAGATTTCACATTTTTGTGTAGTTTAACGAAGTACTAAAATAACTAAAACTGAAATAAAAATGAATAAAAACTAAATAGAAATGAAAATGACAGAAACATGCAATAAAAATGAATAAAATGAAAATAAAAACATTTCAAACATTTGCACATGGTTTGTCTTAAAGAACATTAATGCATTACCATTCTAATACATCGACTTAAGAGCCTGAATAATTCACTCTTTCACTACTTCTTCTGAATACGTTTCTGGTTCAAACAAATATGGCTGAATTAAACCAGTATTTCCACTTGCTGTTATGCCATGTTTACTACAGTAAGTTGACCCATTGGATCTCTGAGCTGGTGTGAGTGAGTGGAGGCGGGGTAATTAGCATATTCTTGTGCGAGTGCGACGTATGACACATACAGTAGGACATATAGTTCATCATGATATACATCTCATACATAATTCACCCGCCATATTGCTAAATGTACCCGATTTTTCATATCAACAGAAAAATATACCGGGATAACCTGACTTCTCTTGAGACTCCCCTGCTTCACAGCAGTTAATGATATGCTAAAGCCCGCCACCGCAAGGTAGTTTGTGAGGTCAGAAACGACTCGGTTACTAACGTAACCTCGGTTCCCTGAGAGGAGGGAACGAGTATTGCGTAAGTAGCTTACGCTATGGGAAAACTCGAAACTCGAAAACTCGAGAATTATTGAAGTCTTTATGTAAAACGCATTGCAGCTGCACAGCATACAGCAGTGAGCGAGGCAGCTCGGTCATTGGCTGTGCTGCGGCAACTGCACGAACCTATGACGGGGCGACTCTGAACACGCTTCCAATGAGCGTGCTTCGTGCCCGCGCGCGTCAGAGCCTGCCAAGATGGGCGTGGCTAAGGGCTATATATTGGGCGCCCCGTCGTCTGAGTTCTTTAGGTTCAATCGACTGAAGCGAACTGACCAAGCACAAGCACGGCAGCTTACGCAATACTCGTTCCCTCCTCTCAGGGAACCGAGGTTACGTTAGTAACCGAGTCGTTCCCTTTCGAGAGGTCTCTCCTATTGCGTAAGTAGCTTACGCTATGGGAACACCATGTAAAACGCTGTGCGTGCTGACTTCGCTCAATTATAGCCAGAGGCAGATGCCTGAGCCTTTAAGCAAAGTAATTATCCAATGAGCCGGCCGAAGGCGGGCTTTATAAGGGACAATGTAGAACGACCCAATGGGCGTCCAGTGGAAAAACAGACAAGCACCTTTATGTACTGATATGCATAAAAAACCCTCTAAGTCAGTCAGAGACGGACCCTATAAGGGAGGAGATAATGCTCAGCATATACACACTCCAGCCTATACATAGTTAGACCGACAGTATGTTGGAATGCAATGAGGGGACCTGTAGGTTATAAAACCTGATAAATGTTGACGGTGAGGCCCAGCCTGCTGCCGCACAAATATCCTGAATGGGTATCCCACTCGACCACGCCCACGAGGAGGCCATGCCTCTCGTAGAGTGAGCTCTGATGCCCAAGGGGCACTGAAGGCCCTTGGCTTCATAAGCCAGCGCTATAGCATCAACTATCCAGCGCGATATTCTCTGCTTTGAAACAGCGAGACCTTTGGTGCGGCCGCAAAAGCATACAAATAATTGCTCTGTCTGCCTGAACAGGGCAGAACGTTCCAAATATACTCTGAGCGCCCTGACTGGGCAGAGTAAATTAGCGTCGCTTTCGTCTGCTGGAGACGATAGCGCGGCCAGAGATATCACCTGTGCTCTGAAGGGTGTCGAGAGCACCTTAGGAATATACCCGTGTTTTGGTCTAAGGACAACTCTGCTGTCGTTAGGTCCCAATTCCAGGCAGGTAGCGCTTGATGACAGCGCGTGCAGCTCGCCCACTCTTTTGACTGAGGCGAGAGCCAGCAAGAGAGCGGTTTTGAGCGAGAGCTGTTTAAGGTGCACAGTTCGTAGAGGTTCGAACGGGGCACTTTTGAGTGCGTCCAGGACCGTGGCCAGGTCCCAGATCGGCACTGAGGGGGGGCGTGGGGGATTCATCCTCCTGGCGCCTCTCAGGAAACGAACAACTAGGTAGTTTTTCCCTAGTGTGCGTCCTTCCACAGGATCGTGTGACGCCGCTATGGCAGCCACATATACTTTGAGCGTGGAGGGGGTGCGGCCTGCCTCCAACAGCTCTTGTAAGAAAGCGAGCACGCTCGGTACCTCGCATGTCTCAGGATTCAGGTTCCTGGTTTTACACCAGTCACTGAACACCGTCCATTTCTGGGTATATAAGCGCCTCATAGAGGGCGCTCGTGCCTCAGTGATGGTTCTCAACACTCCACTGGGGAGGTTCCCAGGAACCCGTTGAGGGGCCATGCATGGAGGGCCCACAGATCGGGTCGGGGGTGGAGGATCATCCCGTTGGCCTGCCTGAGGAGGTCTACCCTCAGCGGAATCGGCCATGGGGCAGATTGCATCATCTGCATCAGTTCCGGAAACCACGTCTGGTTCTTCCAGAGTGGGGCTACCAGGAGCACTGCACATTTCTCTTCCTTGACCCGACTGATGACCTAAGGTAGCATCGCGATCGGGGGGAAGGCATACAGTGGGCGGCTCGGCCAGACTTGGGCGAGCGCGTCTGTGCTCTTTGAAAAGAAGAGAGGGCAGTGCGCATTTTCCTTGGAGGCAAAGAGGTCGACCTCTGCTCTGCCAAAGGTTTGCCATAACCACTGAATCGTCAGGGGGTGGAGAGACCATTCTCCTGGGAGAACTTTGTCTCTGGACAGCATGTCCGCTCCCTGGTTCAGGACACCCGGCACATGCGCTGCTCTCAGCGAGTGCAGGTTGCACTGGGACCATAGGATGAGTTCCCTGGCCATCGAGTGCAGGGAGCTCGACCTGAGTCCACCCTGGCGATTTATATATGAGACTACCGTCATGTTGTCCGTTCGGACCAGGACGTGCTCGTCTTTCAGGTACGGAAGCAGGGCTCTGAGAGCCAAAGCGACCGCTTTCAATTCCAGACAGTTTATATGTAGGCGCTTCTCCGGGTTTGACCACAAGCTGGAGACAGGCCTGCCCTCGTAAAGGGCCCCCCAACCTATTTTGGAGGCATCTGTCGTGATCATTTTTCTCCTTGTGTTCACGCCCAAACTCACACCGGACTGATACCAGTCGACAGCTTTCCAGGGCGTCAGGGCTTTTATGCAGCCGTGATTCGCTCTGATTAAAAAGTGGCCCGAGCGCCACGCGTGAGTGGGGACACGGCTTTTGAGCCAGCGTTGGAGAGGACGCATGTGCAACAATCCTAGCTGGAGTACAGCTGATGCCGAGGCCATGAGACCGAGCATCCTTTGAAATCGTTTGACGGGGGCGCGCACGCCCGCTCTGAACGATGTTGCAAGGCGCCGAATAGTGAGCGCGCGTTCTGATGAGAGGTGCGCCGTCATCTGCACTGAGTCTAGCACTATTCCCAGAAAAGAAATATTCTGGCTGGGAGATAGCGTGCTCTTTGCAAAATTGATTCTTAGACCCAGGCATTCTAGATGGCTGGTAATCCAAGACCTGTGTTTCATTAACTGACTCTCTGATTGTGCTAGGACTAGCCAATCGTCGAGATAATTCAGTATTCGCACTCCCCGTTGTCTCAGGGGGGAAAGTGCTGCATCCATACATTTCGTGAATGTACGGGGTGCCAGTGATAGGCCGAATGGTAGTACTGTGTACTGGTATGACTGTCCCTCGAAAGCGAATCTCAGAAATGGCCTGTGATGAGGCGCTATCGGAATGTGTGCGTGTGAGATTACAGGCACGCTCGCCGCATCTGTAATGCTCACAGCGCGGGCTGGAGAAATGTTTAAGACTGTATGGACAGTGCTTATGGGTGGGGGTGCATAAACTGTGGTAGGCACACGCGCCACTTTCATAAAACTTCCCGCTCGTGGCGGTAGGTTTTTGGCCATGTAAACAGTGTTTGTGAGTAGGGGTGCGTGCATTACAGCGGGCACACGCGCTACTTTGATAGGATTTCCCGCTTTTACTGGGGAAGTGTTTATAACTGTGGGAACAGTGCTTATGTGTAGTGGTGCATACATGACAGTGGGCACACGATCTACATTTATGGGGCGTCCAGCCTGAGCTGGGGAAGCATTTGGCACTGCTTTGACAGTTTTGATATGTGGGAATGCGCACTTTAGTGTGGACACGTGACCCCTTAATGACACAGGCAGAAAATGACTCTTTATGTGATTTCTGTGTGTCGCCGTTAAAACGGCGTTTGTTTGCAGGTGAGCGAGCTGTGCGGCTGGCCCATTGGCTGCTGTACAGACATTTCCAGCCGCCTGTAAGGGGACTGGGTAATGCTTTAAACGTTTTGGAGAGAGTGGTCCGGCTTTTGCAAGACACGCGCTCTCTCTTTTTCTCCCTATAGCTAGGAAGACTTACGAGGCTCCGGGTTCAGCACAATCTTGGGCCGAGGTCCCCGTCGCTCGGGCGGTTGCTTCATGTTGGCGGAGCGCGAGCGGCGTCGGAAGTCAGTTTCAGGTCTGGGCTGAGAGACGGGAGGTGCCGTCTTGACTCGCTGCTGCTGAGGCGGCTTTTGGCGGCTCTGCGACGAGCTGGAGTGCTTGGGCAGGAAGTGACGCATAGCCTGCGAATCCTTCCGGGCTTTGGTGAAGTGCTCAGCGAACTCTCTTACCGCCGGTCCGAACAGGCCACTTTGGGAGATAGGCGCGTCAAGGAATGACGCCTTATCTGCATCCTTCATCTCTGTTAGCGTCAGCCACAGATGGCGCTCAAGGACAGTCAGGTTAGCCATAGCACGGCCGATGGATTGGGCGGTGGCTTTCGTGGCTCGCAGGGCTATGTCGGTGGCACTGCGCAGGTCCTTGAACGCCTCAGGATCAGGTCCAGACTCGTCCATGGTGCGGAGAAGTTTGGCTTGACAGCCATGGAGTGAAGCGCTGACGCAGCTTGGCCGGCGGCGGCGTATGCGCGACCGGCGAGAGCTGAGGTAGACCGGCAGGGCTTCGAGGGATGAGAAGCTTTGGCTTTCCATCCAGCGGTGGAGGGTGGGCACAGGTGGTTGGCCACAGAAGGCTTCAGGCGAGCGGAGTGAGGGGCTTTCCACGACTTCGTAAGTTCGTCGTGAACTTCTGGGAAGAAAGGGGAGGGCCTTTGTCGAGGGGCCTGCCGGCGCCCCTGCAGGAACCACTCATCCAGTCGGCTGCAGGCGGGTTCTTCCGGGGAAGACCAATCGAGCCCGAGGTCTTCCACAGCCTTGGACAGGATGCGGACGATCTCCGAGTCCATGTTGGAGCCCACACTCGTGCCCGCTAGCGTCGATGGCGCGGAGTCGAAGGACGAGCCCGGCCAGTCGTCGGATGCAGCATCAAAGGAAAGGGTGTCATCCTTTTCGTCGTCATCCCCTGACGCGCCAAACGAGACGAGACCCATCGCTCTGCTGGAGGGGTGCTGGTCCGCCTGCGTGAACTGAACTGGCGGCGGGGAGTCCTCGGGTGGCGGTGAAGCACACGGGGATTGGCCCGGCGTGACGTTACTACAGTCCGCGTGCTCTGGCGGCCTCTGTGAGCGGCGCTTCTTCTCGCGCGGCTCAACTAGAGGGAATGGTAGCACGGTGGTGGCAGGCTCTCTCGCGGCGAAGGCGGCGAAGCGAGCGCGCAGCTCGGTGAGGCCCAGGGAGTCACACTCGGGGCATTCGCCTCGAGTAAGGGCAGCCTCTCCGTGGTCCGGACCCAGGCAGCGAGAGCAGATAATGTGACGATCCCCGTCAGGAAGAAGGCCTCGACACGAGGCGCAGGAAGGCATTTGAAACAACGCCTTAATTTGCTCTTTTAGAAAAAGTGTCGCGGGGGCGAACACTGAATTATAGCTTTTGCAAGGTGATGCGCGCCGGATGGCTTAGCAGAAGGTGTTCGAAGGCGGCTGAAGGCGCCGGCGTCCTCATAGCAGTCCTGCTGTAGGCTTGTCGACGGCGGCGGCGAAAAGACTCCAAAAATCCGGAGGATCCAGCGAAGAGAATGGTCTTTGCTGAAGGAGATTAAATCTAAAGAACTCAGACGACGGGGCGCCCAATATATAGCCCTTAGCCACGCCCATCTTGGCGGGCTCTGACGCGCGCGGGCGCGAAGCACGCTCATTGGAAGCGTGTTCAGAGTCGCCCCGTCATAGGTTCGTGCAGTTGCCGCAGCACAGCCAGTGACCGAGCTGCCTCGCTCACTGCTGTATGCTGTGTAGCTGCAATGCGTTTTACATAAAGACTTCAATATTTCTCGAGAAAAGGAGTTTTCCCATAGCGTAAGCTACTTACGCAATACTCGTTCCCTCCTCTCAGGGAACCGAGGTTACGTTAGTAACCGAGTTGTTTCTGACCTCACAAACTACCTTGCGGTGGCGGCCTTTAGCATATCATTAACTGCTGTGAAGCAGGGGAGTCTCAAGAGAAGTCAGGTTATCCCGGTATATTTTTCTGTTGATATGAAAAATCGGGTACATTTAGCAATATAGCGGGTGAATTATGTATGTGATGTATATCATGATGAACTATATGTCGTACTGTATGTGTCATACGTCGCACTCGCACAAGAATATGCTAATTAGCATTATTATGCTAATTTTCCCATAGCGTAAGCTGCTTACGCAATAGGAGAGACCTCTTGAAAGGGAACACCAGCGATTTCAAACCGCGTTTTTGCGACTGTCTTTTTTTTCACTGCAGTTTTAAGGAGAAAATACTCAGCAATGGTGTGTTGACTTATGAATTTACACATGGTTTGTCCTAAAGCATATTAAAAACACCACATAGACATATAAATAACATTAAAAACTTGATTTTCACCACAGGGGGACTTCAAAAGATTCCGTATCATGTGGCTCCATCTAGTGGGCAACATTAATATCACAGCTTGGCCCCCTAATTATAATCCTTAAACATTTGTTACAGCGGTAAAATATTTATAGAACTTGAGTTTAAACTTGTTTAAACTTATGAAACATATTTGTAATATAAGGTCAGGTGTAATAGTTCAATATACAATATGTGGCAGTTTTATTCTATAGCATATTATTATTATTATTACTAGCCTATCTTATATTATTATTACTTTTAGTAGCCTAAAATACAATTGAGTATGAGTATAATATAGAAGCAATATAATAACTATGAATAAAATAGCAAATAGTATAGCATAAACTGGAAAATATTATAGTCAATAAAATAAAAATAGTTCCTGTAGCTCAAAAAGTAAAGGATGACCCTTGCAAGTCAAAGCTAATGAGTTGATGATGATTAGATGTTTAAAATGCAATCTTAATCTTAAATACAATGTGAATGACTTGCAGTTTTCTCCATTTGCTCCTGTGTAATGATGACCCTACATTCAAAATGAATGATGAAACAGGCTCTGGTATTTTTCTGAAAATACAGTATCCAATTTTTTTCTTCAATTTTCATAAATGTTAAAGATAATTATAAAACAAATGTTTTATAAAAGTTTGTAACCTCAAAACGTAAATGGACCATAAATATAGCTTTTATATATTTAAATATAGTCATATTAAATACTGCCTATATACACTAGCGTTATACACAAAGAAAAATTATGTAATGCGCTCAAATTTATTTAAAGCATCATAATCAGTTTCCGTTAAAACAAACGTCTCAAAATAACCTGGGCGTGGCTTGCAAGGCAGACATGAAAACACCTTTTTTTTTACAGTCTATGGAAAACACGCTAAACTCTCCCTAAAACTGCGTGAATAGGCCTAGATGAGAACAAGGAAACAACACAGTCCGCTAATGATACTAACTTTTACAAACATTGTGGAAAACATTTTGTTTATTTGTGTGGAAAATGGTATTCGACGAATCTGCCGCCTCGTGCTGGGAAGCCAGGTACAATGTTTTGGGTGCACGTGCTGCGCATGTCACAATTTAACAGATTGGGGATCTGTTGACCCTTAACCCCTGCTACTTTGACCAAGCGTGTATGGTGTGGGACAGTGGGAGTGGTACAGGTTAATTGTCACAACGAACGAGCAAGAAAGGTTGATCTGCAGCTATATATTTGAACCTCCGGGGAATCACCCGTTTTAGAAAAACGCCGAACAGAGGAGCACGAATGCTGCAAAAAGGGACCACGGCAGCTCGTAATAAAACCAGTATCAACATTGGTTCGGTTTTTCGGAGATGGTGAGAACTGAGGGATTTGAAATGTTGTAAAGGCGACGCAGAGATGGCAGGTGAGTAAGATATTTTACATATATTCAGATATTCAGCAGATAAATTGCCATATAAGTTAGCTCTAAAATTCATTGTATATTATCTATTGTGAAGGGTCATTTAATTTCACCATGGTTTTTGTAGCTATGCTGGAATTTATTTTCAAACAAATAACTGTTACCGTGTCTATTAATGGTTATAACTAGTAATATCTTCAGCCAGTCCGCTTGTGATCCTCCATCTAGCAGCTAAACTGATTATGCTAACTTATAGCTTAATAGTGAATGTTTAGTGTTTGTTTGGTTATGAGAGAACAATATTCATCCGCTGCAGAACCGAAACACAATCAGAACAATGTTCTTCTGTAAAATAAATGCAGTTTTTTTAACCGCTACAACATAGTGTACCTTCAAGTAATATTGTATTTTTTAATGCAATTTTACAGTTCAAATAATATTTTTTTAATGTAACCACAAAAATATTGCACTGCACATTGTATATATCATGTATATTATGTCACGTTCTTGGTGTACAGGGTACATTTATCAAGTATTTTGATTGCAAATAGAAGTAGGCTAATTTTCTCTGCACCTTGTTCAGTGTTGACTCGACGTGGTCCATATCAGTCCACTAAACGATTCCCTTCTGGGCACCCGGATAATCACACACTGCTTCTGTTCTCTAACCAATGCATTTATCCATATATTATTTTGGCAAATAAAATGACGTTCCTTTGGAACTGAACCCTGTTCGACCATTTGTGGCACGTCACTATAGTCTGTGCTACATGCAGCTCTTCCTCCAGGGGGCGCTCAAAGGCCACAAAGCCGTATCCTCCATTGAACCACTTTGAGGTCGGAGTTACTGGAAACATTTATTTTTATGAAAGATTAAACACTTAAATTATAATAACCACAACTACATGTAGTTGATATACAAACAAAAAATCAGTTTAGTAATCTCTGTTAAATTAATTAAAATACGTACATTTTGCTATAATCATAAACGACTGTGATTGGCCCAGTTCGACCAGCGCTGAGAGAAGTAACAGTTATCACGTAACAAAGACTTCCATGGCTAGGGGGAGAGCGGGGCACAACGTAACGCTTTTTGACTTTCTCAGTTTGTGTAAATCTACTTAGATTTATTTTTCCCACATTCATTTCCCACATGTCTAGTACAATTATGTGGTTTTGTTTTATTAATACAGTGTATACTTTTTTCTTGATTTACCCCGAAATAATGGGACAACATGCCCCATAGGTGGGGTTCATTGTAACATGTGAGGGGCACATTAACATCATCATATGACAGCTTAAAATGCTATCTGATCTAATAAAATAAAAAAATACAACTCAAACCAAAATATTTTCCTAATCAAATACAATTATTAACTTTTTCATATAAAATAATGGCATTTTTTAATAATTAAAAATAAACAAATTTTTGAGTTTGACCACAAACACACCGGAAAACACCGATTTACAGCACAGTTCAAAACAAAATAATAATGAATAGTTTCTGAACATTGACTCTCAGTCTTTATTTACATGTTTCTCAGGTTTTCTCAATAGAATTCATAAAAGTATAGAATATAATAGCATATTTCTAATAGGGGCACATTGTAACGCAGCGTTACAACATGCCCCAACTGCACAACTGGGGTTTAAACCCGGCTAGTGTTTTCTGCTAGTTAGCGAAGCATTAAAGAACTACATCAACTGTTAAACAACAGATTGGAGATTAAAATAATATCACATTTGTCTAATTTTAAATAAACAAAAAATAGAGATGAAAAATTTACTTAAAGGTACAATATGTAGGAATTTTGTAATAAAATATCCAAAAATCACTTGCACAGTGTGATATGTTTCCTGCAGTTGTGTACTTACAATATCCCAAAAGTCTCCAAAGATTTTTTTATTTCAGAGAAATTCCAATTTTAAATAAGTGGCCGTCCCAGAAAAAAATGTCGCCTGTCAATGACGCAATATCCCCGCTTTCCTCGGTTTCCGCTCGTACTGCCATAGCCATGACGTAACCATGGCGACAGACGAGGACAACTGCGTAGTGCGTAACGTTTAGCTGCACGCTGTTGTTGTTGCGTTCAATCATTATGGACCATGGCAAGCAGACTTTGGGACAAAAAAAAAAGGAGAACTAAAATGAGGATCAATATCGGCGTGGCGTTGAGCTCCACGTCCGCGACTAACTTGGAGGAACAACACCGCTCTTGCATATAGGCTACTTTATTCAGGGTTCGTACCGTACGGGTGCTTGAAATCCTTGAAAATGCTTGAATTATGATGTGTTTTCAAGGTTTGAAAAGTGCTTAAATTTTGGATAAAATGCTTGAAATTTCTTTCACAACAAATACCTATCTGACTGAATATTTCGTTTATTAAATGGCGAAATAAATCGTTTGCTGCAGCCCGAGCGTGATTGTTCCCGGCGTCCCCCGCAGCGTTGGCCTGGTTTCACACTCAACTTGATTCTATCGAATCCTGGTGCGTTTGCGTGCATCTTACGTCACCACAAACGTGCACGACGCATGATAGAAAACAGAACGCGGGTCAATATAGTGTGTTTTTTATTAATTTGGGGTTATTATGCGCAGCTGAGTGAACAACACAGGTTTACTGTGTATCGCATTTGGCTTTCTGCTGATTGCAAACGCAGGAGACAGTGGACTTAAAATAATTTGTTGGCCTGAGTCCACTCACTATGTGTGTGTGCGAATACACTGCAGACTCACTCTCGCTCGTATCCAAGGTAAATCATCAACACTATCATCCATTACATGTGTTTTATTTAACTAAATGCATCATAATCAGCTAAAACGCATGCGCAGGTCACTCTACTAAGTGCGCACCCGAGTCCGTGATTCTTTCACATTCACGCGAACCGCGGCACGATTCGGGAGCAGCCGAACTCAGAGCACCTCCTCCAGGTAGTCTTGGATTCGGTACCTGAGGCAAAATTACTAAATATGCAGCGCGAATTATATATTTCTAACTCCAAACAATTGGCCACTGAACCAGCTGATAAAATCTTCATTTGATTCGATCCGTGATTACAACTTGACACTGAAATGAACCGATCGCATTTTACTGATGCAAAAGTAACTGATACTGATGCAAATGACACGCACACTGAGAGGGAGCGCGGTGTGTCAGTGTGTACCGGCTGTGGTAAAATATTAATAATGACGCAGTTACAAGGTGTGTATAATTTAAACTGCTTAGTCAACATTAACAGTAGCTGCTGTTCGGTTTTCATACTGCTGCTCTCCTTCTAGTCACTTCTGAACTTGACACAACTGAACGTCTCTTGATTAAAGCTCCAGGTGACGGGTTGCCAGATATCACAAAAAGAGCAAAAAAAGCCCCTTAAAAAACGCAGTATAATAAGCAGACATGGCAAAAAATGTACTTGGGAACACATTTAAACATAATAGTATTGCTAATATTATCCTACCAAATTAAAAGGAAGTTACTAATTTATTATGAATAGAATAGTTCAAAATAAAATATTTAGATTATAAACTGATTGATGAGGTAAAGCAATAACATGAGATTGAAAAATTTATTCAGCAACATTTTATTTAAAGTTTAATTGCACCTATGAGTTGTATTTAATATCAGTCAGTTGGAAGTTCTTCTAAAAGTTGATGAGTGTGTTTTGTTCACTATATTTAGCTATCAAAATAGTTTACTAAATAAATTATTTGCCAAATAAAAGTCAAACCCTACTGCATGTCATTTGGATCAAATCCTCCAACAACATTTTGAAAAATAAAACCTGTGTTTTGCTTCAATTTCTGATCCTTCTGCTATTACGAGACACAATTTTGGCTGTTTTAATTGTCAATATCTCTTTTAATGTGGAAAAAAACGCTAAATAATAATTTTTACTATGTATTGGTATGTAATTTATGGTGGATAAGCTGCTGGAAAAAGCTTTAAAATGGACCTTGAAAGTGCTTGAAAAGTGCTTGAATTTGACCTTGGAAAAGGTGTACGAACCCTGTTTATTAGACAGGTGAGCAAATGTACATAAAACAAAAGGATGTATCTGTGTTGTGACCGAGATTATGGCAGTACAATTAAATACAATCGGATATGTGTTGTTAAACAATATTTAGCCATTACTTGCAAATGTTCGTTCAAATTTACTTTGAGTACGATTGGTTTGAACACGTAAATCAACACGGCATTAACGATAAACATGTAAAACTGCGCAGCATTAACCCAACAAATCATTTGACAAATAGCTGTAACAGGATAATATAGCATAACATTTCACGTTCCTTGCAGTTAATTCATTATGGTGACATAAAATATTGCGATCAGACGTACAGGCAGTGGTTAAAGTGGGATTTGGCAGGTGGGGGAACCCTCATATTTTGTGTAGGTGCAACAGGGAATATGTGAATATGTGAGTCAATGGGATGCTAACAGCAGGTGAATTTCTGCTACAATGGCGGCTCCCGCGAGACTTCAACTTCCGGCTGATGGATTACCCCCTTGGTTTCAACACAGACCCGCCCTCGCTCGTGAGCGAGCTGTCAATCATAGTCCGCGTGGACCGGCGCGGCCATTGTTGATATGCTGGAGCACTGTCTATGAGCATAATGGCGTCTAAGCGATTGTGGTGTTCTGTTCTTGGGTGTAATAACGAACACAGTCATTTTGATGTACCTAAATCCAAACCGCTGAAGACGCAGTGGCTGAGTTTGTTTTCGAAGGGAATATTCCCCACGAGCAACGCCAATGCTCTCATGTTTGCGCGAATCATTTCACACACCAGACTGCTTTATAAAGGAGGATCAGTATAAAGCTGGTTTTGCTAAGAAGCTGCTCATGAATAAAGGATCAGTACCAGATATTCGTGTTCCTGCTGAACCTCCAGAAGAACTGAAGTGAGTGTAACGTTTTATTAAACTTTATATTAATATTTATATTAATCTTTGCAAATCGCTAGCTGCGCGCTTCACAATGAATGCGTCTAAGGTTTACACTCAGGGTACATTACGGCATGTTTTCTATGTACGACGTTCTCAATATAATTCATAATCCCACGTTTATAATGAACAACGCGTTATGGTTATTGTGTTATTGTGTTACAAACGGTGTACGCACAGAACAGAGAGGCGGGGTGAGCAAAGCTCATTATCATTTAAAGTCATATGCACTGAAACGGCGTGCTGAAAACAAAGCTGTTTTTGACCAGGTAAAATAAGTGTTTTCTTACAATACTAATGAGAATTTTTAATTAAAGTATATTACAAACTTTTAAGTTAGACCCTAAAGAATCATATTAGCTTGTACAAGAATGGCATTATATGACCCCTTTAAGACTTTTGAAGGCCAAAAAAAAGGATAATAATAGCTTTAAACCCATGTCAGTGGGCATTAGATTATTTTGTCAATACCTCTCTCCTCATCTATCTTTCTTTTTCTCTCAGTCTCCTTATCCTGCCCTATTTCTTCCGCTCCTAAAGCTGAACTTTGACTGATAGTCTTTTCATTTTAGTCTGTGTCAGTGAAGAAAGTACACATATTAACTGATATTTATGTTTTATGATTCATTTTCTTAAACAAGTTAATTTACTCAAGGCTACCAGGCAGTGGTGTAGTCTAGTTTTTTGTAGTGAGTATACTGTGATATACCCCTCCCCCCGATACACTGTAAAACTTGCCACCCATTTTCTAGTGTTTAGTGTTAATTGTCATCAAACTCAGCCAGTAAAGAGCTGCATTTAGCCTTAGATGTTATATGAATATGGTCCCAGGTTTTGTCATTTAACTTTTTTTTTTTTACATTATAAGCACAAATACAAATGTACTTTTTAAAAAGTGTTTTTTCCCCCCCCAAAACACCAGTTTAAATTAAAACATGTATAAAAACTTTGTGATATTCCTTTAAAATAATTTTTTAATAGATTTGATTATTATTATTTTAAAAAGTACATCTTACTATGCAATTTCTTTCATAATTTCTTCGAGTTACTTTCTTTCTCTCTACAAACTTTTATTTTGGTGGGTTGTCATAAAGACATTTGAGTTTCTGTGTGTTTTAATAAACTATTATTATTATTATTAGGCCTACTTGAATTATGCTCTACTGTGCAATAGTAATATATTTCTGTTATATTTTCTTCAAGTTATACAAAACTTTTATTTTGACAGGTTGTCATCAAATACTTTAAAGTTTGTGAGTGTATATGATACGAATGAATGAATGAAAGTTCTGTCACAAAACGATGTTACGAATCATCGCGCTTTTTTAAGTGGGTATACGGAAATCCTTCACGTTTCCTAGTGGGTATACGGAAATCCAACAGAAACGCCACCGTGGCGGCTGCGTCGCGTTTTCTGTGTCTTTGCACACCAGAAACGTGTCTGACGCGGCGTTGCTAATGCTAGGTGATACAGGGAGGACGTATTGTGGAAGCCCTACATGCTACTTCATGTTAAGCATAAATATAAAGCCTACGGATAAAGACACTGTCAGCAGTATTGACAGCAAAATGGACTAGGCCTACATAATATTTATTTTTAAATTATATGTATATCTGAATTTATGTCAAAACCTAGACTTTCAACCATCAAAATGTAATTTATTAATATGTATTCGTGTACAAAATAACATATAAACATCTTTTCCTATTCTATTTTGTCTGGAAACGCTTCCAACACGCTTGCGTGTCGCGTGAAAAATAGGCGTCGGTTCTATTTCTAGCATGCACGCGTTTTCTGCGCGGCTCGAACCGCGCCCGAGACGCCCGTGTCACGCAGGCAGTGTGCAAGCTGTAACCTGTTAACATGGGAGCCGAAATAAAAACGGACACGCCACGCAGCTGAGACGCGCACGCCACGCTATGGAAAGCCTTTAGGGCCAAAAACACGCGAATTTTAACGCGTATTTCACGCGTATTTCACGTGTAAAATACACGTATTTTACACGTGAAATACGCGTTGATTATGTCACGCGTATTTCACGCGTATTTCACGTGTAAAATACACGTAAAATACGCGTGAAATACGCGTGACATAATCAACGCGTATTTCACGTGTAAAATACGCGTATTTTACGTGTATTTTACACGTGAAATACGCGTGAAATACGCGTTAAAAATCAGTATGAACGGGTCCGTGTCATTGGCTGCTGAAGACTTGGGTCTAACCATTTGTGTGAGCTTAGAGGGGTGTACCTTTCATAGACTAGGCTACCACCAGTTTACATTCTATAGATCAGCTTATTCAGGTTTTTTGTATAACCTATATGAATAATATATTTAAATAGCAGTTTTATGACAATTAATTTTTTTTATGACAATTAATTTTATGACAATTTAGATAAAAATAAAATTAACTTGTTTTTCTCCACTCATGCCTTTTTGTAAATAAACACATTAGTGGACATTCTAGCTTTAACATCAAAGCATTAACGTGTGTGGGGAAATCAGTTACAGTGGAGGTAACCAATGCAGGTTTATGATCACTGCAGGTTTAAGATACAGACCACTGTAATCAATATCTGTCTTTGGAAAACAACGTGAGCTTTTGTTGTGCTTACATTTACAGCTATAGCAAGCAGGGGGCGCTTTTTCAAAACCTTTTTGTTCTGAAATTGGGCACTCAGACAAACTGTAATTAGGTATACAGGTATCAATTTAAAGGAATTTAATGACTTAAAGTATTTAAATATGTTATTTAAGGCTTTCAGGATTAGAATGGGAGCTTGTGCTCAGGTCAGGACAGGTATAAGAACTTGATTTGGCTTTCCTGACAGCAGAAGTATTTTACTGCTACCAAAATTAAATATCCTCCTATTTCGTTTTTTCTTTTTCTTCGTTTTCTTGTGTAGCCCAAAGAAAATAGATAGATTGCATTTTTATGAACAAATATTTTTACCAAGATTGCCCCCTTTTGCATATTAGTACATTTACATATTATTATTATTATTATAACAGGGACAATGGACAGTAAAGAACTGTCCCAGAATTAGCTACAGAGCTAAATTTCATCTGCAGTCCCTGGCATTTGGCAGATGCTTTTATCCTAAGTGCCTTACATTGCATTTCAATGTACACATTTACGTTCTTATCAGTTCTTGCTTTCCCTGGGAATCGAACCCTTGCATGAATTTTGCAAGCGCTAACATTCTACTGTTTGAGCTACAGGAAAAGTAGGAATTTATCTGTAAAACAAATCAACCCAACTCAAGATTTCTAATATTAAAAGTTAACATTTGATTGTGGAAAAGTTTACAGCTGTGGTTCTTGATCAATGCAATTGTAATGAATATCTGTTAAAACAACATAACCTTGCTTGCAGGGACCAAATTACAGAAACGTCCTATCTTAAAGGTATTGTTCACTCAATTTAAAATTCTGTCTTCATTAACTCACCCTCATGTTGTTTCAAACATGCATGAGCCTCTTTGAATGTTTGGTTACTAATATTTGAAGATTATTGGTAACCAAACATTGCTGGTCCCCATTGACTTCCATAATATTTTTTTCCATAGTATGGAAGTTCCACACAAGGAAGAAACTTTGGAACAACATAAGGGTGTAAATGGGTGAACTATCCCTTTAAGCCCCAAGTTATAATCTGACAAGTTCAGTGTTTTAAAATGGTTCCAAAATGAAATCACAGTGGTTACTTAAGACAAGATATTACTCTGACTGAAGTTGTTTCTGCAATACAGAAACCAGGTCATAATTTCAAGTCCTCCCTCAGTGTCATATATTATTAACTAATATTCAGGGCAATTTGTACTTACCTCAGACTTGTCAGCAGCTTAATATCCTTTTATCTTAGCTCCATATCCTTTATATCTTTAAACATACAATGCTTTAATAGTACAATAATACAAATGCAATAAATTAAACTGTGCAATACTCAAATCTATATTTTCTACTGTTTAGTTTCGTAAGTAGAGTATATGTACAAGTAATCTTAATTTTTAAGATTTCACATACGCTTTTATTTCTTTTCTTAAATGTGAGCAATGGTGACATGACCAATTTAAACCTGGGATCAATAAATTATATCTATTATGCAATTTATTTTCCACAAATGTGATGCATCAGGTTTCAAATATAAATAAATACTGTCTATGTTATAAGGCTTATGTTATGGAGTCTTCACCTCATTCAGCACCAAATAAAATCAGTCAACCATCCATTAACATTTATATTAGGGCTGCACGATTAATCGCAATAAAACCGCACGCAATTGTACAAAGGCTGCGATATTTTCTGTGCAGCTTTTAAGTGCAGTGTGGCTGACCGGTAGTAAATGCTGCTCCATTTGAACACCAAAGGGCGCTCTCACACAGACACGATAAATATGCCCCGCCGCAGAAGTAGATAACGCACATCATTCAAGGAAATCCCTATCACTGTCGCTGAATAAACAGAAGATTGAAATGCTTTGACTTATTAAACATGACTTATAAATACACGACTGCCTTATTCTGTGTAAGAAGCCACATCATATCACAAATTATGCTCAACTGTCTTTATGAAGTGAGTTTGGAGTAAATTCATGTTATTAAATGTTGTCTTTTGTTGGACAAGAGAAGCATAAATGCTTCTCATGGTTGGAAAGATGTTTGACGCATGTTGCTTTTTCAAATGCATGTTATAAGAGACTCAGTGCTTTCAGAGTGAGCAGCATTTACTGAGCCGTGCTTCACTGACAAGCTGCGCATAAAAGATAATTGCAGCCTTTGCGATTTCAAAATCGTGGGATTATATGTAAATTGCGATTAATCGTGCAGCCCTAATATATCCACCTTTTTCTGCGCCCATTTTATTTCCCATGATTCATAGTGGGTTCAACTGACTAAACGGTTTTCTACTTCCTGTTGAAGTATTTGTTTACATAGAATGCTAGCACTCTAGTCCAGACCAATCATCCATAATGAATGATATATTATATAGATCAGTGGTCCAGACATTAGAAAAATATCAGTCGGCACATGCGTTTTATATTCACAGACATGACCGTTCTGAAAGCGACTTTAAAACTTTCACAGAGATCTTAAAGAGAAAACACAAAGAAACCTTTCTTTAAAGTGAATTATTTGTTTTTTATTATTTGTATCTTAATTTCAATCAATGTTTCATCAACCAATTGCCTGGTTTTAATAAATAAGAAGTATATAGTAAACAATAGATGATCATGAGGCGGCATCAGCGCGCAAACTGGACTTTGGTCTCATGAATGAAACTCGGCATAACGTTATGCCTAACCTCACAGGCCTGAGAAATATATAGACTGTGCATTTTTGAAAGCAGAGGTAGACAGTAGTCAAAGGACTAACCAGCCTAACCTTTTAGAACTGTTATTCTGCAGCAGTCGGGGTGATAGAGACTGTCAGATGTTCATGTATTGCTGGATTAGGGAGATCGTGCAGTCATGCATCAGCTATCCTTTGGAAGTTATGAAGAAAAGAAAAACGTTTATTTTGTTTTTATCTGCGATTTAATAAAAAATAACGTGATCAGATCACATTTGATGAATGTTTTTTCGATTTAGTTTAGCGATGTGGGGATGAGACAATCTAAAACACATGGCAAAAAAGCATAGACCAGACTCGAACCGGAAGTTGGCAACCGGAGTCGTCGTCATGGCAGCGCGCATTGTTTAGAGCAGAATAAGGTAGGTGGATATATACACTTTTAAAAAAAATTTTTTTTTATAATAGAACCAAATCAAAAGCAATCTACTGTTGCAGAATATTAATTACAGTTTGAAGTGCATCAATAGCCGGACTACCAACTGGTCCTGCAAGAATGTCCACATCCTGCAGTTGTTGCATCTGTGCCTGGGTTGGACTGAATTGATTAGTAGGAACAGTTACAACTTCCTGCCAATCCACAGCAGGAATTGCACCATCTTGAGCAGGGCTGGGTCCAAAAATCTCTGCCATGGCAGTGAGAGAAGACGTTTGCCTCTGAAGACATCCTCTGACAAACATCTGATATGGTGTGTGGTGACCAGCAGTGCGCAAGCCATGATTGTTCCACTGTTCCCTGAAAACCTCCAAGTCCCGGTTAATCCGCGGAAGGTACACAAAATGCAGTGCCCACATGTGTAGCTCGTTGTTGCAGTCAAAGACTCCATCACTTTCAAGAAATGAGAAAAGCTGGTGGTACACATTAGTCATACCCCGCCAAAGATCTCCCCAAAGTCTCTCGATCCTCTGGTTGTGGACACTTCTACCACGGATGGCACTTCCTCTTTCAGACCCACGATAAATGTTCATAAACAAACAAACGGTATTGTTTTCTCCACCGTGGTCACATCTAACTCGAGATGGAACACCATACCTCGCTGTGGCTTGAACAAACTGGTCAAACACTGTGCCAGCCCTGTTGTTGTCAGAAGCTTGCAAAAATACAACCAGTCTGCTGAAGCCACAGATTCCACCGTGGATCACTATTCTCCACCTAAAGATTAAACAAAACTGTTATTTGTCTTCTGTGTTAGGATTAAATAAATTAATTTAGGCTTCTATGATTACACATGGCAAAAACTTTTGCTTTTCTTACTTTGATTACTTTTACATTTCTACTTAATGTAACGTCACTGAATCAATTTCAATACTTTATACCAACAGAAACATCAATTACAAGTGCCATAACAGGAGGATATTAGACACCTTAATTTATAAAAGCCATTTACAGCTCAAAGGCAAAGATTAAAATAAATAACATTATCTTGTGTTGTGCCTGTGCAGGATCTGTGTTTGGTTATTCTGATCTTATCATGGTTAATCAGATCCACCAGTCACTCACACTGGTGAAAGTTTTTCACATTTGCACAAATGTGATTGCATAATTTCCAGTACGCTCTACCGTGCTATATCGATCGATTTATCATCCACATCTGATGGATCTAACATACCTGATCAGCTTGTGGTTCCCATCTATGTGCCACAGAGAGTTGGGACCTGCAACACTGTAGGTTCTCCGGTGCAGTCGGTGAGATAGTGCTCTCTGTGCAGCTCCAGCTGGATTCACTCGGATCAAACTCTCTCTCACTCTCCTCCTCTGCACTCGAACACCCATAGCAGCTAGTCTTGCCCGAACAGCATTAGATCCGAGCTGTTCATTTTCTCCAACCAACTGCCGAACCACTTCATCAAGTTCCGAGTCCGAAAGGTGTGCATACCTCATGATATCGGACAAGTTGAACAGCCTAGAATTTAAAGAACTTCATTTCCATGTATTTGCATTTCACTGAACATGACCATGTTACAAAAACAAATTCTGATGATAACAGCAGCAAAAATAACAATTGCCGCATCATTAATAACTACACCTTGAAAATAAACAGTTTGACAAATTACAACAGTTTCTGTTGTGGTGTGATTTCAAAGACCACAGTGAAAAAACACATTTGACTTAATAGTAAAATGTGTTAACCTCAAGACACCATTTTAATCTAGTTTTCTCAGAAGTAAACTAAGCCACATACACTGGATTTGAATGTAAACAATACGGCCATTGGTTTTCATGCTGAAAATCATCCAACTTTGTCACCTAAATAGCATGTCTGGCTTGCACATTTGTCCTAATTGATTTGTTATTTTAAGTTTATTTGTTAACAGTATTAAGATCAAATACAGATTCCATATAACATGATAGTTAAATTAGATTCTGCTTTATTAAAAATAAGTTAATTTACTGCTGGCAATCTAATAAAAATTCACAGACAAACATGACTGGGCAGATGCCAGTAAAACAAAGAAAGCACACTTGTTCTATTACATGGATACGAATCTATCAGACAGACTATGTCAAAGCAAGTGACATCCTCTTTCTGGTCTCCTTGGAGAACAGATTTGCCAAAGATAATTTGAAGTTATAAATGCCCACTGCACCTTAATACGAGCAGAGTCTACCTATTTCTCTAAACATAAAAAAAAAAAAAAACTTTTCAAAAAATGTACCCTGCAATATGAGGAAAAGTTATTGCGTGTGTATGGAACTGTTGTTTTTACAGTACCTAAGTCTCCGTTTAACTGTTCTGACTGATACATCCAGTACTTCAGCAATCTGGGAAGCTGTAAATCCACATGAGAGCAGGAATCGCAGCTGTTCTTCGGTGATACAGTAGCTGGATCGCCCAAAATCACCGGCCTGGACCAATGGGGCTTGATACCCAAAGGTACCTAATGTTGTCAAAATACATTTAATGACAAGAAATTAACTAAAATCCATTCATGTCAGCCATTATCCAAATATCTGAATGAAAATAGTCTATCCCTGCATCTGAAATCACATACTGTGATAGTATGTATACATACTGAATTAGACTCATCTACCCTTAAAACAGTACATTCTATATAGTATGTGTGGGTGCAGTATGAATACATTTCAGACATGCTACATCCACCATGTTCTCATTGTCATGCGACCCATATGCTCTTTGACCGATAACGTATTATTAATAACATCTTACAAAATAAGGTACTTGGGCGTTGTCAAACAAGCAATTTAATCACAACTTCTTACCTTTATAACTTATGCTTAAAGTCCCAAACGTCTACAGTTTTCAGCTATTTTTATTTTCTTCACTTCACTTTTGGACTGGATTTAATAAGACACATGGATTATTTTAAGTTTAATTTGGATTTTTGTTTTATAACTTGCAATAAAACCACTCCCAATGTGCATTTACTTAACGGGATAGTTCTTGTGTTAAGCAGAAAAAAGTCATACAGAGTTTGACTGACATGATGATGAATAAATTATGAAAATTAAAGTTTTACTGACTGGTAAGAAATGGCCCACTATATGAATCAAAGTCAGTACCTTCTTCCGTTGACAAAGCTGTTTGCACAAGTTGAATAAATTCGCTCACTAATGGGAGAAGTTCATCAGCATCATTAAGATGGAGAATCCTCCCACCTGCCCAACTTAAGCTCCTCTCAAGGGTTTCCAGTCTAGGGAATTAGCACAACACAATGGGACACTTCCATACAAACAAATCTGAATATTACATCTAAAATTCACATTTTTTATGAATGAAGCATTTACATATCGCGCTTTCATGTGTAGGCTACTAGCCTGGCTGTCCCCAAAGCGGCAAGCGCTTTACAATCTTCATGTGTAGATGATGCGACAGCGCTACCGAACAACGTCGCCAGTGCGCTCATTGCACTCACAACAGCTTTCTTTTATGGGAATGTAAAATTTACAATCTCTATCAATTTAAGCAACACTGCGAACAGGAAGAGTGGTTATAACTCCAAACTTAATTGTTACAAGACCTTAGGTTGTAGTGTACAAGTGCAGACAACCCGTTCAGTTCAGTTCCTACCGCCCGATGTATTTACAATTAATAACGTTAGCCTAATTCTATATGTTTCGGTGTGTGCGGTCGAGTGTCAACATGTGAGAATTTGGCAGGGGGTCACACACACAACCTGTTCGCAAGAAAAAGTGAGGGGAGCCTACGGTACAGATTAAAATGGAGACTATCTGCCCACTTGGAGCACTGGAATTGCGTGATAAAAACTCGTTAAACTATCGAAGCTTGATTCCACCACTAGCCCAAATAAAAAACAACTACTTTTCGATCTCGTAACTTTGACTTAACACGCAATTGTGAGTTTATCCCAGAATTCTGAAGGGAAACTCGCAATGGCGGGAAAAAATTTAAAAGGTCGCAATTACCTTTTTTATTTATTAGCGGAATCAAGCTTCCATGCTTTTATCATTAATTATGCCTAACGATGCTTAAAGCATTCATTCTCTCGGAGTCGAACGTAAAATATTTGTATAGTTACCTTACAAGCACCGGCCGTAGGACATCACTGGATACATTATCCGTGAGGAAAATTCTGGCACTTTGTGCATATGTAGTTTTACAGTGATCTAGAAAAGTTGCAAGAGCCATCTTCGCTTCTAAACCCCACTGCTTTAAATGAAACTAATCAATCACAGACTGTCAACTTCTTTTGATTTGATTGGCAACCAACTAAAAAGGTGCATTACCGCCTCCTCTAGCTAAATATAGGTCACTGCAGGACAGTAATAGGAGTTACCAGATCAGTGGGCCCTATTTTTTAAAGTCTATGGTGAGATCTTAAAGGGATAGTTCACCCAAAAATGAAAATTCTTTCATCATTTACTCACCCTCAAGTTGTTCCAAACCTCTATGTGTTTATTTGTTCTGCTGAACACAAAGGAAGATATTTGAAAGAATGTTTTAATCAAACAGATCTCGGTCCCCATTGACTTCCATAGTAGGAAAAAATACATACTATGGTAGTCAATGGGGATCGAGATCTGTTTGGTTACAAACATTCTTGCAAATATCTTCCTTTGTGTTCAGCAGAACAAAGAAACTCATAAAGGTTTGGAACAACTTGAACATAACATTATGTTGCAAATAAAGACAAATTTTATATAAAACATTTTTTAAACATGGGTTATCAAGGTTTCCAACTTTCACGCTTTCAGGATCTGTCTCGCGCTCACACTCTGCCCAAGTAAATCTGTCCAAGTCCAAGTGTTCACATTTTGTAAGTGTTAATATTTTATTTCTTTATGAATTATTACTTCTTTATTGAATTATGTTGAACAAATTTAAAGGACAATTTCGTCCAATGAACCTAGGAGTAAATAACACACGTGTACCGAGTCGACAGTTCTCTGGGATGCGTTTTCATGATAATCGAATGTACCCAGTTTTATCATTAGTTTTAGTTTAACCACAGATTCTCTTATAACGCTAGTGTATGGGGCATCGAACAAGTAAAAATCACTAGTTAATACCACGAACAAGGCTCAAAATAGCCCAACACTAACACAGAAG
The DNA here is from genome assembly GCA_030578255.1 of Tiaroga cobitis. Taxonomy (NCBI): domain Eukaryota; kingdom Metazoa; phylum Chordata; class Actinopteri; order Cypriniformes; family Leuciscidae; genus Tiaroga; species Tiaroga cobitis. The sequence continues at coordinate 39,704,308 of CM060607.1, read as the reverse complement.
CATAACAAGGGTTCCTACCTGCAAACCGAAGCATTGAGAACTTTGTAAGTGTACAGACGTTTTATTTTTACTTATTCGATGCCCCATACACTAGCGTTATAAGATAATCTGTGGTTAAACTAAAACTAATGATAAAACTGGGTACATTCGATTATCATGAAAACGCATTCCAGAGAACTATCGACTCGGTACACGTGTGTTATTTACCCCTAGGTTAATTTTTGGCTGGAATTGTCCTTTAAGCCAAAAAAAAAAAAAAAAAGAAAGCTAAACTTTGAATAACACTTCTTCATTTGATAACCTTCCCCTTTATATTCGACATCAATAGACTTATAGATTATATAGACAAGACATCGAATAAAATAAGGAAAAAAAGTTCAGAACCTGTTCTGTTTGTTTTGCGAGCGTTCAAACTCCATTCAGTCCAAATACAGTATGGATTAAATGGTAACTTAAGCCAGTCCAAAAGTGGGAGCTTGAATAATACCCTCACACATGTACTTGGTGAACACCTCATAGGTGTTATGGATGGGCAGTTTAAGATTTACAAGGCAAGTATTGGCCTCTGGGTACTTCCGCCCTGTCTCGTGATTGAAATTCAGCGTTGGCGTCGGAGAAAAACCAAGTGCTGGTATTCTGTCAGCTCCAGAGGTGAACACCAACAGTTGGTCAAGTGTTATCTCAAACACACCATCTATAAAATAGTAAGGAAAATAAAATTAATAGCATGCGTGATAAGCAGGGTTGTGCAAAATTCAGAGTAGTAAAATACAGTAAAATACTGTTACTCAGCAAATCATTAATTTACCTTCAATATCTAAAAGGAAGTCTCTCCAGAATCCTTCCACTTTTGTTTCCAGTTGCCACCAATTGCTTCCAGGAGGGGATAGTTCCACTTGAAACAAAGAGATCAAGTCGGTAGCTTTTAGAGGCCTCTCTGATTCACAGAATGCGGTCTTGAAGATGCTGTGATGAATTCTCATCATATCCAAAAGGCCAAGTGTGCTAAGCCCTTCAGCAAGTCTGTAAAAGAAAACAAAGAAAAATCCCAAAATAAACCGTATGCTTTTACACAAAGAATGTGTCCTTTTAGAAAACATGTTCACGAAAAAATCATGTTACCCCAGCACACCCAAGTGATGAGAACCAAGCAACTGCCGTAAGTTAAGTGAATCAGAAGTACCATTCTCAATTGGCCATCATTATATACAGTGAAGCAATCTTGCCCCAACAGTGCCAGTCAACCCCTGGCCCAACATTTTTTCAAACAGGAGCAAGTGCACCATTTTAAATTACCGGTGTAGCAGTAGGTAGGTGTGCTCTTCAGCAAGAAAAACAAAAACAAAAAACAGCTCACCCAAGTATTTTCCTTACAAAAAAAGGGGGGAAATCTGCTCCAACCACGTTGGTACTGTCATGAACAAAATTAAGGATTTGAAAACAAAATCCAAGTTGCAATTTGTATTAACCATTACAAATGAACTGTGGAAGTGCACAAATTAAAATGACAAAATATATATAAAAACAAAACTACATAAAATATACACACTTACTGTTGTAAGGCTTCTTTAGTCCTTCCTTCCACATAGAAAGTAATGGCTGCCTGAACTAGCTGGTCCCGTTCCTCCATGGTGGTGATATGCCCCAGGGACCCCAACAAGGACAGGCTTTCTGCAGCTTCCATAATAGCATCTCTAGCTGCTGTTATATCTCCTGCATCACTGATCTTTGTCATGTACAGTTTATTAGTAGAAGCAGGCATTTGTGATACCTTCACCATTGGTTTGAATAATTAAGAAATGTATGTCATACCTTTTTTAATTTCCACTGTAAATCCAGATCTGCGATTTCTTCAAGAGTGGGTGGTGATGATGGTATAGAGCACAGGTTTTGGTAAAGCCTCTCAGAAAAGAAAGAAGGAAACAATCCTCCATGTACGAGTGCCACCGCAATCATTATTCCATATACTCTGTACAGACCTCGCTGTAATGCTGCAAAAATTAAAGTGTTGAAAAACAGAACAAAGATTTTTTTTTATCAGTAAAACTGTGGGAACTGGGAAGTATTTTGAATAAGACAATTATACATTCAAAACTACATTTTAAAACAAAGGCATAAATATAATTTTAGTTTGTTAAAAGACCAAGTTAAACAAGGAGAAAATATGAATACTAACCACGGCTATCCAGAGACAAATTCTTTTTGTTCTGTGACCCTGTGAAAAGAGAGCTTTCCTTGAGCGCTATCATAAGGAGTCTGAAGAATTCCCGTTGAGGCCCACCCTCATCCACTGCACCCTCTGCTTGATTGAAGTCATCCATAAATACAACACTTAATTTGGCCTCTGGGGTAAAACCTCTCCTCGCGAAAGCACGCACAGCACCATCCATTACGTTTTGTCTGCATACATTAATCATGTTGCTGCTGGGCGTCTCTCCAATAAAGACTTTCGATACTAGGGTGGCCAGTAATGTTTTCAGATCGGGTCTAGAACAATAAAACATAACAGTAAATTGAAATTCTAAACAAAAAATAGACAGTTATGCTCATAAGCAGTAGCAGCTAATAAAACATATAGCAGGTGGGGCTTTCCAACATCCAAAACAGATGACCTAGCATATTGAATTTATATGCAGCACCCAAATGGCCTGCCAGCAAATATTTACAGTACATTAATAATCAAGTAGGAAACTTCCACTTACTCGTTATTGTCATTGACATGAGTAAAATCTGATGAGCCAACAGTTATATCCAAGTGGTCAGATGCGTTGTCATGCATGTTCTCCTCAGGAACCAGTGTGTCCTGACAGAGCAATTTTTTAAAAACCAAAGTAAACTCCTAAATAGCATTTAATAAGGTTTTGAATTTCATAGTTATACGAGTCTCACATCAATGTCTGTGATGTCAATTACATCATCCCAGGTTACAAAAACAGTGCAGGATTCATTGATGTAATCAATTATTCTGCCTGTTGTCGTACTCCTTACTGGTGGCAACCTGGCCCTCTGGATGGAGAACACCTCTGTTGCCATCTCATCCGAGCCGACAAAGTCAAATAGGTCCTTAAAAAAATAAATACACAAGATATTAAAGTCGACATGAAATCAAATTTACTATTCATATTTTTAAATGTAATTTTGTTGTGTTTAGTATAAATGATTTATCTGTGAACTTAACTTTTTTTTTAAATGTACTCTTATAATCTTTAATCAAATACGTTATCCTTCCCTCCCCCCTCGAAACGACTTCTCTTCCTGTCATGTGCTATGGCACGAGGGCGTGGCCACTCCCCTCAAACTGTTATAATGCCTTCCAGTCCACTTTTAGACACGCACTTGCGAACTTCCCTAAGCACTTCCCCTCGGAGCAATCCCTGCCGCCATTTTGAAGTGCGCAAAGTTTATATGGTCAGACCCTCATTCCCTCGATTTTGACCGAGGGAGTGAGTCTACTTCATATATACACTTCAGGCAGCTCCATATACCACAATGCAACACGATTGTGACGTCACCACAGATCTCGTCTAATCACCACCACCACAAACAAATTTAAAACTACCCAAACACATCCTATATGCTACATGCTATATACATTTGGATGCTGCATTAAACAAATTCTTAAACAGAAATAATAATTCAACTCCATAGCTGATTCCAAGTGATCAAGGGCTTAGGACGTTCCAGTTCAGCCCATTGCAGTTTATTCCAGTAGTGGCACTTGTGCAACGTAAGCAATGACGTAGACAAGACGGAGAGAAGTTAGCGAGTGAAGGCAGGACACCGTAATCTATTTCTTAAGTCGTGACGAGAAACCGCTATATCACGTAACGTTAGTGTGGACGAATATAAACGAGTGTGACATACACATGATCAAAGCTTATTAGTTTCTGTTACTGGTGAGTATCAATACTCATAGATGACAAATACTAGCTTTGCTATTGCCTAGTACATGATAATAATAATAATAATAATATGTAGGCTACGTTACAATATTATGATCTGAGCACAGTGTTACATATCGTTAAAGGAGCCGTATGTAAGATTGTGGCCAAAACTGGTACTGCAATCACTTTCAAATTACTGTAGAGCAGTGTATGAAATCATGTTGAAATGAACATGATTTCTTAATATCTAGTGACATACCAGGGCCATTTTTATGATTTGCTCGCAGCACCTTAGGTAAACTAGGAATAATGGTATGAAGTATTCTGATATCTGAACCGTTTCTAAATACCTGAATTGGATGTATGAGGTAAAATCTTCTCCTAACGATATGGCCATCAGGATATTTTACTTGGAGTGGGATGCCATCCTGTGGCTCAACCAGACTGCTCAAATTGAGACGCCTTCTTTCCAAAGCCTGGCAAGAAAGCACAGTAAAATATATCAGTCTATAGCCCTATTAGGACGGGACTAGTTTAACATGGAGGTGGGGTAATGTAATTTTACCCCAGGATGTCTGTAATAATAATAATGGACAATTTGCAAGGGATAAGATATCTTAGTAAAACTAGCAGAAGTGGGAGGAGTAACTCGATTTACACACCGCTGTCACCTCCCTTTCATCATGTGTGTATAACATTGCTTTCTGATATCATGTTGTGCGCAAACACACATATAACCTATATTTGTAGCCTATACATAAAACAGTTGGGTCCAGTCGGATATATTAAATAAACTCAGATTGTATTATGTTGGTAATAATCTTTTGTTTAATGCTAAAAAAGTGCTTTTGAGCTTCTTTTTGATCTGAATGGTGCGAGTAAAACACTTGAGTTTTGCCACAGACTTGTCCCACTGCCTAGAAGCAACAATGCTTTTTCAAGCACCTCCATATTTGAGAAACCGTGGAAAACTACTTTTAAACAGGAAATAATGAAATATGTACGTACATATTTACAGTTGGTCTATTTGCACAGGATTTGTATTACCTGAGGTTATTTTTTCTGACCTTTTTACTGAAGGTAAAAGTCACCCTAATCTTTACTGACATTAATGATTACTGAGATGCGCATTCGGACCGACTAAAATCATAGAGAAGCTCTGCTAAATATTACTTTACCCCACCTCTCCATGTTAAACTAGTCCCAGACGAATAGGGCTTATAATTGGTTAAATTTAAACAACAAATGAGTCGCATGCCTCTTTGCGTCTGTCCTCCATATCTGCTTCTCTGCGTTGTGCCTGGTCCTGTGGGTGAGTTAAAAAAATGGCCAAATTCACATGCAAACACATGAATTAATGTATAAACAAATAGAAAAAAAAAAGTTATAAATATGTACTGTAATTGCTTACTCTGTCTTGGTCAGCTCGCAGACTTGAAAGGTATTCCTCGTCTTGACTTGCACGAAGTGCACGCCACTCATGCAAATCCTACAAGCAACATTAAGAATATAGGAGCATTCAGTTAACTTGATTTACATTAATCTTCAATATTTTATACATTTTAATAGCCCCTAGTATTAAACTAAGATTAATAAAATTACATCGGCAGCATCATTTTCTATTTCCATCTCTGTATCATGGGATGATTTTACAAGTTGCACATGAATGAGTGTAAAGTGTTATATTGCAATGTCCACTGATTATCTTTGTATTTCGAAGTAAAATTGGTTTCGATGTTAAGTAATTTCCATATATAATACGTTTTTATTAAATTAATTTGATAGTAACTCTATATCCCATGCTGATAAACTTACATCCCTCTCAGTAGTACTAGGCCCCAGGGAGTCTGGGGTATCGGCCATCTCCAGGGAGTCTGATGTATTGACCACCTCGGCCATCTCCAGGGAGTCTGGGGTATTGACATCCTTCAAAATACCAGCACAATACACAATTTGCTGGTAAATGACAGAATATTATATGATGCAAGTACACAATAAATCGATAAACAGGTTTTGCCTACATTTTGGTCCAGGCTTTGGCCAGAGTCGCTGCCTTCATCCTAACAAACCATAACAAAATTTAACATTTCATCATCTGAATGTTGTTCATTGCAAATCCGTAAGCTAGTTTAAAAAAAAAAAAAAAATCATTACATGACACTCTTCTTGCTGTTCTTCAGCCTGGTCTTCCAAACGCTCCTTTAAGTAGTAGAGAATAAAGGGGTAATTAAATGTAAAAAAAAAAAAAAGAAATCCTTTGATTGGAACATTGAACAACATTTTGATTGTCTTTTAAACAACTGAGAAGATAAAAATACATTTTACAAAAATCCTAAAGGTCAAATTTATATAAAGACATCTCAAGATCACTCATAACCAAAATCAACAGTTATAGACAACATTATATATATAAAAAATAAGATATATATATATATATATATATATATATATATTAGGGGTGTAACGATGCACGTATTCGTATTGAACCGTTCGGTACGAGGCTTTCGGTTCGGTTTTCGGTACGCATTTTTAAACCGAACGGTTCGTTGGACCATTTTTCCTGCCGACCAAAATTTCGTTATTTCAAATGTAGGCGTGTCACGCGTGGCAAGTGCGCTCATAATGTAGAGACGCTGGCGTGACCACAACATTGCCCAACATCAAATGGCAAATGTAATGTAAGCGGAACGAAACTGAGCTACTGGTTATTGTGTGTTTGACGGACCGTTTATCAGTCTGGACGAATGCAGCGCGAGCCGATCTTAATCAAGCAGCACTGTTACTACCAAGGGGGTAATCCATCGACCGGAAGTTGAAGCCGGCCGGGTGCCGCCATGTTGTAGCAGAACTTCACTTGCGTTAGCATTTCCATTGACTCCCATTCATTTTGGCGTCACTTTGACAGCGAATAACTTTACATCTGAGGCGTTTAAAGACTCCATTTGTCCATTATTTATTTCTAAAGAAACACGACAATGTATAAAGGGCTCCATTACCTTCTATGTTACACTATGGCCCCGTAGAAACAGTTTTAGTAAAAATAGGCTAACGATTGCGTCATAACCACTCGACTCTGTCGCGCTGTACAGAAATGACCGTACAGACAGGAGGAGAAGCTCGCAGGCAATCGGGGGGACATCCCGTCAAGGGAGAAGCCCATAGATAATGAGTCCATAAAAGCAACGGAATACATACTCCTGCTCACTCACGATAAAGGACTCTTTGCTCAAGTTCCCCGTCTCTGCCAGATTAACGTTGGCAGTTTTCACGCACAGCTACTAGAAGATTAACGTCTGTCAGACAGGTTGCTCACGTCATCAAGCTTAGTTTGAGTCGGTTTGAGTCTGCGCGTCAGGAACGGAAGTTCTCAAAAATCGCTAAAAGTGGGCTTCAACTGTCTCAACTGAGCTCCAATGAGATCGCTCTGTCCATTTCTTTTACTGTCTATGGTTACTACACAGCCAAATCCAGTAAAGAAAGCATTTGAATTCGCCACTGAAGTAATACCATCGCTGCGAGATATAGTGAGAAACATTCACATTTCTCCGTTATTAACGGATCAAACAGCGCTGACGTGGAAACCAGGAAGAAACATTGTGCCATGAATGAACTATCCAGTGTCCACAGATCAGCAACATCACCATGGATTTACTGTAGTAACACTACTAACTGTAACCATGGGAGTGTGGCAGGAATAGTAGGCTATAATGCTTTCAAGTAACATCACGTCGGTTTTATTTTGACATTATGAATACAGTTGCTGCCCTCAAATGTTAATCTGAACTAAAATAAACCTTTGTTTATAACTACTACAATATTACATTTCATTTTGTCCAAGGAGCTGTTTTGTTTTATAAGCTCCTAAGAAAAGTCAAGTATAGCTCCATCATTGCTTAAAAAATATCATACTTTATGATGTTAGTTTTAATAAAAATATAATTAAAAAAATTAAATCAAGGAAATTTGTCTGGCATTTCTTTCTTTTTGCTGTATTGGAAACCTACCGAACCGTACCGAACCGAACCGTGACACAAGTGTATCGTATCGAACCGAACCGTGAATTTTGTGAACCGTTACACCCCTAATATATATATATAAATAATAGAAAAATTGGTAAGGTAAATTTACAGTACCTTTGGGAGTAGATATAGAGCTGACCGTTTAAGCACTCTACTGGCTTTCAGCACAGATGGTGAAAGTGGAGAAACATTAAGTCTTGTAATTTTTTTTTGACAATCAACCCTGGCCAAGTCAAAATCAGTGCTGCCCAGTCTTGGAAAAGCAGTTTTCAGAACATCAAGGAACTCCTCGGCCGATAGAGACACTGGAACCTGAATTTTTTTTAAAGCTTCCGCTACAAAAAATGTGCATAAATAAAATGACTACCATCAAATTATTTTTGCAGCATTTTACAATGATTTATGCAAATTTTAAAGTATCATACCTTTTTGGGGATGGAATGTTTCCAAATCAGGATGGAGGAGGAGACCAACTCTGAATGTTACATGCCGTGTTTGCGCCCTCCTTCTCCTCGGCCCTCTACTAACAGGGTCAGAATTCTGGCTAAACATCCTTAGCCTGAAAGAAATGACAGAAAAAGTGCAGATTGAAAATGCAAAGCCAGAAGTATAATTACTTAGACAATGTTCCCAAATATAAATCATTTTATCTGAATGGAGTAAATACCCAATTGCAACTAGTCAATAATGGTAGTTTAGTTCAGGTTTATTTCAAAATTACAACTAAGGTGGCCACTACAAGAAATCATCTGCAACTTAATTCTAGATCAGGGGTTTTCAAACTTTGGGTCAAGACTCACTGGTGGGACACAGAGCGGGATAAGGTGGGCCATGCAAAGCCACTAGGCTGTAGGGCCGCCATTTTAGACCAGTCACCCGCTCCACCAAGTGTAATCTGTATGGCAGGTGCAATGAGCTGTCAACGCATTTAATTAATCATATCTCACTGAATACCGAACTGATTTTCACTCTGGTTTTTTTTTACTGCAAAGGTCCTTCATGTAGCTATTATACAGGACACATGGTTCGGCATATTGTAATATTCATAGTAGGCTTAACAGTAATATAATATTCAGATATAAGATATAAAGTGACCAGACGTCCAAAATCAAAAATATGTGATGCAGGATATAAGGTATTTTATAAATCACACACTATAAATATGATAAAGAAGCAGAAACAGATAGTTATATATATATATATATATATATATATATATATATATATATATATATATATATATATATATATATATATATATATATATATATATATATAAAATAAAAAACTGCACAGTTAACAATTGTTTGCCCGGCTATGTTATAAAGGTAACAGATGTACTTTGTCAAATGGTGCTGTGTATGGGGGATGGGAGGTGTGCGATTCCAAGGCGGGATTAAAACGTGCTTGCTGCTGAAGCAAGGCCTCGTTTAAATCTAGGGCAGATTTCAGAAGTCATCTCAACACACTTTACGCAATTACGTGCAAAAACTGAGACATTATCATGGACTTTTTCTTATTAGCATTACTTAAACATTACTCACTTCAATTACTTAATGTTAGTGGAAGAGAAACATGCCAACAGTTGTTAAGTATCGTTATAGTAAATGGCATCCCAAGCCGAAAAAACGGAAGCCTGCACTCCATGGTCATGTTTCGAATAAGAATCGGTAAATAATCAGAAACGAACACGCACGCAACTTTTGCAGATTTTGAATGAAATAAATACCTTTCTACAAGATTCTCTGAAGACCTCTGTTCAGGAAGCTGCTGGGTGTTTCGAATTCGTTCAATTATACTATTAAATCTTTCACTCATAATAGATACGTAATCTCGATTCATTGACATTCCGGTACAAAACTAGATGGCAGATGCCGATGTCAATGCAAAACTATGTTGCTGTAAACTAGCAGGGGAGGGAGTAGCCCTGTAATTGGCTGTTACTTAACAAGCAATTTAGCGGTCTATTAACCTCCTGAGACCCAGAAAAAAAGAGTTTTTTGAATGTAGTTTTTTCCATGTCATCACACTGTTTAGAGCACAGTAAACAAATGGTAAAAAAAAAAAACCTTTTTGATAAATAATATTTTATTCATACGTTATGCTATGTCCTCTGTAGTGTACGGCAGGACTAAGTTGTTTAAAAAATGAAATGACATGAAATTATATGTATAGGCAAAAACAATGGGATTTTTTTTCAATCACCAGTAAATTTTGGGGTTTCAAGATTTTTTCAACCAAAATTTGTGTACAGATTATTCTCAACTATGAAAGAAATAACGGAATGAATTTATACACCATTTTACTTTATGCAATATGTGGGTAAAATGGCCATAAATTAATATTCCTATTCAATCCAATCTATCTATAAACTGTATCTAATTTGCACATTAATGTGCTCTTGGAGTAACATTTAATGAAAAAAGAAGTGTAATAATTGGAGTAATAATTGGCAACATTTTAATAACAATATCCAATATTTCATAGGAATATTGATGTATAATTTATTTCCATATTCCCTTTTTGTGTCTCCCAGAATGCCTGATAAACATGATTTATGTCCTGATGTCCTCTACAGTGGACATGTGTGAAATCAACGCCCTGTTCTGTAACAGATATATTTTTTTATTTGAAACCCCTTAACATTTTCCTGAGATGTTATTTTATGAAATACAATTTGAAAAGTAGTCTAATTTAAATGATAATTACAATATATTATCATATTTCCATAATAATGGTACATTTCATCACTAAATTAATGTCCGACATTTTTAAAGACCAAGGAGAAGTTGTTTTCATGCTGAAACCCCTTTTGAAACCAAACATTTGGTATCTCTGAAAAGTCCTGAATTCTTTACAGGACACCCAGGTTGTGTCATGTGACATGTATGATGTCAGAGAAATTCACTAAAATATAATGTCCACTACAGTAGACAAAAGTCTTTCTTGGGTCCCAGGAGGCTTCTAATTGTTGAGGGGTTTTTCATTATTTGCTTTAGGTACTATTATGTACAAAACTACATTTGATTACATTATAACACAGTTCAACATTCTAACAAAATCTCATTCTTTTATTAGAGTTCATTGTTAAATTCATTGTTTCAAAACAGAAAATTGTTGTAACAGGTAATGAGAGCATGCGGTTTAATCACCAAAACACATCAGTATAATTTTCTTGTGATTCATTACTTAAAATAAGTTTACCTCTTGTGTTGCAGTTTATGGTCTCACTTTATATTAGATGTCTTTAACCACTACGTACTTACATATAAAAAGTGCAATGTACTTATTGTGTTCATACTGTATTGCAAAACACTGAGGTGGGATACGCTTAAGGTTAGGGGCAGGTTTGGTGGGTTTAAGGGTGGGTCGAGAAGTAAGGGACAGGTTAACAGTGTAATCATAAATGTAATTACAAAAAATAAATACAGCTGTAATTACATAAAAGTATTTTCAAGTTCAAGTTAATTTGATTTTAGCACATTTTACAACATCCACTGGCTAACCAAAATGCTTTATAGAACAGCAAAATTATGGGGAAATAATACCTGCATCACAACACAAATGAGCGCAACAAAGCAAAGAGCAACCTTAAAAGAGGAGTAGCAAAACAGTATCAGCCTCAAATATAAAATAGTAATACCGAGGTGGCAGTATCAGACTCAGACATAACATGGAAAAATAGGAGTGGTTAAACAGTATCAAACTAAAAAAAATAGTAAATCAGATGTGGCAAGGCAGTATCAGACTCAAATATATAATGGAAAACAGGCAGTGGCAAAACAGTATCAGACTCAATGGAAAATAGTAAAAACCAACCAACCTTAATTATAGGCCATGTGAAACAAGTGCGTTTTTAGAAGAGACTTAAAAGAGATTTTAAAATCCATTCTGAAATGAATGGGCAGCTAATGAAGGGACCTCGGAATTGGGGTGATATGGGCGCTTTTAATGCTGTTGAAAAGGAATCTTGTAGCAGCATTTTTCACTTATTGAAGATGAGCAATTTGAGACTTTGAAATCCTGCAGTAAAGTGAATTAAACGTGAGGTGATAAAAGCATGAGCTGCCATCTCTAGAGTTTGATGATTAAGGAAAAATTTGACTTTAGACAGCAGACGAAGTTGATAAAACTTGAACTTTTCAAATACAAGTACAATGTAAAAACATGTAGCCTTTAGGTACACAATAAGTGTATTGTATTGTTGTATCCAATTATTTAAATGTTAGAGCATAATAGTTAAGGACACACCTAATATAAAGTGGGACCCAGTTTATTTATTTATTTTCAGTGTAGCCTACTGTGTGCGGTCATGTATGCAGCCATATATCAAGGTGGACCTCACACAGCAGGGGCATATTCACAGTGTCATTACATGGACATTTATCAACTTTATCATAGAAGGCTTTAATAAAATAAAGCTAACAGACATAGGCGTCGATTTCGGGGATGCGGTGATTTACCACCAGATTTCGTCATGAGTCATTTTGCACCCACCACTTTTAACTCCCGTCCATATTAATTTGACTTTTGGTTCGATTTTTTGGACCGTTTTCAGTGGTTATGAGGAGCAATATGAGAGAGAAATTTGGCAATCATTGTCTGACCCAGCAAAAAACAACAACACTATAATACATTATTTATTGATTTTTCTGTTCGCATTTATGAGGGAAAAAACAACGTGTCAGTTCTCGTTTACGGACGTGAGCGTTCTGAAAGCGGCACTAAAAGACTTCTTTAAAACTTTCACAGAGACCTCAAACAGAACAGCTGCCTTTCTTTACATTTATTTTCGTTTTATATTAATTATATCTTAATTTTAATCAATGTTTCATGAACCAATTGTCTGGATTTATTTAATAAATAAGAAGTAAATATAGCAGAATCACGACATGGAGGCGCCGGCGAGTGAATTGGAGTTCGTCTAATAAATTAACCGAAACTCGGCGTATAATGCACATTCACATTCACAGCGTATTTAGACGCATTTATAATCATTACTTTTACCGGTTCTTTGTTGCAAGCTTTATGCGTGCGGTCGTGCGCTTGAGCACAAATTATGAGCTTTTGGCAATTTTTTTTTTTATAATTATCGACAAAATTAGAATATAGTAAAATGTTTTTTTTGTGTGTGTGAAAGTTTTGGGTGGGCCTGTTGAAAAGTGGGGCCGTGCCTGAGCTACAGGACATCGTCTTTGAAAACATAACCTGCGCGAAAGAGAGAAAAAAAATTAATACGTCATTGTACCCAGCACTTCTGAAAATGCACTTCCGAATGCGTCTCTGTCCCCAGCACATTTCAAACCAAACTGACGCCCATGATAACAAAGATAGATTGACAGGTGACACTGCAATGACTACCCTTTTAAATGGCTAATTTAACCCTTTACACTTTTTTTTTTTTTTTTTTTACATCAGCAGGGTTCACTTGGAATGCTCCGAATGCAATGGGCAAACACGGTCCTCAAAGGTCAATGCCCTCTGCCCTGCAGAGTTCAGCTTCATTTCATTTTTTCTAAATGTAATACATTTTCAGTGAAATCAATTCTGATTGTAATGCATATGTTAACAAACTGACCCACTGTACCTTTTATCATGCAGATGATTTGTATGAATTTATGATCACAAGCTTGGATGTGTCCTGTCAGTGCTTGAGGAAGGTAAAGTAAGTGGGGAACTGAAAAAAACAAAAAAAACGAGTAGGCTTTATAGCAGTCTCATTTCAGTAAACCGCTGGTTAGGTATGAAATATGCCACATGGTGTCCGTAAGAGACTTGGTGAAAATATGTTGGAAATTTGAGAGTAACCTGTTTATTTGTCACCACAACAACTCAGTTATTAACAAGGATTGAATGGTTGTACTTAGTTGTTGGTGTATTAGTGTGTGGTTTTCTATAGAAACAGAAAATGCAGAGTAAATATTCTAACATTAAATATTAGAGACAACACGGCACTGACAACATACATTATACATTATACTTCATCTCATTAAACAACAAAGTAAACCCCATGTAGCCTACTATTTAAATCGATTGCTGGACGTCGATTTAGCATTTTATTAGCAACCCCCACCCCACCTGTTCCACCCACTTTTTAAAACAAAGTTACGTCACTGATTTTTATGTTTATATGTTTACTTAAATGTTATATGGTGTTTTACCAAAGTGTCTAATAATTTTTACAGATAAATTGCTTTAATACCAATTACCAAGGTCACCTGTAAAATACTTCTGCTGTCAGGAAAGCCATCAAGTTCTTATACCTGTCCTGACCTGAGCACAAGCTCTCATTCTAATCCTGAAAGCCTTAAATAACATATTTAAATACTTTAAGTCATTAAATTCCTTTAAATTAATACCTGTATACCTAATTACAGTTTGTCTGAGTGCCCAATTTCAGAACAAAAAGGTTTTGAAAAAGCGCCCCCTGCTTGCTATAGCTGTAAATGTAAGCACAACAAAAGCTCACGTTGTTTTCCAAAGACAGATATTGATTACAGTGGTCTGTATCTTAAACCTGCAGTGATCATAAACCTGCATTGGTTACCTCCACTGTAACTGATTTCCCCACACACGTTAATGCTTTGATGTTAAAGCTAGAATGTCCACTAATGTGTTTATTTACAAAAAGGCATGAGTGGAGAAAAACAAGTTAATTTTATTTTTATCTAAATTGTCATAAAATTAATTGTCATAAAAAAAATTAATTGTCATAAAACTGCTATTTAAATATATTATTCATATAGGTTATACAAAAAACCTGAATAAGCTGATCTATAGAATGTAAACTGGTGGTAGCCTAGTCTATGAAAGGTACACCCCTCTAAGCTCACACAAATGGTTAGACCCAAGTCTTCAGCAGCCAATGACACGGACCCGTTCATACTGATTTTTAACGCGTATTTCACGCGTATTTCACGTGTAAAATACACGTAAAATACGCGTATTTTACACGTGAAATACGCGTTGATTATGTCACGCGTATTTCACGCGTATTTTACGTGTATTTTACACGTGAAATACGCGTGAAATACGCGTGACATAATCAACGCGTATTTCACGTGTAAAATACGTGTATTTTACACGTGAAATACGCGTGAAATACGCGTTAAAATTCGCGTGTTTTTGGCCCTAAAGGCTTTCCATAAGTGTGCAAGCTGTAACCTGTTAACATGGGAGCCGAAATAAAAACGGACACGCCACGCAGCTGAGACGCGCACGCCACGCAGCCAGTGTGTCCCAAGCCGCCTTTCCACTGCACACGAAATTCGCATACGATTGTCGCATTTCGCCCCCTAGTGTCAGTCGCACGGAACTTTGAAATTGGTCGTGAACCAACCGTTACCCTTGGCTTTTCACAATGGTAAAATTAATGATGAATGTAATGCATGCAATATATCCACACAAAACAAATGACCCTCAATACATCTACAATAAAAACAATAGATTTTACAGAGCTAATCGATATAAATATTGATTTAATAATTATAAAATATCTTTTTCTGCCATAATTATAAATAACCGACATTTTACAGAATAGCGTTTACAGAATAACATTAAAGAGTTGAAATATTGGTAATTCTAGCCTCACGCTCATAGTTTTGATTAGAATACATCACATCCGGTCGGCCGGTCGCATACGGTTTAGCCGCAGAAGTTCAGATATTTCAACGGATCCAAAGCTCAAATCGGATACGAATTTTCCGCATACGCATATGATCGGAACTCCCCGCAGCTCCCGTACGACTCTCCATTGGAAATGAATGACTTCCGGTCCAACGGCTGTCGTTTGTCGTGTGCAGTGGAAAGGCGGCTCCAGGCGAAGAGACGACTCGACGCTTGTGAAGAGACGACTCAATGCCGGCGATATGTTATGCCCTAAATTAATACGATTAACTAACTGTATTTTTCTATGTACATTTCTGAAATGCACTTTGTGAAAAGCGCCATACAAATACATTTGAATTGTTGACTACTGATATTAGCATGTGGTTAGCATGTCAGGATGGCCGAGCGGTCTAAGGCGCTGCGTTCAGGTCGCAGTCTCCTCTGGAGGCGTGGGTTCGAATCCCACTTCTGACAAAATATGTTTTTGTGCAGGACAGGTGAATCAATGGTGAAAGTAAAACAATGTTTTTGTGCAGGGGTTTTCAATTTTGCCACGGACCCACAAAATATCATTCTTGTTCAAGGGATGCTCATCCTTAACTCCTCAAACTTTTAAATGCATCTGTTTAGTTTCTTGTGGAAAAGGCCAAATTATTTTGTGAAAAAAAATGATATTATAAATGTCTAAATATTAATTCGAACATATTTTGTTTCTATTAAATTTCTTCTAACTCATTGTAGCATTGTACTGTTAGAATATTTTTTTATTTGCTCATTTAATGATTTTCTTATTCTAGTCTCATCTTTTTTATATAATTATTTAAATAAAATATGATGTATATAATGTAGTCAACATTTGAAGTGGGTCAAAACCGTTCATCAAAGTTATACATGAATTTTGAACAATACCTTTGAACAACTTTTTTTTTATCCACTTCAAATATTGACTACTATATATATATATATATATATATATATATATATATATATATATATATATAATATATATATATATATATATATATACACATATATACATATATACATATATACTCTATTATTATTTTTTTCTCTCTCATTTCCACAAACCCCCAGTACTTTCCCTGCAGTCCCCTGGGGAAACCCCTTTAACTAGAGTGTGTGTGTTGCTGTATCAAAAGCCCATATTTTCAGTCTGCAGTAACACAATTATTGTATATGTGATACATACAGTTACGCCATATAGTATCTTTAAAGTCGGCATGAAATCAAATTTGACAAATCTTCGTTTTATATGTAATATTGTAGTTTTTATTATAAATGATTTATCCGTGCACTTCATTATTTTTTTTAAATTCATGTACCCTTGAAATCTTTAATCAAATACATTACCCTTCCCTCCCCCATCGAAACGACCTCTCTCTCTTTTGGTCACGTGGAATGGCAAAATGGTGCGGCCAGATCCGATGAGGGTGCGGCTATCGGTGCACCGCCTCTCAGAGAATCGCATTCAAATTGTTTGCAACGCTCAACCTCCAACGATCCAATCAATTCCCGAAGGATGAAATCAAGCCCTGCCCTACATTTTTTTCTAATTTCAGAAGCCGTTTCACTTGGATATACGTCACGACAAGGACAAAATGACAATCTCAACTTCCGTTTCACGCCGACTTTAATGTTACAAATATATATATATATATATATTAGTGCTGGGCCGTTATCGGCGTTAACGTGCTGCGTTAACGTGAGACTCTTATCGGGCGATAAAAAAAAATATCGCCGTTAATCAAAGTTGTTTTGGGATCATAAATAGCTTTTTCGAATATCGTTATATTTTCGCGCAATTCTAATGTGTAGTAGGCTATGACGCCGCGCCTACTGTCACAGATCGCGCAGTAGGGTATTTTCCTGTCAGGGACACAAGGTGTACTTTTACTTTGTTACGTTGGGCGACGTTCCTCTCGTTACTTTATTTTAATGCAATACGTTGTTAAATGAGTTTATTCCAAGCGCGCTGTGTCCTTTGTGTGGGCATGAGCGATGCTCATTTACAAATGAATCAGTCTTTTGAGTCGATTCTGTTCACAGACTTCATCAAACAAGTTGTCAGATGATCTGTCTAAATCGGTTCGCGAAT
This sequence comes from Tiaroga cobitis, assembly GCA_030578255.1. Taxonomy (NCBI): domain Eukaryota; kingdom Metazoa; phylum Chordata; class Actinopteri; order Cypriniformes; family Leuciscidae; genus Tiaroga; species Tiaroga cobitis. The sequence goes on along the minus strand of CM060607.1, from coordinate 39,686,681 downwards.
CAGTTGATCTGTTCAGTTCCTCGCGCACTGAATCGTCTGAAGCGCTTTCAATTCACACTCGGAGTCGAAACAGGAAGATTTAAGAGCATCACGAGCGTTGGATGAAGTGGCCGATCTACAGTCTAGTCTAGTGAATGCAAATCTGCAAATGCATCATGTTTTTGCCAGCGATGAAGATCTTTATTAGTTGAACATCTTCGTAAGCTGTCTGTGAATGAATGATTCCACAGGACGATACATTCGATTTCATTTCATTCAGGTAATACATTGTGTGTGTATTGCGCGTGTATTGCGCAGTGGCATAATCACACGAATAGTTTACATTGATTGAAACTAATTTGTTTAAAAAATGAGGCTATTGCAGTAACAAGGCAGGTTCACATAAAATTCTTATGACATATGATGACATTATTTTTTGATCTAACGAGCATTGGCGATGCAAAAACGGACTGTCGTGCGTATTGTTTTTTCTTCTTCTTCCAATTAGCCAACTATGTTTAAAAAAAGGACGAAAACACGTTACTTGTTCAATTAATAAAAAGTTTGTTTGATGACAAATCGCTAAAGATGAAATTGGCCTCCCTTTCTGTCATTGCGTTTTTTTTTAGTTTTTTTTTTACGATATTCGACTTTTGCTCCTCGATTGTCGAATGGCATTTTTGGCAGAAATGCACATCCCTACGCGAGGCAAACTATTCTCAAAGACTTACTTTTAGTCATTATTTGGGTAGCACACATATTCTGAATGCCTTCGGGAGAATTCAAATGAGCCATTTTAATCTAGATTAATCTAGATTAATTTCAATATTAATCTAGATTAAAAAAATTAATCTATGCCCACCTCTAATATATATATATATATATATATATTTTACATATGGTTTGTCATAGATTGCAAGCTGACAAAGTCTGTTTTCAGAATAGCATAGGCCTAGTAATTTAACATGCAGCTTGTGTATTGTGCATATTAAAAAGGTGCCATGAGGTCATATGACAAGCATGTTGAATATTTTTGCTTGAAATATAGAAGAACTACGATTTTAAAGGGGTCATATAATGGTACATGCACTTTTACAAGTTGATTGTACTGAAATGTGTGTTGGCAGTGCCTGTACACAACCATCATAAAATGATAAAAATCCATCCAGTGTTTTTGTTTTAATCTCCTTATGTTTTCCCCTGTCTCAAATCAAGCCGTTCGACCGTGTAACGTCACACGGTCGGACGCCCCTCCCACGATTGTTGATTGACAGCAGCGTTCCAACACAGACCCGCCCTCGCTCGTGAGCGAGCTGTCAATCATAGTCCGCGCGGTCATTGTTGATATGCTGGAGCACTGTCTATGAGCATAATGGCGTCTAAGCGATTGTGGTGTTCTGTTCTTGGGTGTAATAACGAACACAGTCATTTTGATGTACCTAAATCCAAACCGCTGAAGACGCAGTGGCTGAGTTTGTTTTCGAAGGGAATATTCCCCACGAGCAACGCCAATGCTCTCATGTTTGCGCGAATCATTTCACACACCAGACTGCTTTATAAAGGAGGATCAGTATAAAGCTGGTTTTGCTAAGAAGCTGCTCATGAATAAAGGATCAGTACCAGATATTCGTGTTCCTGCTGAACCTCCAGAACAACTGAAGTGAGTGTAACGTTTTATTAACCTTTATATTAATATTTATATGAATCTTTGCAAATCGCTAGCTGCGCGCTTCACAATAGATGCGTCGGTTTACACTCAGGGTACATTACGGCATGTTTTCTATGTACGACGTTCTCAATATAATTCATAATCCCACGTTTATAATGAACAACGCGTTATGGTTATTGTGTTATTGTGTTACAAACGGTGTACGCGCAGAATAGAGAGGCGGGGTGAGCAAAGCTCATTATCATTTAAAGTCATATGCACTGAAACGGCGTGCTGAAAACAAAGCTGTTTTTGACCACATAAAATAAGTGTTTTCTTACAATACTAATGAGAATTTTTAATTAAAGTATATTACAAACTTTTAATTTAGACCCTAAAGAATCATATTAGCTTGTACAAAAATGGCATTATATGACCCCTTTAAAAAAGTAGTGGTGAGAAGTTGGATAAAATAAATCACCCATCGATCAACAAGCTAAACTTATATAGTTTACACTGGAAAAATATGCAATGCAAATATTGCACAACACATCCATGTGTTGTGAATGTGAGTGTTTAATAATCAACTGGTGGTTAATTACAAATAAAAAAAAGTGATACAAAATACAAGCAGATAAAAAATAGCACATTAGTTTTTACACCAAAAATTAAAGGAAAGATATGCCATAGCCTTGATTCGTTTTAATATACATATAGTTGGACCATTTACATAAAGTACTCTGTTTTATAGTCTACAAAGAATGTCCTTATTCAGTTAGCTAAACTTCAGTTACTAGCTTGGAATATAGTCCAGTAGACTATGGACAGGAAGCGTCTTCAGAGGGTGATCTATTTCCTGCACTGACTCACTGCGCATGTCATTTAAGGATGTTTTCACCTCTGTGGTTCTGTCATATGGTAAAGAATGAAGGCTTATGGCTTGTTTTAGTGGTGTAGCGTGGCAACCACGTGTCACAATCACATGATCTGGCTCAGAAACCCTGGGAAACTGCCACAACGGTGTGTCCTCCTGCTGCCGGTGTGTCTTCATGTGGGCATTTCGACTTTTCACCTTCAAAAACACCCTATGAAAAGAGATATAGGGAATCAGACCGCAACCACTGTTATTCATAACTGTATGAAGATGTTTCTGTTTTTGACTCAGGACGCAGCTTACTTTCCACACTCACTGCAGGGAAAGACGAGGGCTGAATCAGTATCTCCGCTGGTGGTGCTGTTGGAGGGAGAACTTCTCACAGAAGCCAAACCCAAAGACTGGGTCAGCGTGGAAACTCTGTGTTCGGCTGGAGAGCTACAGAGCAGCCGCAGATTGTTCTGGTTCCACGTTTCTCCATTTGTCTGCTGGGAGAAAAATGGTAATAGTTTACACAGAAACAAATGTTTACTTGTTTCAACCCCATGTTTCCTTAGAACAACAGTATATTGTATATTGTTATATAGTTTTATTAAAACAACAGTAATCAGTTGCAAAATGGACAACGCCATAAAAAAACATGCAGCTCATGCACTGTATACCCAATCATACAATAGCTTTGTCTTAGCAACTTAATTTTTATTCTGTTTTAACTGTCAGTAAACTGTTCTGGAATAAGACTCTTCAGAGGGAAAGATGATATGTTGTATGGAGTACTTATAGATGCTGCTTCTATAGTATTTTTTGCAGCTTGACAGAAGTTGTATGGAAAAGACCCATTGTGAAAAAGAAGTGCACTTCAGCATACTTTTAAAAAGTCTACTTATTACAGACAATATACTTTAAAAGAATATACCTAAGTGTAAACTGTATGTGAAGTTTTCAGAAACGTAATTGCATATTCAGACACGCAAAACTCTCCTTTTGTACTCCACAGAATTGGTTTGGAACTACATAAAGGTGTAAATAATGACAGCATGTACTTTTAGATAAAAAAACCAACAACAACAACAACAACCTCCCCATAAGATAATTCGATAATTATTCAAAGCAAATCTAAAACTAAAATCAACTTGTATAGTTAGCAAAGAATTGTCTTCATTATTAGGAATAAGAGTCTGTTGGTTTATTTGTATACGTTCCTGTGGATATTGCGTGAATGACGGGTGGTTGGGCAGATATTGTGTTTTGCGGTAGGTGGTATGCCATACGGAACCGTTGCCACTGAAACTGCTTTAACGCACCAGTGGGGCTCGACAGCCTTAGTCAAACGGGTTGGTGCGTATAGTTGGATCTGGATACGTCCAGTGACTGCGGTGAATAGTGCTGCTGGCAACAAGGGAAAGACCTTGTGACAGCCTGGAGAGACAGGTGACAGGAGGAAAGAGACCCCAATGGGGCTGGTAAGGGTTAGCTACCCTTGTCGGCAGTATCCAGCTCCGTGTTTACAGGATGCTGGAGACACTTGCCTAAGGCTTCTGAGAAATTAAAGAGAAAAATACCCCTAGAGCAGGGCTATTCAATTGGCGGCCGGCGGGCCAAGTGCGGCCCGCCAACCATCTCCATCCCGCCCGAGGGCACCCTAACCTCCCTCCTCCTCTTTTCTGTTGGTGCGGCTATTTGGTTAGATATGCGCGTGTGTGTACCATGAGCGCTCCGACTGACCTGAGAGAAACGTTTTCAGTCTGAATATTTCAGCAGTTATTATGTGTGTCCCGTATTTCTGTCGACTGAATCAGCGATATTAATCATTCGTTGGTTCGATTATTTCCTTTCCATGAATTGGCCAAACGCGCTTGCATAACGGTCTGAAACGATTCGGATTTGTTCGGACCGCTCTGTCACTCAATCATTTGAAGCGGTTTCTCGGGTAACAACAAATAGAGAACAAATAGCGCCGTTTTCAGTTGTTTCACTAGTTTACTTTGAACTAGGCAGCACTGCCCAGTGGAACGGAACGCAAGCTTAAAGGAGTTGCGTTTACTCCCGGTCCCGGACACTGTTAATAAACAGTGTTGCGACATCCAGCGAGAAGCGTTTCAATCTGACTCTCCTCTCTGTTACAAACCACAAATCACTCAATGATTTTAACTAGTTTTAAATCGGATGAAACAGCCTTGACATTCCCAACACGACTGATGAGGTAAATAGCAGAAACATGAATGAAGTTAGAAGACTATAAATCCCCTAATCACCACTCTTACAAACATTTACCATGAATGTAGTAATTTACTGGCTAGTAATTTACCATGGTTTGGGCAGAAATGTGGAATATTTATGTTGAATACTATGTTATAGTCATTTATATTGCATTAGATTTATTAGGGGAGTAGAGGAATATACAATTCATTGTGTGTATATGTTTTACCTCACTGTCAGAATATTTTAATTTAAACCTATAATAATTATTAATAAAATAATTCTTACCAATAGCTATGATCTTGTATAATTCATATATTTGTACATAGCTGTAAATAAGTTATTTATTATGGTCTTATAAATCTGCATAATGTTGGGTACCACATTTCCAAGTAAATACAATACTTTTTTTGTTTACTTCAGCTTACTTATTGATACTGTTATGTTTCAATAAATAAGCTAAACCCACCGGCCCACCTCAACTTTTCGATTTAATAATCCGGCCCTCGAATGAAGCTAATTGAATAGCCCTGCCCTAGAGTCTGCGAGAGTGGGGGCGAAAGATGACTCAATGTTGGACAACATGGTTAACGACTTAGGAATGGAAACGGATATGAGTATGGAGAGTAAGACTAGTTCAAGATCGGCAGTTAGTAAAGTCATTGAACTCCAAGTTTGTGTCTGCGGCTGGAGCAAGGCGACAACGGTCAGGGGTTTGAAGGTTCATCAAGGGAAAATTAAATGCTTGAGGGAGAAGGGACAAGGGCCTCGCATTGATCAGTACTTCTTACGAAGTCAGTCAAGTCAGTCGAATGAAATCCAGCGACAGGAAGCAAACCACAGCTCGCAGGATATCAGCACCCCTGTCATTGACAAAAGGAGGGCTTGCACAGTTAGTGATGAACATATTCATACTTGTGAACCCGGTCAGACTAACCAGCATAAGAGAGAAAAGAACCTCAACGGGCATAGGCCTGGAGTTAGATGGCCAAGAGCTTGTGAGAAAACTGCATGGGACACGGTAAAAACAGATCTATGCTTTGCATTGGAAAGATTAATTAGTACAGTTGAAAAGAAGCTGGATAAATTTGGGGACATCATTTACGCATATGGAAGTGAGAGGTTTGGTGTGGGAAAAAAGGAAGGGAAAAAGTACAAACTACTCCTGGAATGTCTAGACGGCAGCAGAAAATTAAAGGGTTAGTTAAAGGAGACAGCTGAGGAACGAATGGAAAAGAGCAGAACAAAGTCAGAAGGAGGAACTCAATCTCTTACAAAGGGCCATAAAAGATAAGCTGGCAACATTACGCAGAGCTGAGCGCCTACGGAAACGCTACAAAAAGAAGGAACGTGGGAGGGCTAATTTCTATAAAGACCCATTCAAATTCGTAAAGAAGTTATTCACCAGTGAGAAGAATGGCACTTTAAAAACCTCTAGGTAGGGCTGGGCGATATGGCCAAAAAAAATTATCGCGATAATTTTGTATATCAGTCGATATCGATAATTATCACGATAAATGTCAAATCTTTATTTCTTTCAAGTTTAAAGGCAGATTTTTGCTCCTAAGTGAAAGTTGTAGAAACCAGAGCGTTAATTGTAGTTTTAAACTACTCTTTATTGTTAGAATATATCATGACAAACACTTGCCAAACACGGGAACATTTGCCAAATCTGAGTCAGAACATTCAAACATGTCATTTTTCCTTAACAAAATAAATATCTTAATAGAAAAAAATATTTCTTCGTTTCTGCATGTGCTAATTTTTATTTGGTAAAATGTAATATTCTGACTGTTTGAGTTTTATTAAAATTAACCATTGGTCATCCAGCATCATGCATTTAGATCATGATAACCACAGATAAAACCGGGCATAGCCTATAGCACCTCACTATCATGGCAATATGTTACTTTATGGTTTCTATGGTATTTGTATGAAAAACTGTAGCCTAAATACATTAGTAATATTATTATATTCCATTAGTCCTTACATTGTCTACATTAATAATATAATACAATTCAATATGTATATCCCACATTTCATAGTGCAGTTAATATTAGTAGGCTAACGTTACAGAAAATCCGTGGTAAATGATGGGAATTTGTAGACGGAAAAGCCTTCTGACTGTATCGTTGCGCACAGTGTTTCTCCTGTTCGTCAGCGCTGTTTCATCGGCCTTTAAACTGGTTTTAATCACTGAGACATGTGTGTTCTTCGCTGAATTCAAGCGCTTCTCACTGGATCTCGTGAGCGAGACCGATCAGAGTAAATACGTCTAGTGAGCTCGCTGCCGTTTGGACTTTGAGCCGAGCGGATAAACAGTCCGAGAGGCGCGCGTGTTTCAAATGAGTTTCGTTCCGGTTTTGGCACATAAACATTATCGAACATTTATCGAACTCTTGATATAGTTTTATCGAGAAAAAATATATCGTAATAACTATCGTTATCGTTTTATCGCCCAGCCCTACATCTAGGGTTGAGCTAGAGAGATATTTGGAGGACACGCATACAGATGCAAAAAGGCATGAGCCTATATCAATTCCATCAGACATACCACCTATCAACCCACCAGAATACCAAATGGAGGTCTGTGCACCTAAGTGGAAAGAGGTTGAGCAGGCTGTGAGAAAGGCAAGGGCTTCATCATCTCCAGGGCCTAATGGAGTTCTGTACAGAGTAGGGATGGGCATTTTTCTAAAATATTGCATTCGAATATTCGGGCTCATAAAAATCGAATATTCGAATAATCGTTTATTTAAATGACATTTAACGAAAAAGACTGTTTTTTTTTTTTTTTTTTTTTTTTACGTTTTTGTCACCATTTCTGAACAAGCTTACAATTAGGCAATATACACAACAAGCTTACAATATATGTTAAAGTTTTCTTTTAGTTGAAAACATTAAATAGTAGGCCTATGTGTAAACAAAAAATATAAAAAACAAAAGCATTAATAAAAGAATGCTCAAGCAGCGCGAACGGGAAAAAAACGTTGAATAAAGCAGATTGCGCCAGATATCGTACAGAACGTACACACACACTCGAGTCAGCGTTTAATTATCGTGTTTATATTGTTTCACGTTTATATTGAGAAAAACGATATCCACATGCAGGGGCGCAGCCAGTAATGTATGCTCGAGTGAGAAAAGGCGCTTTGCTGACTGACGCTTCAGAGACACAAAGATATCGGTGTTCTAAGTTTCTAACAGCACTTTGTGTTTTCTGTTCTTAAACCTGTCTCCCTCAACGAAACTTAAAGGAAGTATATGTCTCAAAATCATTTTGCTATCAGATAAGTTATGATCACGCGGGGTCCAGCTGCGCTTACCTGCAGTCGTGATGCAGTGTTGGTCAGCTGTCTTTCCTCATTCGACTGTTTGGATTTCATGTGATTTCTCATTGTGGTGATGATATTATAACTCAGATTAATTAATTAATTTGATCAAAAGTAATTCCATTTAGTAAGATCATTTTCAAGTAATTCCAAACTTCGCGAGGCAGACGACAACATTATGTGATCACATTCACACAGCTTGTTAACACACTCCACAGCGCCACCCAGTGCATTTAATTATAACTGCGAGTTAGTGCTTGGGATTTATCATGGATTCACTGCATTTACGGCCAGCAAAGCAATGTGGTAAAATTCGAATAGTATTTTATTTTTCGAATAATAATTACAGATCGAATATTCGAAAATTCGAATATTCGTGCACACCCCTAGTACAGAGTGTACAAGAGTGCTTCAGGAGTTCTGCGAATTCTGTGGAAATTGATAAAAGTGGCATGGGGAAAAACAGGTTGTACCTAGAGCATGGCACAGAGCAGGTGGAGTCTTTATACCTAAAGAAAAAGATGCTACAAGCATCAGTCAGTTTCGTCCTATTTCACTATTAAACGTTGAAGGTAAGATTTTTGTCAGCATTATTGCCCAGAGATTGTCCACCTACCTATTAAAGAATGGCTTCATTGACACTTCAGTTAAAAAAGCGGGCATTCCAGGGTTCTCAGGATGCTTAGAACACATCAATGTTATCTGGCAACGAATTCAGTCAGCTGAAAAGGAGAGGAAGGAGCTCCATGTGACATTCCTGGATTTGGCTATTGCATATGGTTCAGTGCCACATGTGCTGCTTTGGGCAGCATTTGATTTTTTCAGAGTACCAATGTCAATAACGAATTTAGTGAAAGCCTATTTTGGAGATTTACAATTCAGTTTCTCAACTCCAAAATTCAGCACTGCATGGCAATGCCTAGAGGTTGGAATAATGGCAGGATGCACCATTTCTCCACTGGCTTTTACCATGGCAATGGAAGTAATGATTAGGGCATCAAGATGGGTAGTAGGAGGAGAGCGCTTGGCTTCGGGGATGCGACTACCATCAATCAGAGCATACATGGATGACATGACAACCATGACTACAACAGTAGCCTGCACTAATCGGTTATTGGGGAAGTTAACAGATAATATTGAATGGGCACGAATGCAATTTAAGCCCTCTAAATCAAGGAGCATCTCGATAGTTAAAGGAAAGGAAGCAGATAAAACTTTCTTCATTAATGGTGAGGCAATACCAACAGTTTCTGAGAAACCAGTGTAGAGTCTTGGGAGATGGTACGATGGGGATCTAAAGGACACAGTTCGAGTGGGAGAAGTTAGACGACAAGCAGTGGAAGGGTTGAAGAGCAGAAACAGCTGTGCTCTACCAGGCAAACTAAAACTCTGGTGCTTTCAGTTTGGTCTACTGCCGAGGTTGCTGTGGCCACTGACTGTGTACGAGGTTTCTTTGACAACAGTGGATAAGCTGGAAGGTTAATAAGTTCATACATCAGGAAATGGTTGGGTGTTCCACGCTGCCTCAGCAAAATGGGACTTTATAGTAAAGGAATATTGCAGCTGCCAGTCTCTGCTTTAATCGAGGAGTTTAAGTGTGCCAAGGTCAGACTGGAAATGACCTTAGTAGAGTCACGTGACAAATGTGTAAGGGAGGCAGCCCCTGTGTTAAAAACTGGTAGAAAGTGATCAGCAAAGAAATCTGTAGTAGAGGCAAAGGTTGACCTTCAAATTGGGGATATCGTGGGACAGGCACAGCATGGAAGAGGGGGTTTTGGGCTTAGTTTAGCTCCTCCTAAATGGCACAAGGCAGGCCCAGCTCAAAGGAGGAAGCTGGTAGTCAACGAGGTGCGAAAGCAGGAGGAGAGGATGAGGTGTATAAAGGCCATTTCCCAGGCCAAGCAGGGAGAGTGGATGAGATGGGAGAGTGTGGAACAACGCAAGATGGGCTGGCAAGACCTTTGGTCAATGGAAGAGAGTAGGATCAGTTTCCTTATTAGGTCAACATATGATGTTCTCCCATCACCGCAGAACCTAAACCTCTGGGTTGGAGAGGATCCCTCTTGTCCTTTGTGTTCATCACCTGCCACATTAAGGCACATTTTGACAGGATGTAAGGTGGCTCTTAGCCAAGGTCGGTTTACTTGGCGCCATGACCAAGTACTGCGATGTTTGGCTTTAGCATTGGAAGTCAAGCGTAGTATGACCAATAAGTTGCCGCCTGTTCTAGCAAAACATTACACACAGAAGACAATATTCCTCCGCCCAGGCGAGCAACCACCAAGAAAAGGTGTTAACACCAATTCTTGCCCAGGACAACTGGAAGCTGCTAGGGACTGGAAGATGCTGGCTGATCTTGATCAACGGCTTATTTTTCCACCTGAGATTGCCACCACTAACCTCCGACCAGATATTGTTTTGTGGTCTGGATCAGCACGCATGGTTCAACTGATAGAGTTAACAGTGCCATGGGAGGATGCGGTAGATGAGGCATTTGAGAGGAAGAAACTGTATGCTCATCTGGCCACTGAAGCAGAACAGCGAGGATGGAGAGTCCAGGTTTATTCAGTGGAAGTGGGTTGTCGAGGTTTTGTGGCACACTCTACAACCCGGTTCCTCAGAGACGTCGGATTCAGCGGCCAAGAGTTGCATTGCACAGTAATGAACTTATCTGAAGCAGCAGAAAGGAGCAGCAACTGGCTGTGGTTGAGACGGAAAGATTCTAGCTGGCTGTGTACAGGCCGCCACGCTACGGTCTTGAAAACTTGAAGAGTCTGTTGGTTTATTTGTATACGTTCCTGTGGATATTGCGTGAATGACGGGTGGTTGGGCAGATATTGTGTTTTGCGGTAGGTGATATGCCATACGGAACCGTTGCCACTGAAACTGCTTTAACGCACCAGTGGAGCCTTAGTCAAACGGGTTGGTGCGTATGGTTGGGTTGCGGAGAGATTGTGAGATTGTGGTTAGGTCTCAGCAGCAGGAGGGATGTAGAGGTCAGTAAGCTGGGCTGAGTTGAGTGGGGGACGGAGGGGGGTGACTCTGGGACGCCAGAGTCACTGTCGAGCCCTCTTGAAGTGTCGTGAGCTAGTCGACGGAAGGTGCCCACTTGAAGACCCTAGAGATGTCCCCTACTCGGCTCAATCCAGACGGTTGTCATGCTGGTTCTGTAGTTGCAGCCGTCGCGTGTGCTGACGCGCCAAGTACACTGCAGCCATTAACGGCGGACAGAAGGGGAGTCACACCACCATATTGAATGAAGCGTAAATGGATGGAGAAGCATAGTTTACTGTAAAGCTACGTCTTAGTTTTGCTTATCTTGGCGAAAGCAGAGTACAAATCAGCATGAAGTTTTAACATCTACTCTCGTGTAATGGAAATCATGCAACATTTGTTGCTGTATTGAACAGAATAGTCTGTACTATATATCAGCGTTTCCCAACCCTGCTCCTTGACGCACACCAACAGTGCACATTTTGGATGTCTCCCTTTTCTGACCCATATATTTATGGTCTTGGAGTCTCTACTAACGAGCTGATGAGTTGATTCAGGTGTGATCGATTAGGAAGAGTTGGAAAATGTGTAGTGTTGGTGTGCCTCCAGGAACAGGGTTGGGAAACACTGCTATATAAAACACAAAATTACATTTTATATAATGCAACAGGCTGAACATTATCAACAAGGCAATTATATATCACTGAACAAGATGTAGGGGTGAGTTCAGGTTGATTGGGACACATTCTGCCATTGAGATGACTGGGAAAAAGTGTCCCAATCAACCTGAATTGTTTTTCAGGGTGCTGCTATGATGTTGCTAAAGTGTTCTGGGTGTTTTGAACATGTTTCCCTTTAGTTGCTTAGGTGTTCTGAGTGGTTGCTAGTAGGTATGCTAACGATTAAGTGACGATCAATTAATTTAATTGATAAAACTTATCGATGGGTCGATTTAAGCAATCTCATCATTAGAGCGTGTAGTTCCCTTTCAAGTCGGTCTCTCAGCATTGCATGCTAATGCTATGGGGTATCCCCAGGGACGGACTGGGACTAAAAAACGGCCCGCCCCAAAGCAATCGGCGTGCGGAAACTCGACAATTTAGATGCCCTCAAAAAATATGCCTCAGCACAACCTCTGTGCATGTTGCTCCTTTCATGTTCTTCAACTCTTTGACTGATATGGTTCCAGTCCTGCATTCCACTTATGAAGGGACTGGTTTCAGTTGGTTTGGCAAATGCTAAACATACTGCACAATACAGGGTATGATTCTCTTCACAGTATGTAAGCCATTTTCTGTCTGTCCCATCTTAGTGTTTAAACACTCTCTGTACTGTCAGGTATTTTGTCTTCTGAGGTCGGTATGAAAAAAAACCCCTCTAGGCTGTGACTGTCTGACTTGGGGCGATTAAAGTAATTTTAAAGTTGAGCTGGAGTAGGTGTCTTTCTCTGCTCTTGGTCTAAGCTCAAGCTGAATAAACAAATGATGGAATGGATTAAAAAAAAAACAGGTTTTATTCAAAGATAGCATGGAATAGATTGTATAATATGCTAACAGCATATTAAATTCATTTTAAGACAGCATGGAATAGATTGTATAATATGCTGTTAGCAAATTATACAATCTATTCCATGCTGTCTTAAAATGAATTTATTACTTAATAATCTTAATTAATTTATGCAGTAATTAATCTTACTGCACAAATAATACCTCATCTAAATGAAAATACACCATTACAAATGTAACTTCTGTATTCAAAATCTTCAAAGTTTGTAAGCATTAACTGTGACGATTCCAACATTTTTAAAAGTAAAAGCACAACATTTCTTAATATTAGCTACTGCATGTGGCATTTTACACCTAAAATGTTGAAGTTTATCTGTTTTAACTACTGTAATCATTAAAAATGTAGCAAGCTGAATATCACTTCCTAACATCATCCCTAGCAAGTAACTCTCTTTCTCCTCTCATGTACCATACTTACTTGCCCTGTATCTGCCTGTGGAACCAGCTCATCTTTCTGTCCCTCATCATCACTGGTGGCATGTTGCTGCATAGCTGTCTGGCTCACTTCTTCACTGGGTCTGCTGCTAATATTTAACTGCGCGGTGCTGCTGCTGACTGTGCTGCTAAATATTTCAGTTAGTTTGCGACATTTAGCGGCTTCAGTATCTAAATTCCGCAATTTTTTTTCTTTCGCCTTCTCAGCCCCACCCTTTTCTTTCCGTTTTTTACCCACGGCCGCGCGGTGCATATTGTTTGTTTGTTTCTATGCTTCTATCTAACGTCTTTGCTGTTGGTTTCTTCCTCCGCTTCCACTTCTCCTTACTTGGCGGCCACGGCCAGTGCAGCTGGCATCCAACTTAAAGGTGCATTGCTGCCACCTACAGAACTGGAGTGTGAAACAGATTAGTGGGGGAAAAAAAACAGGTGATGACTGCGTGTGTGGCGGGTGGTGGGCCGGCCCGCCGGCCGTCCTGGAGTACCAGCCGTTCTGTGATTCTCCTGATCACACAGATAGCCAGTCCGCCCCTGGGTATCCCTCTCCTTCCTTGAATACTGAAGCCTGATTGCATCACGGCAGTTAAAATTACTGGCCAATGGCGACTGAGAGTGAAAGCGATGGGCGGACCCATTCACTATATAGCTCAGTGCCATTGCCTCAGAATCTTTCTCTTCCTCTTTCACGAAGCAAGCATCGAATTCTTGTTCATCTTGTCTTGACAAGCATGTCCATTAAGGAATGTCATGTGTGTGTGGTGGACCTATCGAGCTCCCCGACATGCATGATGCATGCATATTCTACTTGGGCTTTGCCCATTTCTTTCTGCGAGGAAATGACAGTCAGGACCCTACGTACCAGGGTTTCCACAGTCCTGAACTGTGCTCTGGCTGCCCCTTCGCCTCCACCTCCCATAGCGGAAGGAGAATAATTTAAAAATTATCTAACCATCTTATGTTTGTTTTTTTTGTGTTCCCCCAGCATGCACTGGTGGTCTAACTTGTGCAAAGGCTGTCAATATCACCGTTCTAAAAGAGAGCGTCACACTGTCGCCACTGGAAAGCGAGCCACCTCAGTCACATCACAGAGCGCTACAACCTCTCTCTCTGTGGCAGTGCATAGTATGCGCTTATGGGGTGTCAGAGTGGCTGATAAACACCATCACAAGCAGTTATACGCTTCAGTTTGCATGCAGGCCCCCCTGCTTTAATAACGTGATGTCAGTAGTGTTGTTTTTGGCGGCCTATTTTAATTTTTAGTTTAGTAATTCTAGTCTTTGTGTCAAGCTGTCATTTTAGTTTTTATTAGTTTTAGTCACGTTCATACTCTTTTTAGTCTAGTCTAGTTTTAGTTGACGAAAACTGATGACGTTTTAGTCTAGTTTTAGTCAACGAAAGAAAAAGTCTAGTTTTAGTCAATGAAAATGGCATTTTAGTCTCTTTTTAGTAATGCAATTCTATTTAACCCAGTCAATATAGTATAAGTACCCTAGTAGTATAGACGAAACCAAAATGTTCTTTTAGCCAAACCCATTTCAAACAATCTTATCTTCTTATAGTTATCTTATTATATTATTGTTACCTTATAGACTCAAGAATGCGTTTTTCGTTGCGTCTCGTTTTCGTCACGTGATAAAGGTTCGTTGACGACGATATTTAGTCATAATTTTCGTTGACGAAAGCAACACTAGATGTCAGAGTTGACAGATTGGGATGTATCCGTTTTGTGAGCAGAGATACATTCTCTCCTGCGAAGCACAAGTAAAGTGGCCTGTACAGCTGGTATTTCCTAGTTCCCAAAAAGGATGGTGGTCTCCTCCCCCAAGGATTTGAGACCTGAATGATTCAAAATGATTACTGTGAAGCAGATCCTTGCACATATGCAGCCCAGGGACTGGTTCATGTCGGTGGATTTAAAAGTTGCTTATTTCAATATCCAGATAGCCCCTCATCACAGGTGATTTGAGATTCGCATTTGAGGGCACTGCGTATCAGTTCAAAGTCCTCCCCTTCGGGCTGGCTTTGAGGGCATTTACAAAGTGTGTGAATGCAGCTCTTTCTCCTCTCGTTGACTGGAAAGGTCATTCTAAACTATTTAAACTATTGTCTTATCATAGCTCAGTCTCAAGATGTGATGGAAAGCCACAAACATCAGCTTCTAGATCACTTGCAGTGCCTAGGGCTGTCTATCAATATGCAAAAGACCATGCTCCGTTCATCACAGGGCATCAAGTTCTTTGGCATGAACCTTAATTCGTGTTTGATGCGAGTGCACCTGTGTTTGATGCGAGTGCACCTGTCTCGAGCACATACGTTCTTTGCTCAACTCTCTCGCACCATTCAGACTGGGAAAATTGGATTCTCTGAAGTCCTTTCAGAGGTTGCTGGGACTGATGGAGTTGTGTGTCAGCTTGTACTCCTGCATATGAAACCACTTCAGCTCTGGTTGAAAGTTTGTGTGCTACGCACTGCCTGGCAAAGAGGCCAGATGCGCATCTTAGTGACTCGCGGCTGTATGACATACTTGTCAACACTCCCGTTTTTCCCGAGTTTCTCGCGTTCTTTAGCCCTATCTCCCAGACCCCTCCCGGTTTGTTATTTCTCCCGGGAAACTCGCGTAATTTGCATGGCCCAAACTCCTTTATGAATAATTGGACCAATTTGTTTGTCTGTTGACCAGTTGCCAGATCTTGTATTAAATGCATAATATTCACACCATCCACACACCATATACAATTTCAAACCGTTTGTCATCTCAACCTGGCAACCTATAACCCAGTTGCGCAGTCGCAGAAAACTTAACCCGAAAGCGAGGAAGAGAGTGGGTGACTTACATGCTTTATCTACAGAAAAGCTTGTGTGGAATTTGGGAAGTATGCATGAATAGTCAGACTGACACCCAGACATGGCTATGTGCTCATAGTGCTTTCCATGTCCTTTAGGGCACAAGTTATAATGCCTCAAGCGTTTTCTCCTCAGGGGACTGTCTGCTCCATGCCCCTTATGCCCCATTCACGCTTTGCGCACTTATGTGGACAGATCTTAGCAATTTAGGCTGTCAAAACAGCTGTTTGTCCGTTTTGGAGGGTGAAAGTTTCGAATTTAATTGGATTGTGGAAACAATATGCTTCTGAGAATGAGATGTTTCCTTTTGGAGTTTGTGCTCATTCTACTAGGAGTGTGGCTTCTTCATGGGCTTTGGCTAAAGGGATGTCGATTCAGGACATCTGTTTAGCTGCAGATTGGTCTTCTCACCGACACTTTTGCTGGATTTTACAACCTACTGTTTTTTTGCACCACATGTTTTGTCTGTGCTGTGAGGTGACAACTGATCTGCTATTGTTTGTCTGCGATGAACCTGGGCACACACCCCTTGAGAGTGAGATGGTTTTGACTTGGTCCGATATTGTGTTACCCATGTTCTGTGTTGGAGCATTTACTCTTTTAATATTGGAAATGCTCAAGTTATTCTCGATCGTGATTTGTGATACATTGGCTGTTTTTATTGCCTATATTTAAAACGACAGTTCCCTTCGCTCATCTTCTATTGAGTTACATCCTTTGCATGTGCATCTCAATTTAGAAAGTACCAGCAATGTTGTTGCCCGATCTAAATCTAGGGTCTTGTTGTAAAATAACTCGTGCCCTTGAATCCTCTTCCTGCTCTGTTAACAGGCTGGTATTTATGAACAGCAGAACTGCTATCTTTCTGACATAATTTATTTTATGTTATTTAAAGTACATTATGATAAATACTTTGCTTGTTGCATACGTAAATTAAAAATGCTACTGTATGTATTTGTTGAAATATAATTAAATAATGGTTTGTAATTCGTGTGATTTGGCTCACTTGATTTGTTTATTTTGCGCTTCAAAACTTCCATTAAGGGAACATAGTGAGCATCAAACCTCTGGTTTTCACAGTGCATTGTGGGACTTGTTAGGGAGCGAACATTTCAGTGCACTGGTTGGATTTTGCGATTGAGACAGCTCGTAAAATAGCAGACTCCATGATCAGTGCCCTGACTACTGAACTAGGGAGCTGATTAAAACACACCCAAAGTGTATTAACGTCTTCAAGCCATGCATGCAATGGATTAGGTAGGCTTGTAATTTATTTCAAAACAATTAACCAAGGGTCCAAAATACCATCCAAACAAGTGATTTTACTGAACGTAATAACTAGGATTATGAGTGATGATCTTCCAGCGCTGTTTCAGCTGAGCACTCCTTTTCATGGCAAATCTAGACCTGCCAATCTAAGAGATCCAACCAAACCAAACCACACATCCTCCCTAGTTGAACTTCCTAATAATGTTGGAAAGCACTGAGTCATGATCGCGATGTGATCGGATCCCGGAAGTCCTATAACTTTAGCCGAGCAGCATGTCATGTCACAATGTGATCAACACATTGTCTAATGTTGTGTTTGGGCTCGTTCGACACCACCTGCTCTAAATAAAGATATGCTAAGGGTTACTAATGTTGCGCGAAGTTACAAACCAAACCGTGTCGCTTGTGTATACTGTTTGCACATGCTTTTTCATACAAATACTAAAGTTATAATAAAATTTGGTCTCTAACTGAAACAAATATGCTTCTTGTATTCTGCTAGTTAAGACCTTTTTAACGACAAATGACAAGTCTGTTATGTAGGCTACTATGATTTTACAGCTCACATTTTCATGTAACGCAGTTATTTTTTTTTTCATGCTATGAAAATAGAGCACTTCTAATATGTCAGCAAATTAAAAGCACTTGTGATGGCCATGTTCCCTATATTCACTGTAAAGCCAAGCTGCTAAGCTTTAAAACAACACCTATTTGGTGCTAGATAAGCAAGTGGGTAAGTAACATGATAACTTAGTAGTGCCCTAGCTGCTAGTTGATTGCTACACAATAACACGACTTAGATTAATACACAGGACATATAGATGAGTAAGTGCATGAGATGTCACAGAATCCAGAGGCAGAATACAGCATGTTTTAGAGAAAGGTGTGAGGTAAATGACAGGAAGTGGAGAAAGCACCTAAAGGTTTCAGTATAGATACTCACAGAGTTTGACACTTCAAAGACAAACACAGCGCTGGAGTTTTCTGATATTTTGCTGTTGGATTCTTTGCTTGGTTGTGCAGTGTTGTTTATCGCCCAGTCTCCCTAATGAAATTTATTGGCTATGCATTAAAAATATTTATTACTATAGATCATTCAAATCAAATGAACATTCAGTTTGATGTAAGCGAATGACTGTAGTAGCATTTCACATTTAAGTCTTTTAACACTCTATGAATGTAATAATTTGACTACAGCAAGTACTGTATGTATAGGCACTTAAATCACTCTTAAAAATGTCTGAATGTCTTTGAATAAGATAACATATCAAAGCGCCTGCACTTTTAAATTGTTTTCGATAAGTTCATCTTAAGTTTTTAAACACTGAATCTCAGGTCGCTGCTTTGCCCTCCCAGAGGAATATAACTAGTTAACCACGGTGTAACTCACCCGCTGGTCTTGAACAGGAGTAGCCAGAGCTGTATTGATTCTCGTACCCAGACGCAAATGTTTTTTCCATGTGTAATAGTACTCGACACACTGAGACACTGACTTTGTCTTGACCTAAATAAATAAACAACATTCTTACAGTCTCCAAACCAAATTAATGCTAATGTATTTACAGAAAACAAAAGTTTATTATTTATTGCATGACTGCAACTACCATTTTCTGGACGAGATGGAAGTCTTTGTGATGATTTAAAAGTGCTTTGTTTAGCTGCCGTTTCTCCTGAAGTGTCCACCTGTCTGATCCTGGTTGATGATAATAGAAGAAATACAGTAATGTGATGCATTTAGTATTTTAAGTCCCTTTACTTAATTTATTATCTTATACTTCCTCAGGAAGGATTTCTTGCATGTGAGGATAGCACAGTAAAAAGGAAGACAAAATTAATGTCTCTTTTCATTTTTGGGTACAAAATCTTTTGAACAGTCACGCACCTGCATAATGATAGTCTGTTTTGTGACTGGATGTGTTTAACGTTGACAGGAGAAGTTTTTCCAGGGTGTTCTGGAACATAATAGTTGTTTTAAGGCTTTTTAGACAAGTTTTAGTGTCAGGAAGCGATTATAAGAAATGTAATTACCATAATATCTCCTCTGCACTCAAAAAGACAGTGAAGGACATATTCTGTGTTTGCTCCGCCACCAGGTAGCACACTAGAGCAAGCCATTTTCAGAAGATTTTCCACTAAAAGGGAGGGAAAAATCAATGGTTGTCAGATTTTTGGACCATTTTTTTTTTTTCTAACTGTGGACAAAAAAAGTAACCTTTTAAAATGTATAAAAATTACATGCACATCGTATTAATCTAGTTTCTATTTTCTGTAACATTGTTAGCCTAGTTAACTTTATTACTTTGTGAATTTTATGTTCTGCTATTACTTTGTGAATTTTATTTTCTGCTTTGCATTGTTCATAAGAATGCCTGCTCTGCATTGTAAAATCACTGTAGTTGCTGCATTCTTTAAGCGCTTTTGTGTGTGAATTTTTAGTTGAGTGTGTTTTTAGTTACCTTTCTGCTGGTTATCAGGGGTATCCAGGTCTTTGGTGGGCAACCACAGAGGAACAGCATTATGGGTATCTTCCTCTGTGAGGGGGTTACTCTGAATGTTTGGGATCTTTGCTTGAAATTCTTTACCAACATTAATATGACTGTAGAGAACATGTAAAAAACTGTTTATTTACTGGTTATTTTAATCTGACATTACTTAAATGTAATAAATAAAGCAAGCAGTTGACGTAAAATAATTTCCAGTAACACATTGTTAAGCTTAAAGGTGAAGTGTCTAATGTTTTCGATCTTGTTATGGTATACCTTAAATCATGCAACTTGAGGAGGTGGGATATTACTTTTCTAAGTGAATAAGCTTTTTTTCCCATCTGGCAGACCTGATGGAATAAAATATGAAATGGAAGGGAAAAACTATTTCAGTGCTTCTGCATTCGCGTGAAAAACCACAAGTTTGTGGGTAGAAGTTTTGGGAGTGAACACAAAAGCATTGATATATATATTTTTTTCTTTCATTTCATACTTTTCCATCACCATGTGCCCATGGTGTCATAAATAACAGAATACCACTGAGACTTGAGGATGAACTCTGGGTATTAGTTGGGCCAGTAAAAAAAAAAACTACCTAGCAACACCATAGCAATCGTATAGCAACGCCCTGGCAACCACCCACAACACCAAGCATCATGGCAGCAGCTTTTCAAAGGTAAAACATTTAATTTGTTGCCATTAGTGGTATTGAATTTACACCCATATTATCTTTACGTAAAAACAACTACTTACGGAGTTACATTAATTGCTTTTTCCCTTGAAGTCTCACCACAGTCATCCTTAACACCTGTTAGTTATAGATAAAGATAGATAATGCATATTATAATGATGAAAATATAGCTACTGTAACAAGCATTCACCATGCATCTAAAATAAAGGCCCGTTCACACCAAGGATGATAACTAAAACGAAAGCAGGATAGATTCTGATTGGTTGTCAATGTTTTTATCGTTCATCAGCTGGAAATAATAGTTCTGAAAATTATTCCAAAGATATCGTGCCATTTTTGTTAGTTGAGGTATGGACTCTGCTATACTTTTACATTTTTTAGGATGATTTTTATAATTATATCTTTATTGTCATAGTTATTGTCCTTGGTGTGAACTGGCCAGAATTCAGTAAAAATAACTCTTTAATCTTTGTTATTGTCATCAAATCTAGAGATATACTAATCTTCACTACCGTCTGCAGAAGACTCGACCCCACTGCTCTTTCCTCTTCCGCTGACAGCACTGAAGAGGCCCGAGCCCGGGCGTGCGGGGCTAAGCATTGGTGGAGGAGTGTACGGCACGTCGTCCCCCTTGCTGCTCGCTGTCCTCAGCTGACTGCGGAAGAGCACAGCGCCTCGGGACTCCTGACCGGTGCTGGGCGGTGGAATCATCAATGGGACCAGACAGTGGCGGTATCTCTTTTTTACTTGCTTTGGTGCACATTCTTCATCCGAGACGGATCTCTTTATCTAGAATGCGTAATGAGAAATCAGAGTTTACATAACTTAATTTGATAATGTTGAAGTGATGAAAAACATTGAGTAATTTTAAAGTAACCAAATTAAGTAGTTTTAAAGTGATTTTACATGGTTTCATGACAGGATTGAATTGATTAAATTATAGATATATCTCTTGTCATATCACTGAATTACACTATATAGCTAGTGAACTGTTAGCAAACAATAGCACATACAGTATTATCATCCTAAATGTTAAGTCTTCTCTTTATAAAGCGGTAAAAACATATTAAATATGTACCAGTCTTCAGCCTAAGCAAAAGCTCTATTCTTCCCAACAACGTAATGTGTAATTATTCTAATTGACAACATTGTTCCTTGGAAAGCATACTGGAACTACACTTTCAATTATTTCAAAAATCATTTTCAAGTACTTGATTGGTTTACATTTGTCCCACATTAATATTTATTGTAGTACATTGCACATTTTAGAGAATAGCATTAACTAAAATCGGACGCGCACACACACGCATATAGGAATACATTTTTGAGACTATAAAAACTGTTCTCTTATCATTTGTAAAATAAAATCATCCAAAATGCAGAACCACCACAAAAATAAATTGGTGACACTGACACATTGAAAAAGTGCACACACACACACACACATACACAGACAGGGAAAAAATCATCCAAAATGCAGAACTACCACAAAATAAATTGGTTACACTGACACATGTGTACATACACACACACACACACAGAGGGAGGGAGGGAGAGTGCGAGAGAGATGAAAGGATGAGACAAAACAATTTAGCACACACACACACAGTTAAAAAAAAAGGAAATTTCTGTTAATTTTTGTTCTGTTACAGTTAGTAACTGAAATGTTGATTAAAATTGTAGAATTATATTAAAAACAGATGATTGAAATAAATGATAAAATCTAAAGAATCCAACATTTCTCTTTGTAAAATCTTGTTCATGTTTGATTCTAATCATAATGTAACATTATTGAAAAACTTTTTTCAGTACAAAAAAATGCACTTTGACAAAGTACTATTTTTTTTGTTATAATTGTGATTTTATTATATTTAGATATGAATCCAACTTGTGAAGATATCTTTTGGTTAGTAAAATAGCATATAGTGGAGCTCTATAGCTATCTAGTGGTTTTTGTAAACAAAACTATTTAAATAAATATTTATGTTACACAAATGTTGAGTAAAACATTAATAAACAGAGTAAAATTACTATTATTCTGTTACAAAATTAAATGTTATTGTCTGGTGTCCCTGGAGACCCCAAAGATAACTAGTGTCGGCCCAAATAAACCAATCTCTCAAGAAAATTTAACTTTTTTACAAGCTGGTGATTTTCGTATAAATTTGTACAAAAAAAAAAAAGCATAAAGGTCCACCCCTAAACAAGTCAGTGGTGTGTTTGCAGATCATTAAAAAATGTACAAATGAGATTGTACAAATTTATAAAGTTTAGCCTCCAATTTGCCAAAACATCAAATAGTTTCTTGAAATAGCCTTTAGTTTACATCACAGCCATAAATGTACCCCTTTCTAATGCCAATCTGGTGGAAGAAGGCATTAGGTAGAGGGACATTTTTGTTTTAGGGAATATTCAAATGGACACATATGTACAGGCCCCTAAATGCAAGATGTGTCATCAATATTTTTGAGAGAATGCAGATTTTAAATGTATATATTGCTAAAAGTAAATTGTCAAAAATGTGTCAGCTTCAATATAGCCTCGAAGCTACTGTAACAGACTAACAGCTACAAAACTCCAATTTAGATTTTTTTGTATAAAGTTTTTTAAGATTTGTGAGAAACTAAATATTTAAAGCATGAATCATGTTTTTTTCTATTTCTAATTTTGAGTCTTATTCTCAGAAAGCTGAAGTGATGTTCAAGATCTCAATGTTAAAGCTTTTAATTTTCTAAACAGCGGCTAAAAATAACTGTATTAATGCCAGAAACTCACACAGGAAGGGTGGTTTTGTACAGACGCGAGGGGTGACTGTGCACCACACTTAATTAAACCACTTTGATCATCTTTCTGGTGGCACAGAAGGTTGAGCATAAGTTTGTTTGGGGTCTGGTAATCCTTGACGGGTACTGACACAGGTAAGATGATGGGGTTGGTTTGAGAAACCTCAGTAGACAGATGAATGTGCCCGTCTCTCTGTTAAAAGATAGAAACTTGAATCAATGGGGCAAACCAGCATGCCGTATTTTATGCAAAACTCTACGTCTTTTACACAAACAACCCCATAGATGATCAAAATGAGTGTGGTTCGTACCATTTTGAGGGATGTGGGGTGTGTTCGCAGTCCTCCATGTGAGCGCATGTGGCCGTTCAGTGCCGGAAGACTTTTGAACTCCCTCTGACATACGGTGCATCTCATCTTTGTATGAGATCCCTCCTCTCTGGACAACCCAGGTTCTGCTCTACAGAAATCCAAATCCACATACTATATTATACATTAGTCAACATTTGAACTGGATCAAAAAAGTTAATCAAAGTTGTCCTAAGACAAGAACGGGTATTGTTCAAAATTCATGTATAACCCTGAAAGGGATTGATCCACTTCAAATGTTGACTACTGTATAATATATAAATAATGTGAGTTTAGTTTACCTAGGGGCTAAAGATATTATGTACAATGTATTGTGTAAGTATTATGGCATGACTGCTTTATGTTAAACTGCTTCGGGGTGGGCGATATTATCAGATTTTTTTTAATCCTGTCATTTATATGCGTCACTTAAAGGCACAATATGTATTTTTTCTGCTTTAAAAATAGCAAAAATAACTATCTATGTTATATATTTCTATGAGATATGTACTTACATTATCCCGACAGTTTCCACCAACTTTCAAATCCGGAGAAATGTATAGTTTAATTCGAAGACATGGGCCGTTTCTTTATTTCCGTTTTGTCGCCCGTCTATGGCGTCATATAACCTTTGACTCCTCTAATTTCTCTAACTTCCTGCGGAACCGCCAAACACAAAGGGGAACACCGGACTACCGCCAATAAAAGAAAAGAAAACGACGTAGAAAAAAAAGTAGTAGCTAGTATCATTTTGCAACTGCACCAAATTTGAGGGGGGTTTGGCTGCACATGCAAGATCTCTCGCTCGCTTACCTCTCTGACATCGTGCGCGTGCACGGTTAGGAGCTCAACATCTGTCTCGCATGCACGCTCGCTCTAGATTACAGGATATTTGAACTAATTTGCGGTTAAACTAATCGATCACGAGTGGCTCAACAGGTAGATCTATAGATAAACTCATCTTTCTGGCTTTGACCGACCGGGTTGACACTTCAGCATGAGAAATCGGGGGTGTGGTGTGAGAGCGTGAGAATTGGCTCAATTGCGTGAGTCTCGCGCTGAATGCGTGAGAGTTGGCAACCCTGTAAGTTATGAACCACGATTACGCTTTGCCTGCACTTTCTGTTGCTGGAGCCGCAGACGTTAGGGTGACCAACAGTCCTGACATGTCCTGTTTTCACGTTCTGTCCTGGCTAGGGGTGTAACGATACCCTCATGTCACGATTCGATACATATCACGATACTGAACTCACGATACGATATTATTGCGATACTCCAAGACATATGATAAAAGGTTAACAAAAAATGTACTGTTGATTAAAATGCTAACTTTGTTTAAATGAATAGGTTTGGATTTGGTGCTTGTAACCCAAGGACAATGGTGACACCAGAATAAATATATTCATGATTCTGAAGCTGAAAATACAGAATTATTTTAGACGAATATGCTTGCACTCTTACACTGACTAGATATATTTAAAATAACGTCGGCCACTTTTTACTGGTAACATAAGACATTTGGCATTATCCGGACCCAAAAATATTCCCCCATTGCATTATTATACATTATAATCAACATTATGTATAGTAGTTTAATGTAGTACTGACACTAAAACTCTGAAAATTATTATTTTATTTTTTTCTCACACAGTAATTTTTATTTTGGGGGAACTATCCACGATACATATTGTCACTATCCACGATGTGTATTGTTGCATTTTTGTATTGCGATATATTGTGGCACGATATATTGTTACACCCCTAGTCCTGGCCGTCCTGGCTGTTTTTTATAAAGTGATGAAAATGTCCTGGTTTTCAAAAAAACTGCTGGCCGAGTGTCCTGGTTTTTGGTAATCAAAATATGGTCACCCTAGCAAACGTACGGGTGAAAAATATGACAGGAGAAGCAGCATGACACGGGTAAACTGTAGGGTTGCATTTAAAAAATTTAGAGAGCTTTGTGACAAGCTAAATATAGGCTACAGAGAGATGCCGATCTCGCTTGCATTCTAATAAACAGCTAAGCACCCATTCAGATAACTATATCTATCCGTATATTTTGTGAAATGATGTCATTTGTAAAACGCAGATGGGCTAGCTCTCATGTAGCTATAATGTAAATTCATATTTGTTCTATATATAGCTGGAGAAAGTAGCTTCATATGCAGTTCACTAAAGTTATCTTGTTCGATATCATAGTATAAACGTAATTATATTTTTAACGAAAGGTGTTTCGTGTTTTTAAACATCTATTAATACTAGCTAGATGGAATATTGATTCAATAGGGGTCTGATAATTCATATATCTCTCTGTTCGAAAAGACGTGATTATCAAAATACATAGTTAGAATGAGTGAGGAATGTGGGGAATGACAGATCGCGTGTGTTCCAATGAACATCGTATCGCTGGTTCGCTCGCACACTCCCTCTCTCTCTCCCTCAGAGGGCTGGTTGTCATTGACAGCGACAACAACTTCCGTGAGCCCACGACGTCATCAAAGTACGTCATTTGTTATTATTTAGATCGAGTGCCCCCTGGTGGCCAAAAATGACATACTGTACGTTTAACTGTGTCAGTGATCAACATCACCAAATACTAATTAGGCTTGTCACTACACCAAATTGTTATCAATTATTTTACCCGAACCTTACCCAGACTCACTTTATTCTATAGCAAATCTTCACTGCTTTATTGTTTATAATATTACAAAATGTAAACTATATTATCGTCCAGCTCTAATCTGCTGAATGCAAATATGCTGCATGAAGATATATTAAGATATGATAAACATAACATAACATGATATTCTGTAAAGCTGCTTCGAAACAATGGGTATTGTGAAAAGCACTATAAAAATGATTTTGACTTGCCTAAATTGATAAGTAGGGTTAAAGTTAGAGTCAAACCTGAAATGAGGTGAAATAGCCTCATCTTGAATATCTGGTGAAGATGCCTGCAAGACATTTTTGAGAAACCTTTAACGTAAATAAAAATGAGTTGCTAATGAAGTATTAAAATAAAAAATACAGTACCTGTGACCACTGAGGCGCATGTGCAGTGAGATTATGAAAAACATCTCCTCTCATAGTCGCCTGTGGAAGAGCTTTACAGACCCCTGAACTCTTGCTCTGATAAAGAGGACTGCAAAGATCTTCACTTCTTTGAGGGAAGTTGAAACCAGATTGTTCTTCTTTGGGACTTGAAAACACAGGTGTGCTGGGTGCGGAGTGATCACTAAACATGTTGTTTTGCTTTGCCGGGATTGATTGATCTTGGGACTGAAGGGTGAGGTAAGGATTGCCAGGTTGTGAAAGTGAACGAAGATACTGTTGGTCCTGGTAATGGAAGATCTGCTGCTCTGGGACTTTAAAGTCTTGACGGTGGCCGTAGGTTGGTGATTGAACAGGTTCATGGCTCTCTAGGGAGTCATTGTGAGTTTTATGTGCAAATATCCCTTTTTGTTGTTGATTCAAGGCCATTGGATATGACATTGGGTGGCTTTGATAACCGTGCTGATGATGCCAAGGGGTTTGTGGCTTATGGAGACTCCTGTTTACCTGCTCCATGTTGTTCACTTTCTGTTTGTGTTGCTGGTATCCATAGTGAAACTGCTGGTGGTTTTCGTAAAGGCCGTGCAATGAATGTTGGCTCTCTGACAGATGGAAGCCGGGCTGTTCACATATCATTTGCGTTTGGCCTTGAATGACCATCGTGTTAAAAATTGGAGACTCCAAAGATTGCCTGTCTGATCCTTCTGGAAGACTTTGAGGTAAGTGCAAACATCCTGAAATTTGGTTTTCTGAGTGCTTATCATCTGTTCTGTTACTATCACTAAAGAGTGGGTGAATATTTTTTGTAGGGAAGGCCTGCGAGAATGAGTCCAACCTTTGAGGATGAGAAGCACTGCCGTTGTCTTTGCAAGTCAGCGATGAGTTGTTCTGAGACGTGATGTTAAACGGGTAGATTCGATTAGTCTCTTCTAGTTCTTCATGAGAAGATCCCCATGATGACCTTCCAAACTGATTATATTCCCAGTCCCCGGCACTGTTTGGCATGTCAAGCATTGGAGAAAGTTCATGTGCTGGAGTGCCAGGAGATGTTAGTTGCTCGTGGTTGAGTAGCGGAGACATTGGAGATGATTGGATCAAGCTTACGTTAGGTACACCGTAGTGCGTTACTCCCAACGCACTTGGGCTGTGCTGGAACAAATAGGTCCTGTTGGTGTGGTTGTTGAACTGATTCGTCTCGTACAGGTTTTCTGTCATCTTTAGAAAGATTAAAGTGCCACTTCTGTACTGTTAAACTAATGGTTTGAGGGGGGTGTAATTACATGGAGGTTTGAATGTCACCATGAAACTTTTCCATCATTGGTTATTCCGTCAGCGGTTTTCAAAAATAGCGTTTTCCTGTAAAACAAGACAGAGCAAGTTCTCATATTTTTCTGAAAGTTTACAAAGAAAACACTTTTGTCTTGTAGGAAAGACCTGCACCAGTTAATTGTGCACAATAAGATCAGAACCTGTTTTATACACACTACCATTTAAATGTTTTAGGTTAGTAATATATATATTTTTTTCCTATTTTTATTCTGCAAGGATGCATTAAATTGATAAAAAAAAAATACACATACATTTTATAATGTTTCTAGATTTCTATTTCAAATAAATCCTGTTCTTTTAAACTTTCCATTCATCAAAGAGGGGACAAAGATTTCCACAAAAATATGAAGCAGCACAACTGTTTTCAACATTGGTGATAATAATAAATGTTTCTTAAGCAGCAAATCGGCATATTAGAATGAGCGACACTGAAGACTGGAGTAATGATAATGAAAAATTAAGCTTTGTCACAGGCATAAATTACATTTTAAAATATATTCAAATAGAAAAGTTATTTTAAATTGTCATAATATTTCACAATATCACTGTTTTTGTAGCCTTGTTTATATAAATGCAGTCTTGATGAGCAGAGGAGAATTTACTGTAGTGCACATTTTAATTTCACGTCGACTTTAATATATGTTGTTCACAGTTTATTTCCATTTTATTTTTTCAAACACTTGTCAAAGTCTAGATTGTGTCTGAGATTAATTTGTTCATTTTTCATACAGACAGGAATCTGTCTTTAGCAAACTAATAATATTTTATTTTTCCACCCACAACAGATACAGTAAATTCACACCATGACTCAGTCTGATGCTTCCTCTTAGAATATGAAGTATAGACACCCTCTTATCACTTCCTGTCACATGGTCTTCTCAGAATATAGGACGACAGTTTGATATGTATCTAAAAGCTCTTTGAAAGATGCTGCTGTCCAAAAAAAATTAGTATTTTTGGTGTATAAACATTTTCACATAAATTCAGTAAATTTAATCTCATGGCAAAACTGGCTTAAATGTACTTATTAAAACAATTACATTTCTACCTCTAAAGTATTACCAATCTGATGTTTGTCTTACAAAACAATGTGTGCAAATGTACAGAATAACAAATGCATGTACTTTGTGTGTGTTGTTTAAAGAAAGTATGCTAACAGATCATTCGTTCAACACTCTGACACTCAGATGCTGCTGTGTTAATCTGATTCAAAGGCTCAAGTGTGCACTGTGGTTTCGAAAGTTTCCATCTTCACTTTACTCAGTGCGTGAAGCCGTCAGACTCTGACCAGTGAGTGGAACAAGGCGACTGTTAGACCTTTTGAAATAAACTTAAAAGTGACAATGTGTTTGTACAGAGTGACAAACAAAACTGAAAGATCTGTACTTTCTCGAAAAAAAGACACTACTGAGGCACAACATCATCTAAACCCTCGTCTATAAAAAAAAAAAAAAAAATGAGACAGTCTTTAAGTTAGCACCAATTGAAGGCTTTTTTTTTTTTTTCTGTCGGCCTCGTTTTTTCTTGGTTTAACATGTTCAGCTTCATTGCATGACCGTGTGCATTATTAACAGTTCTTGGAATTCAGTAGTTGTGTATCACACATTTACTGAGACATAGTTGTAGTTAGAACAATTGGTGTAATATGTGTAAACATTATTCTTTACTTTTTACTTAATTTTTTTTTCTGCATCCAACTGTTCGCGTGGAATATTGGAATTGATGAAGATGATAAATTCTATATATATATTTTATAAATTATTTTTAAATCTATTATTTTTAAGAATTAAATTATTTTTTTAGTTCAAAGGTGACTATTGTTATTGGTTTCGAAGCATGCAATTATGGGTCACTTTTCAGTTTTATCCTCTGCATTATTATTTGTGGAATTAAATACTTATGAATTTAACACCATCATATTTAAATACTTTATGTCTGTATTTGCATAAAATTAAAGTCTCATCAACTCTTGTGCGCCTCAAGCAAAAAAAAATGACAAATTAATATCTATTTTTATGACTATTCATCTCAACATTAGCTGAGTAACTTGAGTTGCGCCTCAACGGTCACATCTCAAGTTTAATTTATACTTCTAGCTAAACTTTATCTATTCTTGAGGTAAACCCACCTCACCTAGTGCTCACTACAGTACAGTCGACTATTAAAACACTGTTTGTGTGTTTTCAATTACAACAATTTTTAGAAACTGCAACTCAAATATTATAAATATTACATGGGTTAGGTTTAGGGGTAGGTTCAAGGTTAGTACCTAATTATAACCAGTTATTGTACGTACATGCGTAGTATGTACATGCGGTCGGAACAGGACTGTAAAATAAAGTGCTACCGTTATTACTATAACTGCTTGTAACATATGTAACAATGACACTGTAAAATATTGTTAACCTCTTTTTTTTCTTCCAGTTTGTTATTTGTATTTAAAATAGAGCAGTTTTGGGATCTTTAGAAGATGCCCATGATACATGTATTTCTGTGGTAAAAAGTGATCATGCTTACCTCACTCGTTTCTTTATGTCCGTAATGCACTTTTTTAGTGCATCAAAATGACCCATCAAGATGCACTGAATACCATAAGATGCAAAACCATATCATAACAAACATAGACGAGGTCGGCACAACGCATAAAAACCCCCTGAATAACTCAAAAGCACTTCTGAAAATGGGAAGTAAGTTCAGTTCATACTGCTGACTAAGGAATTGTGCTTGTGTCCTCTTATAGCTGCAGCAAATGTCTAAAGGCCTGAGAGGGTTCAAGGAAGTTCAGGAAATGTCATCTTTCTCTTTATGCTCAGAGACTTCCGGGGTTATAACCACAAGCTATTTTCTCAATCTGCTATTATTTGTCTCATAGCTTCATCTGTGTAATGGAGGAGGATAAAAAAGTGGGCTTTCCGATGGTAAATGGTGCGTCGAAAGCTATCTTAGAATCTGAACTGTCAGAATTAAAGTCTACAATGACAGTGTTGTTGTACATGGCATCCAATCAAATGTAATTGTTGCCAATGTAAATTATGGTTTCATTATTTTTGTATCAGCTTAGCCACAATTTGTCATTCACACATTGAGAAAGGTCAGTGTTTCTGTGAATGTGTCCTGTGGTGAACATGTACTGGCAGAGATTTGCTGCCATCAGCAGTTTCATAGTGAATAATGGTTGGATATGAGTTGATGGTCTCCTTTATTTAAGAATTATGTGTGGTTTCAAATTGAATGAATCATGCATGTATAACTGAATATGAATTTTACATCTAATTCCTTATGTTTATGCTTGCTTGTAGGCCTGATGATGTCCAGTGAACAGAATACTTGCGGCACCGTCTTACTAATCTTCATCTCAAATCAGTAAGCTAACAATATACAATGCATATGATTATAAAATCTTTAGTTATACACCCACCACATCGCAAAAGTGAGTTTTAGTTGTATTTTATAGGAATCTCTTCTTTGTGTAAGGACTAGAAAATTTTGTGTTATAAAAAAGGTTGTTGCATTGATTTTACTGTTAATTAAAGAGACACTGACTGCATTTGCATGCATGAGAATTTTCAGATAAGAATCAGGTCATATGCGTATGTAACCGTCATGTAAATGCATCAACCTAATTACTAGGAGCAAATGATGTGCATGCAAACATGGTCACTGATCAGATCACAATTAGCTACTATAAGTGTAATTAGTCCTAGGGTGTTTTCTGTCTTGTGTTTTTCAATGTTTTTAATTATATTTTATTTTAAAAGGAATTTATCACGCAGCAACTAACGTTTTAAAAATTTTCCACAAGATTTCACAAAATAGGCCCCTTTAATTAAAGAAAATGACTTTAGCTTTAAGCTTTAAGAAATAATAAAACATTTGTAATTGGTTCTGCAGTGGGTTTTCATCATCATCTTATCTGATCATAAAGTTGCACCTGTTAACCGAAACCTTCTATTTCCATCGCAGTTAAATAGTTGAGGCAGTTTAGTGTAAATTAAAAGTTTAAATGTAGGAAATAAAGTAATAGTAAACTAAAGGAAGCAATAGATTATTTGCAGACTGCTCTGATTAGACTGCACTGTGATGCATCAGAATGGGCTAAGGTTGTTAAATTATATTTTTATGAACTGAAAGGAAATTTATATCAATATATTTTCACTCCATGTCATAATCTGCTTCCATTTTGAGCATCATTAAATATAGTGTTTGAATTTTACAAAAACTCGTGTAAAACAAAAAAGTACTTACCTTTTTAGAAAGTGAAAGGACACATGATGAAGCTCTGAATAGTGTTCATTTGTCATCTTTTAGCCGAAAGATCCAGGATCACATGACACAGACACACACTGCCATCAGCTCAAAGAACTTTTTTTTTGTTTCCAAATAGCAGTTCAGTTTTCAAGATCGTAAATCTACCATATGTTAAGCTGTAATTCGGTGGACAGATCTGCAGTGAACATCAGTAGTGCCCTCTGCTGTAAAACGCACTTCCGCTTCAACATCCTCTAACACACTTTCACTATGACACAATGTGGCACACACACCAAACTTTAACATAAGAGGTTTTAAATGTATTTATTTGTTTAAAAAAAAAACAAAAAAAAATTTGTTCCTCTTTCTTATTCAAAAGCATAATAATAATTAATCCCACTGTAACAGAGTCGGAAACAAACCTTCAGCACAAGATCTCTCCACTCCACCCAATCGTTCACAATCAGTCTAATCAGTCACACCTGCTCCCACTCATCACAGCTCCCCTTTATAAGCAGTCACCTTCCAGTTAACCACTGTCTGGTCTTGTTTTTCCTACCGTGCACCTTATCTGGCTCCTTACCTGTGTATACTCTAGTGAAGTCCTATTCATTTCCACGAACTGGTTCTTTTAGTTCATTTCAATGAACCCATTCAAAAAACGATTCATCGGTTCCTTACGTCATTAAGCAGTGATTGTACTACGTATTTCTTTTCTAACAATTCAGTGCCATGTTATATCAATGAAACATTCAAATAAAGTAATTTGTGCCAATGCTTATTGAAACATTAAATAAAACGTTATTTGTGGAACGCATATTGCTTATTATTCACTTAAGTTAATGGTGTTTGTGGTCACAGTATCATTCGCGGAACCTTTGTCGGATATGACTGACCAATATCGAGTAGCCTACATATTGGATAAGATTCTTAAATGTTTCGCACCTACAGCACACATTATAGACATGCATAAACGCGGATATGTTTTACACATCTAAAGAATATAAAAAGTCAACCAGTCTTTCAAACTCCCTGATTTAGCTTAACTTATGATATAATCTGAATGCACAAACTATTGTAAAATTTGTTTATATCTCTCGACAAATGTTTTTGCAGGTTTTAATAAAATGTTATTTAATAACAGTAGTCCTTGTAGGCATATTTCCAGTACGTGCCACAGTCTTGCTTAGAATTGCCAACTGTAGGATTACAAATTTAAGAATATGTTTAAGATCTGCTGATTCTACATCCTTGCATAACATCACATGGTAAACTACAATGTATTGGGCATTCAAGGTGAACATGAGGGCTTCAATTTACTGATTAGATTCAATATATTTTCCATTGAAGGGGTTGTGTCAGTCTTTGATCTTCCTACTGAGAGTCAAACTATGTGTGAATGATTACATAGTCTTAGTTCTTGTGACCATGTGATGTTTATACAATTTGGGGGGTACCATTATCTTCAGGCGGGGGTAATTGCCTCTTGTCTTTAGATGATTAGATTTAGTGGTCATCTCTAAGGCTGTGTGTAAGGTGTGCAACACTTTTAAGGACTGTCAGCACCTTTAAGGACTTCCCATTAAATGCCTATAAGATACCATGTAAAGTTCCCTTAGTTAGACTTGATGACTGCAGCTACCGACAGCTCGTGTTCCCAATAAAGAATCCTGCTGAAGATACAACCAAGTCTCCTGGGACCTCATGTATCAACACTGCTTACGCACAAAAACACGGCGTACGTCATCTTTCATGTTCACGGCCAGATGTACTAACAGTGAAATTAACGTAAGAATGTGCGTTCCTCCAAGTAAACTTCATGTCTGGCGTACGTATATTTGTCGTGATTTTTGTCCGTTGGCGACTCATAGAGGCAAAGTGAAGTGGCAAACATTACACAACGAATTGTTCTATCGCACCACCAGCTGTCAGATATTGCTTATAATTTGTAATTGATAAATTATTTGACATTGTCACACGAGTTTTATTAAAATATTATATTATGCAATTAAGTAAGAACATAGGCTATATAAAGCATGTCCAAATTGATGCAACCCGTCTAGCAATGGCAGCGTTGGCTTAACTAGGAATAAAAAATAAACTTCATTAATTCGGTCAGTAAAGATAAAAAAATAAAGTAATATTTTTATTCAGCAAGGACACATTGAATTTGTTTAAAAGTGAGAGTAAATGCATTTATAATGTTACAAAAGATTAAAAGATTTCTATATCTGTTTGAATTAAATTTTTATTCATTAAAGAATCCTGAAAATACTATATCACGGTTTCCACGAAAATATGAAGCAGAAGCACACCGGTTTTCAACACTGATAATACTCAAAAATGTTTCTTGATCATCAAATCATCACATTAGAATGATTTCTGAAGGATCATGTGACACTGAAGACTGGAGTAATGATGCTGAAAATTCAGCTTTGATCACAGGAATAAATTACACTTTACTATATATTCACATAGAAGACATTTTCAGTGAAATTTCGTTTCTTGCTTGCTTTAGCCATGTTCTTGCAGGTTTCTTTTGCCAAATTGGACTAATTACCATATTTAAATTAATTTAATTGGGGGAGGAGACTGGCTGGGGCGTTGTGCTCGTGCATGTGCGCTCAATTTTACGTTAATTGGGATGTACAAAGAGAATATGCGTGGGATCCTTCGTACGCAGAGATTCATACATCTGCTTTTTTTTGTGCGTACGCACATTTACAGCTTTGTCCGTACGCAATGTTTTAGTATGAATTCAACGCAAGTCTTTGTACATGAGGCCCCTGGTCTTCGCTTCTGAGTTTCCTACACAACTCGCTTATCAGACTCCTCGGTAATCCTCTGGAAACTTCGACAGTTGGTTGAACCGGCTCTTTCGGGTCTTTTTGAGTCAGATGTGCAACTTCGGCTTGTACTTCTTGGGTCATCAACCTGGAACTAAAGTTCGATTAATGAACCGGCTCAAAAGAACGATTCAATCAAGAACTGAACATCACTAGTATACTCACCTGATACGCTCATCTCTGAGATCTTATTCAGTCATCTGTCTTCAGTCTTCACCAGTTATCTTCAGTCGTCAATCAGCCCACTTGCACCAGTCAGCACCAGCAACAAACGGGACTGTTTATTATTCAGCTACGTTCTGAGATCGTTCTAGTCTAGTAGCCAACTAGGTGAACAGTGAAATGTTGAGTACACCAAAATTGTATTGCAGAAATGTGAAGTATGGGTCCCCAGCATTTAGAAACTGTCGGATGCTAATTTAGCTTAATCGTCCATTTTGACCAGATATTTTGTACTGCATGGCCAATTTCTACAAAATGTGAGTGGTTTTAGAGGATGCTGATTTCATCTCTGGCATTTTCAGATTTCAAAGAGCTAATTTTATTACATATTTTGATTTATTTAGGCAAATTTTGATTTACTTTCAGGCATCATTTTAGGTTATTTTTATGGTAAACAAAATAATCTTACATTTCAGAATCATTAGTCCTCTTGTGAATCTTTATGCATTGTTTTCAGGGTGTAGTGAGGCTGAATCTCCTCCTGACACTTTTGAAGATTCAAAATTGCTTTTTGGATAAACGATGAATCTTTGTTAGGCTAAATGTTATGCATTCCTGGAGGAAAAAGCAATGCAGGTATTTGACTTGGATCCTGCAACTGTACGATACATATTAATGGGGTAGCTCTTTAAGACACCCACTGAGATGACATCACCTAAGCCCATCACCATGTATGATCAACGAACTATGTACAAATATACACTATATACATGCCATACAAGACAGGTCCCGCAAGTCGCTAGAGCAACGCCCGAATGGCAGAAGGGCTGCCCAGGTTGGTCCGCAAGTTGCAAGATCCAACGAGGACCCAGTTAAAAAACTCCACCAGACGCAAGAGTTAAAACTAATCTTCCACATTCACTTTTTCATCAGCCACTTGTCCATTTATGATGTGGTAGAGCAAAGTGCTCTCTGTCATGAGTGGATTTGTGTTTTCCCACAGCATCCTCAGTTTTAGAGTGGTCCTCAGCATCCAACTCCCGTCGTGCTTCACCCTCCTCTTTGTGTCTGTTGGACACAGTCTTCTCTGATGCTACTGTATCACTGTACGTGTCATCCAATGACTGAGAGAGATGTGAACATATGCCAAATGATTGGATCCAAACTGCAACTTGCTCAGGGTTGGTTGAAATACCCTTCATGTCCTCTGCTCCCTTCCCTTGCCTGATGTATGTCTGCTCCCCAAACATATCGGCACTCACTGCAGGTGCACCATCTGAATGGCTGCACACATGACTTCCGGCAAGAAGGTCATCTTTTGCAATGGAAGGAAGGTGCTGCATTTCACGTAAATGCCAAGTGATCCATCTAGCACAGTGGTGATGACCAGCAGCAAAAACTTCAAGGCAGTGTTGCAGCAGCCAGTCACCTTCCCTCTCTGCTTGCCAGAATCTGTGTGCTATTAAGGTTGGAGTGATAAATCAATCCACCCATAATAGGCCTGTTGGGTGCTGTCTTGCCTTTTCCGGGAATTCCAGTATCTGCTGATGACTCTTTTCTCCCTCCTTTAAGAATTCATGAAGAAGAACATACATAACCATACTGAAGGCTCACATGTCCTTGAAAATAGATGCCAGGCCGCCAAATGATGCACCTACCAGCTCCTCAAGGCCTGTTGAATTCATCAGCTCCACAATTGAGCCAATAAATGGCATCAGGGTGTGCATCATTCCATGGCTGAGCAACACAGATGTCCATCGCTGTGAGTCACCCCATTTGATCTGGCAACCAATCTTGTACAGCTGCATGTCAAATGTTATATGACTGTAGCTCATGCCAAGTCGCTTGAGTGATGTGCCCAGGTATGTAATGGTACGGAGCACTGTATCAGGATGAGCAGGAGCTGAGTCGAGCAATGGTCCAAAGACACTTATAGTCTTCATTTTAGACACACCATCACTGTGACGATCTTGCACAACATTGTAGGCCGACCAGTCCAGGGGAAGAGGAGTAGAATGGAGCTGACAGAGCCAAGCAGCATCCCTCCTCTGTGCTCTAGAAACCCTCTCTTGGATGCTCTCTTGGACAGTAGCTGTTCTTGGCACTTCTTTCAGAGTGGGTGGAGTCAGCGTCTTAGGCCCTGTTAAATGTTTAATGGCAAGACTGCTGTTAGCTACCGGACAGAATTTCTCAGCTGGGAGCTTTGTCAGACGGGATACTTTTAGCAATGTAATCCCACTGTCTGGAGTCGCTACTCCAGGGAACAGGATCCCTGCAGGATTTTGCACAAACTGAGTGGCCATGGCATGTGTTGTGCGGGAACCATTGGGTGTTAAGACTACAAGATCAAAATTATCACCCAAACTGTGAATAGGGCTAAGGCACCTCTCCAGTCCTAATACCCGCAGGTACTTTTCTGCATCATCTGAGGCATATTTGGTAGCTGACTTCCAGAACCGGAGGACCTCATCATATCTTACAGCAAGACCATGCTCATTTAGGTTCCGAACCAGTTCTGAACTACCTTGCTTATGAAGTTTTACAGCTAGCCCCAAAGTTGTCTGATTCCAGATTTTAATGATGTGCTGCTGGATGCATTGAGCATGTGTGAGTGCTGGTTTGGGCACAGTTTCTTCCCTGGACACAAGACTGGAGACAAGTCTTAGGAGAGTTGGACTTGTATCTTGAATGACCCTTTCATGCCTAAAGCTGCCAAGGTCGTATTCACGAGACAATGGAGTATTCTGGACCTCTGCCCGCACTTTTCTGACAACCTAGTTGACATCATCGTCATCATTGGAGAGGCCAATTTGTCCTACTAATTTGAGTGATTTACCAACGTACTGCCTAAAGCCAACAATCGTCTGGCATCCTTCAACTCTCAGTACAATAACGGCATCACCATGATAATCACACAGGTTGGCTAGCATTTGCTTCTGGCACAAACTCCCAGAATTAGCTACAAAAACATGTAATTCAGGGACAGTCCAAGTCACTGACTTGTTTGCACTCATGTGGTCTATGACCGAAGCTAGGCAGCTGTAAATTGGTTTACTAGCAGTTGCACTTGAGTCAATAGGTGCCTTCCTGAAAGCATTGTAACACTTGGAGTGATACTGAGCATCAGCTGCAGGTAGGTCCATGATGCCATTCACCCGTAGCTGCACAACTTCTGCCCAAACATTCTACCGTTCATCACATTTAGACAAAATCACATCTTTGAAGGATGGAAGGCCTGGCCTATCTGAAGCCTGACATTTTTGGACAACTGGATTCCCCCTGTTAGGATTTTTTGTCCTTTTTCTTCACAAATAAGACACCAGAACAAGCACTGTTTTGAATACTCGAAGGCAGAGAGTTGAGAGCGAATCATTCGCTTTCCGGGCTGACTCTGACATGAGTCTGACTTGCGTTTGCTCACATTTCTAAAGCGAGAAGTATATGAGCTGTAGCAAGATTTGTGACATAGCACAGAAGCTGATGAAGCACCATCAGTAGCAATAATGTTTGACAAAGTCTCATGTATGGCTGTATCTCCGAACTCCTCACTCTTAATTAGCATAGTAGCGATTCCTTTGGACCCAGATATTTTAATGTCGCCATCTTTGCCACTGCATGCTGCAAACAGACACTTTTTCCCGAAATTTCGACCTGATCAAACCATCTCTCTTTGTTTTGAAAGTACTTAACCATAGAGCATGGTTAAATAATCCTCCACAACAACTTGAGAAAGCAGCAATAACACTGAATATCGACTGTTTTTAATCCTTACCTTATCAAACCACAAGAATTTAAAAAAAGAAGAATCAGGATCCTGCAACTGTACGATACATATTAATGGGGTAGCTCTTTAAGACACCCAATGAGATGACATCACCTAAGCCCATCACCATGTATGATCAACGAACTATGTACAAATATACACTATATACATGCCAACATTTTAAAATAATGGTAACTAATTTTAGAACACCAGATTCACCCACAAAATGGATCTGACTAGAAATTCACAATGTATTGAACAAAACTGTCATTATAACTCTGTCCACCTTTTATCTCAATGTGAAAACATAAGTAATGTCAACACTAAAATGTCAACATTAAATCCCTTGACTGACTTTTGTACGAATATTAAGGCGATATAAGAAAAAAATAATTGCAAGGTGAATTCGACTTTAAAACTGGACTATGTGAGATTATTGTGTTTACCATGAAAATAACCTAAAATTTTGTCCGAACTTAATAAAAAATGTATAAAAATGTATCCAAATATGTTATAGAATTACCATTTTGAAGTCTGAAAGTGCCAGAAATGAAATCAGCATCATCTAAAATCTTTAAAACCACTCACATAATGTAGACATTGGCCATACAGTGCAAAATATGTGGTCAAAATGGACGATTAAGCTAATAATGCTAATTATGCAAATTGCTCAACATATGCAAATTAGCATCTGGCAGTTTCTGTATGCTGGGGACCCATACTTCACATTTCTGCAATACAATTTTGGTGCACATAACATTTCCGGGTTCACAATGGGGCTCTATAGACCTTATTCAGAGCAGCGCCATGACAGGTATGAAAGTGAGGCTGTGAGGGATAGACTTACCGTGTTTCCAATTGCATCCGCTGTAAAAAGCTGAATAAAGCTCCTAGATAACTTACAATTTTCCACAGCTTACATTGTCGGGAGTTTTTTGTCAACTGAAATTTCTTGGAAAGATATTTTTCCAGTGTTCCATGAGCAGAACAATCCGAAAACACATTAAATAACAGTACAGCCCATTGAAGAGATGCATGTCTATCCCTCACAGCCTCGCTTTCATTCTCATTAAAAATCAAAGATGGCTCTGCCGTGAATAAGGCGTATGGGCTGGCTAATAGACTTTGTTTGATTCCTGAACGTTTATGTTAATAAGCATCCTGTTGTTGAAGTTACCTGTTTTGTCTTCTTTTGCTGACAAAAGACCAGACCAATATGCTGCGTGGATTAGGTTCAAGTGATGTCAATCCCACAGCAGATCCATTTTCCGATCTAGTGAAAGCGCTATGTCTATGACTGTAACCACTCGTCACCACTTCTTCTACATTTGCCTCTGCCAGTCTCATAGCCCGAACAGTGACATTCACAGGCGAGGTGGAGGAGCAACGTTTTTTTACGTTGCTCACTCTACTTTGAGATGCAATCTCAATGTTTTGCTACTGCTCAAGCGGAAATCACGCATATCTTCCTATTGTCCGGATGAGTGTTACAGTGACAGCATACAGGGACATAACCTGAGCCCTGAACGGTGTGTTGAGGGATTTAGGCACGTATCCGTTTCTTGGTATGACTTAGTATGACTTGAGTCATTTGGCCCAAATTCCATACACCTCACATGCCCCGAAGTTTCAGGGGTGCGAGAGCCGCGTCCATGCACATTGTAAATGTACGGGGTGCTAGGCAAAGTTATTATAGTTTTGCATTTTTCATTAGTTTTTATTTTTCATTTCGTTTTGACTTCTTGTTTTCAAATTCAGCTTAGTTTTAATTAATTTTTAAAGTGGGTTTGCTAGTTTAGTTTTTATTTTTTTTGAAAATGCTTAGTTTTAGTTTAGTTTTTATTAGTTTTAGTGTTAGTTTTAGTCTTTTTTGTAATTTGGGTTATTTGCCAGGGGCAACATTCAAAAAGGTCTGAAAAAAGTATTGTGTAATTAACTCAACAAAAACATACAATTTTAGAAAATGTATTCAACAATAACACCAGTAGCTACATAAAATTTACATATGGGCACAAATATGTAAACAGTCGGTCTACACAAGACTCCGCAGTAAGTGCAAAATGTGTAAGTGACGTGTGCCAGGAAAAAAACTAAATAGCCAACAGACTAAAGAAGACACACATGAACAGCATGTATTCAACACATTTTTGAGCCACACAAGACATTGCTGTCAGAGTGTCAGGAGCTCAATCTCTTTACCTCTTACAAAATCCACACATCTTCTATACAAATTCCACAGCTGTACAATTTTCACACCCTATACTAAATTTACCCTATACAATACTCATCTGGATTGAAGTAGCCAAATATTCAGTGTAGGAGTAAAAAAATGACAACATTATTTAATATTTGAATCACAGCTTTCTAAAGAAGGCACAATCGCTTCTCGGGTCGACATTAACACACTGACAAAATTGTATTCAGAATTAAAAAATATTTTTTATAGCACTTTTTAATGTGTGATTGTGTAAAGGTGTTTATGAGATACCAACCTTGCGCGAACTTGCTTTCAACGAACACTCGTTTTCATGGAGACGTGGTGTGCACGGAGGGGAGGGGCTGTGTGTGTGTGTGTGTGCGTGCGTGTGCGCGTGTATGTGAGAGAGACGCGTGAGTGACAAAGACGGAGGAAGAGCAGGTAAAGGAAATGCAGCTGAACGAATACGCTGCTCTTACGTTATTTGCTCTATGAAAAACATTGACAAAGACGAAAACTAAGGACATTTACTATATAATTTTATTTTGATTTAGTTAGTTTTGCCAAACATACATTACAGTTTTAGTTAGTTATCGTTTTTTGTTATGCCGTTTTTATTTTTATTTAAGTTAACGACAATGTTTTTTTTTCCTCCAAGTTTTGGTTTTTTTGTTCGTTTCGTTAACAATTATAACCTTGGTGCTAGGGACAGGCCGAACGGTAGGACTGTGTATTGATATGCCTGGCCCTCGATGGCGAATCTCAAGAATCGCCTGTGACGTGACGCTATTTGTATTTGGAAATACGCGCCCTTCAGATCTATTGACATAAACCAGTCCCCTTGGCAAATCTGCGCGAGGATTTCCCTGGTTGTGAGCATTCTGAACTGCCGTTTCACAAGCACTTTGTTCAGTTGTCTTAGATCTAGAATGGGTCTGAGACCCCCGTCTTTTTACGGTACCAGAAAATATCTGCTGTATAGGTCCCCTTCGCTCTGAGCTTGAGATAAAGGCTCTATTGCCCCTTTGCTCAATAGTTTCGCTATTTCGGCTCGAAGTAAATGAGCTACTCCGGTTTTTACTGTAGTTCCGTCGCAGCGACGAACACACACTCGGCAGAGTAAAAAGGATATAAATGCCAGAAAGCGTAACAGGTACGAGATGAAGGCGAGATGAAGGCCAGCGGCTTCAGATGCGAAGGCTTGTCCCGCAGAAAGCTTTTTTCAGACGGCACGACTTCTTAACTCCGGATCCAGTGATGCATGAGCTTCGCTGTAGAGATGAAAAATCTGATTATATCAGCCCATCAAGCTATATTTATAGGCCCAGGCCATGCCCGCTGTGGTGGGAGGTGACGTAGGATCTGACGTCACCAAGGGCCTCTCGATAGGCTGCTGTAGTTGCCGCAGGACAGCCAATAGGCACGCAAGCCGCCTTGCCTATGTCTGCATGCTGCCGCAACGCGTTTTACATTAATTCAAAATTAAGGATAATTTTTGGCTTCAATATCTCGTGGAAAAGAGGTTTTCCCCTTGCGTAAGATATTACGCAGTACGAGAGAACCTCTCATAAGAGAATGAAATTTCATCAGCATAACGATCACTTGATAGTTTTTGAGGTGAATCAACATATGCATTATTATCTGTCACGTCATATATGTATCTCACATTGTTTTGCTTACCTGTCTATTAATACACACGCGAGCGCAGAGTCTCTGTCAAGCCCAAGTTCGTCACAAAGCTCTCTCCATCTCGAAAACGCCACACCTATATTTATCCTTGTTTTATTCCTCCGGTTGTCAGAAATTCTGCGTTTCTCCCCATGTCGACGCTTAATTTTTTTTGGAGTTTCAATACTCGCCAAAGAGTAATCGTGATCCATGATGTACACAACAGCTATAACCACCACTTCCGCATTTGTCCACGTGATATTGCGGAAACCGAGGATAGTGCGGATATTGCGTCATTGACAGTCGACATTTTTTTTCTGGGACGGGCCGTTATTTGAAATTGGAATTGCTCTGAAATTAAAAATCTTTGTGGACTTTTGGGATATTGTAAGTACACAACTGCGGAAAATATATCACACTGTGCAAGTGATTTTTGGATATTTTATTACAAAAATCTTACATATTGTAGCTTTAAATGCATGCCAAAAATGTATCATGATTTCTGCAAAAGCAAATCATTCTCTTTTTTTCTGAAGAGAAGAGAGATGTTTACCTGGGTAAAATGTTTGGCCTCATACTTAATAATGTCAGCATGTTTATGTCGATGTTACAGTGTCTCTCTCTCTCTCTCTCTCTCTCTCGCTCTCTCTCGCTCTCT
The DNA here is from genome assembly GCA_030578255.1 of Tiaroga cobitis. Taxonomy (NCBI): domain Eukaryota; kingdom Metazoa; phylum Chordata; class Actinopteri; order Cypriniformes; family Leuciscidae; genus Tiaroga; species Tiaroga cobitis. Next base: position 39,643,316 of record CM060607.1, on the reverse strand, counting down.
CTCGCTCTCTCTCGCTCTCTCTCTCTCTCTCTCTCTCTCTCTCTCTCTCTCTCTCTCTCTCTCTCTCTCTCTCTCTCTCTCTCTCTCTCTCTCTCTCTCTCTCTCTCTCTCTCTCTGCGTGTGTGCTGAACTGGTGTGTAGTTTGAGGAAGTCAGTGGCACGCGTGGGGTGTGTCCAAAACACTCACGTCAGGAGTTCAGCTCTCTCTCTTAGATTCATATGAATTAAACAAACACCGGATGAGAGATAGAGAGAGTAAGAGAAAGCTGGACTGAACATCAGCTCATTCTCAGGTCTGATACGCATTTTCATTTCAATATTTGAATATAGAGATTATGACAGTTTTAAACCTTGAAGTCTAGTGTAACTTTAAGAAGGAAGTTCAATAGGTGCTGATGTGTTACAAACTTCATTAGATGTTTCCTTGTTCAGAATGAGATTCTATTTTTATGTTGGTGTTTAGCACCCAATCAGAAATATGACACTATCTTACCAGGTGAAGTGTGTGCTTATGGATTTTGTGGAATGTTTGTTGTCATTATGATTCACAAATATTCAGCTGATGTCTTAAACAATGGTCAAAATATTTAGCAATTCAAACTAAATGTTTTAGTGGTTTGACAGTTAATTAAAACTTTCTACTGTACATCCCTCTCTACCTCTGTTTCATGTGAAGCACTTATTTCCTTTACAAAGGCAAATGTTTAACACCTTCACAATTTCCAAACACATATTGTAACTTGTACCACATGACAGGAAACCAGAGTTGTGGTAGATGATTTTGATGAGTTTAAGAGAATTATCAGGATTGGCACTCATCTTCTAGTAGAAGACTCTTAGCAAAGCTTAACCATGCTACATTTCACTTCCTATTTTCTTACTATGATATTCTGAAAGTGATCGTTGCTTCTGCTTGACATCTTGTCATTATTTTAACTTGTCATGTTGTCTGTCCTGTGACTCAGACATCATATGGTAACACAGGAGTAAACTCGTTCACACATCAAAGACATGGAGCACGTCCAGGTAGGAAATGTTGCATTAGTCTCAACATGTTGAAATATAATGTGTTTAGTCAATAACGTCACATCCTTACTCACACACACTACTCTTGTCTGTAATAAGAGAGTTATGTATGAAATGTGACAGAATATTGTTTAGAATAGATCAAATATATCACTAAATGCTTAAAACTACATTTAAGCTGTTTGTAAGACTGTTAAGCTTACGGTCAGATAGTTCTAAGATTTAAATCATTATAATAATTATATATATATATATATATATATCATTTTTTGTATTATTTATTATAATTTCAATGCTCAGCAGACTCTAATAATAATGATAGTAATAGTAATAATTCATCTCACATTATTATTATTTATATAATTATTATTATCATCCATTTTCCAAACATCTTGTCCTAGGGTTTGGGTTGAAGTATTATTATAATCAATATTATTATTGTTGTAGTTTTTATTAATTTTACTACATATATTTTATTTGTTAAAGGGACACTAAGTAAGAATTACTCCCATCTAGCGGTGAAATTGTATTTTGCATTCAAACGAATTGTGCTCTCCAGCGCCTCGCGTTTTCAAATGAGTGTTGCATCTACGGTAGCCGTTATGTACCAAAAAGCTATGACAGGATGTCTTCTAATAGCACTGCGTCGAGTTTTCCTTCGGGTGAAGAGGTTTGTTATTTCAAACAAACTACAAATTGACACAACGAACAAATGAATGTTACAGTATGAAATAATGAGTGTCAAAAACATGAACTATTGTAATTAGTAGTTATGCCTTCTTTATTTGTTATATTTTCTGAAGTAGCCTACGTGCATTGTTAGATATCATCATCAACTTTTAACTATACATGTTCATTAGGGCTGTAACGATACACCAAACCAACGATTCGATTCGTATCACGATTTTTGACCCACGATTCGATTCGTATCGCGATTCTATCACGGGGGCGGGGCTTGTGGTGAAAAAAAGAGATTTTGAGAGAAGAAAAAAAATACCGGTATTTTTATTAAATAACATTAGGAAAAACCTGTATAATCTAAACACCAAAGAACAATAATAACTATGCAAATTATTAAACTATTTAGGCATTTATCTTGCCTAAATGTTTACGCTCATTGCATTTTTACAATGGGGTAATATTGTTGTTAAGAATTTACACATCACAAGGAAGCTTGATTTAAATTGTTTAATTAAATTGAAAGAAGTAGCACAAATAAATACAATAGAATAAAGATACAAATAAAGACAATTAAAGAGAAAAGTTTTTGAATAGGTCTAACACTAGTATTCACATACAGAAACTGAATAAAGTAATCAAATGGAAAATAACACTAGGTAGTATTTTAGTCCTGAATAAATTAAATACATAGGCTATTAATCCTGATTCCTTTAACTTAAAGCCGTCTTTTGTTTTTTTGACAACAAAATTAATGACAGACACATATGGCTTCCGTCACTTTAAGAGCTAGTGCACGGATCCTGTGTTCATTATACTGGCATGCGTTTTATGCCTATTAAAGACAAAACCGACTATGTTTAGAGTATAGCCTACTCACAAAGACCGAAATTGACAATTTTGCGTGTTAAAGCAATATAATCCGCGAAAAATAGTTACTGGCCAGCTGTTTTTGAGGCGGATTTTCTATGAATGTGCGCATAGAAAATAATCTCTCAGAGAGCGCGTGAGCACTGATTAGTTTAAAATTGCTTGAATGTTTAAACTGGTAAGACTTAAAAAGACTTTTACAGTCTATGGTCCCGACTCCAAAACGCGAGTGTGTATTATCGCCGCATGCAGCGCCTGCCTTGCACAACACATTATGAGAGAAGAGATAGAAGACGCGCGCGGCACCGCTGAACACTCAAGCTGTTTGTGAAATTGCGTCTGGAAGATAGTTGTTAAAAGAATGATTTGATTTTATCATCTGTGTGGATTACGATTGCGGGAATTTCCCGCATTATAAATGGGAGACCTGCGGGAATGATTAGAATTATGCCCAATACCCGCAATCCCGCGCCGAAATTCGAGCCCTGGTTCTGGACAGGAAGGATAACTCTGTTGGAAGGGGTGTGATCGCGATTCTGCCTTCTCACATCGCGATACAGGATCGTGGACCTGAGTATCGCGATTTCGATTTTATATCGCGTATCGTTACAGCCCTAATGTTCATCTGTCTATAAAATAAAGTACACAAGCAAACAATGAAAAAAGCTTGTAATTAAGACTGTAACACTGACTTGCCTGTCGAGAAGAAAGCAGGACTTCAGCGTCTCTTTTGAAATCTTTCTCCTGCATTAGCTCTATCCACCTGGAAAAAGCTATCCCGACATTAACTTGTGTTTTTTGTAATCTCCGGTCACGTTTCCTTTTACGATCTATTTTGGACTTTTCTGGCGACGAGGATTTGCAATGCAGCCTTTTAAACTTGCCGGGGCAGTGACAAGCGCCTCTCACTGCTCTGCTCCTCCGCTTCTGCTGCGTTCAGTCACGTGACGCCGGCTCTGAATGAAAACGTGTTGTGGAAAGGCGTTGGCCTAGTACTTTTTGTCCCTCTCTGCTATTATAGTTTTTCAAGATGGCGGAACTACATGGAAGCCTCCGTGGACTTACCCGTCCCATGTATATAAATATAATAAATTCTTTGTTTACGAGGATAAATCAGATAATTGGCAGAGGTATTTGTGCACCATTGAGGACATATTTATGAATAAAAATATTGATTTTAGATTATAAATTAACTAAAAAGTTACTTGGTGTCCCTTTAATGTTCCAAGTAAAATATATTTTAAGCTGTTTTTAAGATGGTTAAGCTTACTGTCATATACTTCTAGGATTTATACAATTCTAATAACTTTAATTCTAATATTTAATTGTCAGCTGACTCTAACAACAATAATAATAATTCATCCTATATTATAATTATGAATCATCGATTTTCAAAATTGCCTTTTCTATGTAGAATTGAAGTATTAGTATTAGTATTACTAATAATAATAATATTTAATAATTTGATTTAATAACTTTTCTTTGTTTTCAGATTCCCATTTTTGAATATTTCCAGGTGTAAAACAAAACAAAACAAAACAAAAATCTTAACAAAGCAACCTACAACTAAACCTCAAATAACTGGCAAATATATGGACATGAAGCTAAGAATACAATAATTCATCTCTAGAATTCAAAATTTTTCATGTCCTCATATTTTGTCACTCATTGATTTCCTCCGTTGCATCATAGTAATGCCTGAGCTTGAATGTAGTATTTCTCTCCACAGAGCTGGTAGTCAGTTAAACCTGTGTAGAGATGTCGGGTGACAACAGTACATTGTCATGGAAACCGCCTCCTCCCGGTCACCCGCGTGTGTCCGCCGAGACAGGGAATAAATGCAGGGGGGTGGTGAAAATCCTCAAAGTGTGCTTCATAAGCAACAGCGCCAACCTGGGCAAGAACTTCAAACTGGTCAAATGTGAAAGTTCCTGGAATATCAGGGTGAGGAGATGAACGTGCATTTTTACACATTAATGATGAATGCAATATGAAGCGCATCTTTCTGTTGTCATAATGAGAGGATCTGACGTATGATCTTTTGTTCTGCAGAGAATTATTAAGTCCATCCTGGACAGCGGACGACTTGGTCCCAACATCATGTTCTTAGAATGCTATGGTCTGTTGCTCAAACACCTCAAATCAGACGAGGTTCACTGGCTGCACCCGAACCTCACCGTAGCAGAAGTGGAGCTGAAATATGAACAGCAGCACGTCGAGGCCGAGTGGAGGTTTGTGTGTGTGTGTGTGTGTGTACCATACAGCAAAAAATAAGGGTAATTACATTGTACTTACTCAAATAAGTACTAAGTAATATTAATTACTTGCTATACAGTTACGGTTGGGGTTTGGTTTAGGGTTAGTGACTTGTAATTATGCATAATTTACTATTATTACTATAGTAAGGACATGTTGTAGGTAGCGTGTAATTACGTCACCCTAAAATAAATGTTATTTTTCAATTTTAAAATAAATATAAATAGATATATTTAAACATAGTATACGCTACCATTCAAAAGCTCCATTTATTTGATCAAAAATACAGTAGAAAGAGTATTATTGTGAAATATTATTGCAATTTAATATAACTGTTTTCTATTTGAATACATTTTAATATTTAATTTATTTCTGTGATGCAAGGCTGAATTTTCAGCATCATTACTCCAGTGTTCAGTGTCACATGATCCTTCAGAAATCATTCTAAATATGCTGATTTGATGCTCAAGAAACATTTCTTATGATTATCATTGTTGAAAACAGTGCTGCTTAATATTTTTGTGGAAACCTTGATGCATTTTTTTTCAGGATTCTTTGTTGAACAGCATTTATTTGAAATAGAAATCCTTTGTAACATTATAAATGTCTTGACTGTTACTTTTGGTCAATTTAACGCATTTGCTGAATAAAAATATTAATTTCTTCAAAAACAACAACAACAGCTTGCTTTTCAATGGTAATTCATATATTTGAGCCAAACCCTCAGTCTTACGGTTCTGGAAATCAGTTTTTTATTTAAATGTTACTAACTCTGTTTTTGTTCTTCTTTCATGATCAGATATGATTTGAGGATCCGTTACATTCCTCCTGATTTCCTGGAGAAGTTAAAAGAAGACAAAACCACAATGCTCTACTTCTACCAGCAGGTCAGTACCTGTCACTTATACATATACCAAAAGAACTCACTGAATAGTGAAGGGAACATCATTTGCACTGAAGCATCATGGATGTCTGATGTAGCACTGAAGTGCTGCCAGATTGCGTGATGGTGGTTTGCACATCTATAAGGTATTTGTTTGACGTTGTTCCACAGGTTCGCAGTGACTACATGCAGCACAGTGCTAGGAGAGTTAGTGATGGGATGGCACTGCAGTTGGGCTGTCTGGAGATCAGGTAAGTTGAACATTATTTCAAGTTGCTTTTTTATATTTTCAACTTTTAGTGTGTAATGCTCTGCAAAGTTCCAAAGCACAAAGTCACTCCAAAGGGAGTTATTCTCTATATCAGTGCACACTGTTTCTGAACTCCCTGAAACGCTTCCATTGTAGTCTTGAGTTTGAACTACAAAAGGTGGCTGCTGTTTCTGTTGCGTGTTCGATGTCTGACATGTGTCTGTCTAACTCTGCATAGCATGAAACTCGCTGATGACATGTGATGTCTGCGCGAGCCATTTTATGGTCTTACACCTTCCACAGGCGATATATATACATTTAGACCACTTAACTTAGTGATTGCTATCAGTATCATAGTATAGTATTTGAAGAGACTTTCAACCAGCATAACAAAAAAGATTTCTGGAACAAATCACCTACCCTGCCTTTAATTTAATCTCAAACGGATTCATTAAAAGAAGTTATCTCTCCACCACCTGCGTGACATCATTAACCAACAACGTGATTGAACGACAAATTTGTGACAGTACGGTTTCGGGAAACAGTTGCGACTACAGTAGCTAGTTGATTTCTTCATCGATGCATCGCACTGTGGAAGTTAAGCAAGCGAGTTTCGTCGTTGTACGGGAAACGCACGCCTAAGCGTTTCTGACAAACTGGAAACTGCAACTATGTGAAACGTGAAAAATCATGTTTTTTTTAACATTCAAGCTTGAAAACCTATTCTCGATGACCCCAAAAACAAAATCAAAACTTGCAAAAGGGCTTGATAGGACCCTTTAAACAATCTTGCTGGGAATCAACTGAAAAAAATTTATAATTATCAGAACATCTTTAGAATAAGTACCAAGCACTTCACATGAAAACAAGTAAAGAAAATACCATAATTAATATAACTTCAGAATTAACTTAACCCACTTTATAATGATGGTAATTATGGTAATTAAAACAAATTAATAAGGCATTCCTGTAGCTCAAGCATTTAGCAACGCCAATGGGTTTGATTCCCAGGGAATGCAAGAACTGATAGAAATGTATATACCTTTGGATAAAAGCGTCTGCAAAATGCACAACTATACATTAATGATAAAAGGCAACATATTGCTGCAGAAAAGTCATTTTCAAATGACATCCCTTCAATTTTTCTTCAATTCTAACAGGAGGTTTTATAAAGACATGAATGCCAGCGGCCTGGAGAAAAAATCTAACTTTGAACTGCTGGAGTAAGTAGTTTGTCTTGTGCTGCAAGATAGTTTTACATAAGGAAATGCACAGTGCATTGATGACATTTCTGCTCCTGTCAGGAAAGATGTCGGCCTGCAATTGTTCTTCCCTCAAGAATTAATCGTCAGTATGAAGGTACAAACATTTTCTTGACCTCTTTGAGAATAAGGCTGCAAAGCGATCCAAAACACACTAACAGCGTTTGCGATTTTTGATTAATAATGATAAAATGTTGTTATGTCTGGCGGGAAACAGCCGAAGCACCTGAGAAAACTGATCCAGCAAACGTTTCAGCAGTTTGCGTTGCTGAAGGAGGAGCAGTGCATCATGAAGTTCTTTGAGACATTATCTGTCTTTTCCAGTTTTGACGACGAGGTTTTTCCTTGTGAGCTGGTGGTAAGTTTTTTTTTTTTTTTTTATACAGCCATGTTAATGATGGTTTATGTGTGAGATTTTCTCTGAAATAACATGAGAACTAGTTTTGGGTGGATGGATAAATTCAATCCCAAATGTGTAAAGGTCATTGCATTAGATAACAATCTCGAAGCAAATGTTATTAGCAGTTACATGCTGCAAAAAAATGTCACTTTTGCAATGGCTATGAAATCAGATTAATACTTTTAACTTTATTTTCAGTAACATTTTTTTTATCGTTTTAAACATAATAATCGTCTTTTGCTAAATGTTTTACTTGAAAAAATATGCTTGTTATCTTTCTGTTGCATAGATAACATGTCGCTTTGAGATTTTGTTATCTTTTGCATCCATGACATTGATTCAAGTATAGTTTAGGTGACCAATGTAGATCAAGCAGTAATTGTGATGCCGTAAATGCTGCAAATGTCTGATTCTTCTGTAGCAAGGATGGAGCGTCTCTGTGGATCTGGTCATCGGCCCCAAAGGTATTCGGCAACGCACAGACAAAAGCTCTGTGGTAAGAAGAACATCCCCTTACATGTTAATCCCACCGCTCAGCCTTTTCTCTGAAAATCAGCACTCGCACATCGAAGAGATAACCGCCACTTCTTTTTGTCAATTGACCACAATGGAAAAAATGTTGCTTCAAAATCAATGGTGTCAAATAGAGTAACCCAAATACACTCGAGATGTCTATATATTATGATTTATTTTTGATCATGTGTTAGTTTTAGTATAATTGAGATACTATTATAGTAATATTTGTATTAATATGATTTTATTCATATTTTTATTTTATTCATATTTTAGTTGAAGTTTTAAAAACTTCGTTGTGTTTTTTATTAGTGTTTGTTTCAGTTTAAGTGTGTTATTTTAGTAACGCACTTAAACTTTAGCTTTAGCTTAAATGAAATAAAAAAACTGAAAATAAACTTAATAAAACTGTTGTAATAAATTAGCTCAGAGAGGAAATATTAATTTATATTAATAATTAATTATAGATTAACTTGATTTGGCTAAATTAATATTAAAATCAATTAATCAGTTCGTCCAACGAACACTTTTTACTATTCATTAATTCTAAGGGTATTTTTCATGGGCACAGAAAAATCATTCTTTCTTAGCATGTACAGCGTTAGAGCGTGTAACAAGACCAGAAATCGTTAAATTGACTTGCTGCAAGCAGAGAATCAGAACCAAATATGTATTGTGGACAAGTTTTATTAACTAAATCACGAACACAACTAATCTAAACAAACACATACACACAATCACACATACATGGGTAAAATGGTAAGTTACAGAATGAAACAGAAACAGGGAATGAAGCTATGGAAAAGACTAATTTAACTATGAAAAGAACCATCAGCTTATTATTTTCAAAGCCTCGTAAAAGGGTTTACAGCTTATTGGTAAACCTCCGTTTAGTCAGTTAATTGTACGATACTTGCATTGCAGTTGAAGCAGTTTCGTAAAGTTCCTGATATGGTTCTGTGAGTCGATGGCGTTGAAGTTGCAACCGATTTATTCTGCATTGAATGAAGAAGATATGATGAAATTGCGTGGTTAGTTCGACTCCGTCATGGTCACGGAAGTTGCGCATGGCTTGATGTGTTGGGCCTGCCGGCCCACGACCTCAGGGTTGAACCGGGTTTACTGTCCCTTGCTTGCTTGTAGTTGTCCATCGAATCCGATGATGACGTCCACTTCTGTCTTTTAATGGTGAGTTTTCTGATGTCTGAATAGTCCTATCCTGGATCCACAGGTTCTATTGCAGGTGGGGCATATATACATGGTATTGGTGTTACTGGTATGGGAGTGTTTCTCCTGAGCCCTCTTTGTTGTCTCCTGACTGTCCTTTCCTCCTCCAGTTCTTGGGTCCCATCGAGACATAGCTGCCGCCAGATGTTTCGGTCAGCAGGCATATTCTCCAGGTCCCCAGGTTTTATTTTGCACTTCTTAAGCACTTCAATTGGCTTTCTTCTGGCCTCCAGCAGAGCACTGGCCTTGTAGCTGGCCATATAGGACTCTGCGGGGCAGACAGTTGTAGGGCATCCTTATGACATACCCCAGCCAGCGCAGTTGGTGCTGGGTGATTGTGGCCTCAATACTCTTGTAACCTGTACTCCTAAGGATCTCAGTGTGATGCACTCTGTCACGCCAAGTGATTCCCAGTATGCGTTGGAGACAGCAGATGTGGAAGTGTTCCTGGGACTTGATGTGGCGGCTGTAAGTAGCCCAGGCTTCACAGCTGTAGAGGAGGGTGGTGATGCAGACCGCTTGGTAGACGCAGCATTTTGTGTTGAGATGAAGATTCTTATTCTGAAAAACCCGCCGCTGGAGTCTTCCAAAGGCCGCTGATGCTTGTTTGATTCTGTTCTGGACCTCATTGTCAATGCTATTGTCTTCAGAGATATTGCTCCCCAGGTATTTGAATGATGGAACAACTGAAAGGTGTCAATTGTGGGTGATGCTGCAGTAGACAGTAGACGGTAGAGAAGAAACAGGAATAAGGATTACTAATAACCGGTATAACTCATTGCTAGAACTACTGTGACCTTATTTTAGTTATTTTACCATCACCATCTTCCCTCTCTGTATAGGATTAAAGTAAAAAGTAGAAGGTCCTAAAAGGAAGGGTAAATAGACAAATTGATTTAATTAAATTCCAAATGTAATTAATAATTAATCATTTTGATTTCTGTTCGCAAACATCCGAAGCGCGCCCAGAAAGCTGCCCCCCAGACAGCACGTGAATAGCCACAAAACATGGCTACAAAAGTTATATAGGTGAATAGCCTATTGAATCAAGTTCTCTTTCATGTCATCTTGAGCTTGAACAGACAAATTTAAACAAAATTGTCAAAATGCCCTATAGTCGGTTATTTCTTAAGTGAATGTAAACTGTTGAAATGAAAACGTGTATGTTGGATACATGCTCTTAAAGTGACAGCAGCCTAATAAACCTGCTGCTGTCTTTGTCCTCAATGTTAATCTAACAACAAAAGACAAAGAGCACATCAATTACTGCTCTTAACTGGTTGAGCCCTGCTGGAGCAGCTCTAAATATTAACTGTGCTATTAAATTAAAGATAAAATATGACAGAGCAACGATATGAACAGTGAAAGGGACAGTAGCTCTCACAATACATTTTTATTGTACATAATTAAAATGCACAGGCATAATTAGGCATGAAAATAACTGAAGGAAATATCTATTTGCTAAGCCAACTAATTTGATTCATGTGCGTTTGATTTCTATACCCAATATTTAAAAAAAATGTAAATGTATATTAACATGGCTTTCTTTGTGTCCTCATCAGCCGGTCTGTCTAGCCACATTTGCGCAAATTCGCAGTGTTAAATACACCCTTCAGGATGACGGAAAGACACTGCTACATATATCTATAGACGGAGCTAAACAGGTAAATGCATCTAAATGTGTCTGAACATATTTGCTGAAATGAATGCTTGATTGATATGTTTACCTTCCTTGACTTTCTTATGAAGATTAAAATAATGCATATTAAAAGATTTGGCCTTTCTGTTTTGTCTTTTTCAGCCTTTGTCTATCAGCACCGCATCTCTGGCCATCGCAGAGAACATGGTGGATTTAATTGATGGCTACTGTCGTTTGGAGCATGGAAACGAGATGACTTTAATAGTGCGGCCTAATAAAGGTGCATATGTGTTATTATTGTCACCAGGGCATGAAACCAACATCATCATCTATCGTAAATTAGTCTCCACAATGAAACCAATGGAAATAGTTCCTCTGCTTCAACAGTTTTTGACTCGCCTTATCAGTGCGTTACCATCGCTAGTATAAAACACATAGTGTACGCTGTGTTTGCCACCATATGAATAACAAACAACCGTTTGTGTTTACCAGACAGAGATGCTCGAATCTCTCTACCTCCTTTACCCTGCAGGTGAGCAGTGATGTTTGGCTTTTTCTGTATTTTGTCCTATATAATTTAATTTTATAGTTTTATAGCTGATTCTGTCTGATTGATCCTGTCTAATCTTCTATTTCAAAGCAGTATGGGAAGATATATATATATATCTATCTTACTTTATCTAACTTTTTATTTAACTTATTTATTTGATTTATTTCTTATTTAAATTCTGATTCTTTCTCATTGATCCTGTCTAATTTACTAATTTTCTATTGCAAAGCAGTATGGAAAACACCAGATCTGACATGGAAAGTAAAAGTATGTAAAACAATATATATACTGCCTATATATCCGCATTTTATAAAAAATTGTTAGATAAATACATTTTTTTGTTTCATTAAATGTTTTTTTTTCCCCCCACAGGTTCAGATATTTATTCAGAGATACCAGAAAATAAACCAGTTGCATGTAAGAACAAAAATATATTTTAAGGGATTTTTTTTTGTTTTTTTTATTGTTATTTATTTATTTTGACATCTTTAACTTAATCCCCTTATCTTCCAGCATGTAAATTCAGCCTTTCGCGGAACGATGTTGTGCTCGGTCGGATTCTGGGTGAAGGTTTCTTTGGTGAGGTTCATGATGGGATTTATAAAAGCAAGGTTAGTGCATCAGTCACACACCTACAGGCCAAAATATACAGCGGATCACAAGGATTAAGTAGACATCGCTAGACACCTATTCAAGTTCAGCTTTCTGGAAAAGGAACCTCACAAATCTTGTGTCTTCTTTTAGACAGGGGAGCGAGTGAATGTAGCTGTAAAGACATGCAAGGACTGCACAGCTGATGTGAAGGAGAAGTTCATGAGTGAAGCTTGTAAGTTGTCATAAAACGGATAATTCCGGTCCCTGAATATGATTGGCTGAGCTGCATTTAAACCTGTTGTAAATTACTCTACAAACATACACCTGTGACCGCATCACATCAGTATTACTGCACCACTGCGTCTGTGTGTTGCTTGGACGCCATTCCACTCGGCTTCTGAAGAACTACATTGCTTGGCGGTTCTAAATTCACTGTAATCCATGGCTTCACTGGGCTTATTTTGTCCTCCACCTGTAGAATCAAATTGATGTCTAAATAGAACAATAAAACCCTTAAAACATTGTTATCATGCAGTGATCATGAAGAAACTGGACCATCCACACATTGTGAGACTCATAGGAGTTATCGAAGAGGATCCGGTGTGGATTGTCATGGAGCTTTACCAGTATGGAGAGGTGAGATTCATTTATTTAATTGATTTCAAGCTTGACAATGGTTTGCTCATTTACAGGAAAATAGTCAAGTCACCTTTATTCAGTTTCACAGCAATAAACAGGAAAATAACAGAATTAATGGTGCAAACTTATTCAAATATGAGACAGGTTTAAATTCTGCACTCTTAGAATAGAAGGTTCTCTATAGAACATGTAAACAGTTCTTTCAGACGCTTCATATATATAACCTTTTATAGGACCATTTCAGTGTTTCCTCTAGAATTTTTTCCAACTGTGGTGGCAGGCCCATTTCCCATGGGGGAGGGGGCGTGTCCCATGAGGCCATATTCCCATTGGCCACACCCCCTTGCCCCAGGTGTTTAAACCTCCCCTAAGAATAGAGGGAATGCATTGACGTCACTTTCCCGCCGGAACAAGCCCCCTCAGCTGGACTGAGTGGCAAAAGAGCTGCTGCGTGACTGGATTTAATTGGAGAAAATGCGAGTAAAACGAACGATGATCAATTTAAACTAAATGTTGGACTCAATATAGTGTTCCTTACAACTTGAGTAATGGGTGTGTTTAACTTGTAATAAACCAATCAGTCTCATCTCCCATTCCCTTTAAAAGCCAGTTGTGCTCGCACCATGGCGGATTCGCTATTTACATGGCGGAATTTGCAAGCGGAAAAACCGAGGCTTCTCTAGCGAGGAAACGGATCTGCTCGTGCGTGAGGTTAAAGCGAGCAAGCAGACCATCTACAGGACAAAGTGTACGTGCGTTGTGGACCCGCCTATAAGCGCATATTAATAACGCGCTCTTTAAATAACAAAAAAATTGGGTGCCATTGACTTTAGAGCAGGTTTCAGTTGGTAAATGATGCAGTCTATTTCAGTTGCCTCAAAATAGCAACCCACCAACAATGCGCCTGAACACACCTCGTTTTCAAACCAGCACGCCCATGGGCGCACAGATGGGCTCAAATGCATTTGCTATTTAAACAACATGGCACAGGATGTGAAAATGATAACTGCGTCAGGCTGAAACTAGCAAAAGACACTTGTGCTACATTGCGCCGGGTGTATGATAAGGCCCTTTGAATTAAGCCGCTCGTAAACATACTTTATCACTGAAATGACCCGTTAAACATGAAAGTATTATGCAATCTTTTAAGATATTTATTCTTACATGGAACCTTTTTGGCATAAAGGGTTTCTTTAACCCAACACATCATGAGGATGAACGGATGAACTCGAAACCTCATGTAAGACGATAGGAGTGTCACCAAACCAAGAATAAACCAGATTGAAGTGACAGAACCCAGACAACAATAGTATTGTTAAATCACACAAAATTACTCATTAAGGGAATAGGATTGTTTTCCAGTATATTGACTTCTAAAGGTACTTTCTGTTATATCTGTTAACAATCACTCTTCTCTAGTGTCACAATAAAGGGTAAATCTGGCACTACTCATAACAGTACATTATGCAATATTGTTAATCAGACTTTAATATCATCCTGTTTTTTCTGTGATTACTTCAGCTAGGAAATTACCTGACGGAGAACCAGCAGAAACTAACCAATATCACCCTGATCCTGTACAGTGTGCAGATCAGTAAAGCCATGGCTTACCTAGAGGGTGTTAACATGGTACACAGGTACGCCGATGCACTTTCTGACCTGTCTGTCCAAAATTAAACATCTCTTTGCTTAAATATATTATGCTATTATTGTGAATATTAATTATTACCTAGTTAGTTTGAAATTTGGGGCATTTGCTCTCGGTTGGTTATCGCTTTTTTAAAAACACTTTTGTGAAGAACAGAAGGGCTTTTCTAACTTAAGTTTTAATTGTTTGTGTTTGTGTACAATCAGGTTTGTTTGACATGCCGCTACACACATCTATCTAAGTTTTATTTGTTCTCTAACAATGTGCAATAATAGATGTACAGTACATGATTGTAGAAGAATTCTGTCTTTTTTTTTCAGAGTCATGAGCATTTTTCAATAGCATTTTAAATTGGCAAAAAGACGCTGACACATTTGTCTTGCCAATTTTGTAGCTAAAATTGTAGGTGTTCTAAATACACAAATAATATTTTAAAACATTGGTAATGACACAATCAATTATTCTTGGTTGATATTTACTTTTAGATTTTGTTTAATTCTAATTCTTTAAAAGAAGTCTCTTCTGCTTACCAAGGCTGCATTTATTTGATCAAAAACACAGTAAAGACTGTAATACTGTCAAATAATATTACAATTTAAAATAACTGTCTTCTATTTGACTATATTTTAAAATGTAATTTGTACCTGTGATGAAAAGCTGAATTTTCAGCATCATTACTAATGATTATGATCTTTGCTTTTGATCCATTTAATGCATCACTGCTGAATAAAGGTATTACCGGTATTTATGAATTATTATAAAAGTATAACTTTTAAGACACAAAATCAAGACTTGATTTCTCACACCTCACACGTGCATTATAAATTAAACAGCGTTTTATTGTAGGTGTTTTCATATCTTCTTTAGATAATCATCTATATAGTATCTCATGCATGTGGTTGTACAAAGCCTATTTTAGTGGTGCATAGATAATCAAGTTACTCAGTTCACTGTTTTCCCATCAGAGACATTGCTGTGAGAAATGTGCTGGTTGCCAAACCAGACTGTGTGAAGCTGGGAGACTTTGGCTTGTCCAGATACATAGAAGAGGAAGAGTATTACAAAGGCAAGCTCTAACTAGATGTCACAGATCTCTCTATTTTAATCTAACTCACACTAATTTAGCAGTTTAATTTCACTCTCATTTCTTATGCCGAATGCTGTCAAATGACACTTTGCTCTCTCTCCGAAGCCTCCGTGACTCGATTACCTATCAAATGGATGGCGCCAGAGTCCATCAACTTCAGACGGTTTACCTCGGCCAGTGATGTCTGGATGTTTGGTTAGTGACTTGTGAAGAGTGACGTAGCGTTAGTGAGATGAATGCGTTTAAGGATGCACGACGTGTTGTGTCACGTTTGCCAAGCGCAATGCAGACTTTTCAAAACTGAATCACTGTTTTGATCATATTAGGCAATACATCAATGTAAAAATCAGGATTTTTCAAGCCATCGTAATGGTCCCTATTTCCTGTTGTTATTCTTGCTGATTTAATGCTGATTCTTGTGACGAACGAAACTTTTCACAATCAAAGTTTTGCAATGAACGTCTAAAGCAGTTCAGAAGATGCATTTGTAGTTCTTGGCGGCTTCCTCTGCTTCTCCTTTCAGCTGTGTGCATGTGGGAGATCATGAGTGGAGGCCAGCAGCCGTTCTTCTGGCTGGAGAACAAGGATGTGATAAACCAGCTGGAGCAGGGCGTCCGTCTACCTAAACCCGAGAGGTGCCCGCCAACCCTTTACTCCCTCATGACCCACTGCTGGGCCTACATCCCCCGTGAGAGACCCAGCTTCGCTGAGCTAGTGTGCAAACTGAGGTACGACACTGATAGTCAACAAACGCCTAATAAAAATAATACAAACTGACCGACACTTACAGTAAGTGGACATTGAGGGAAAAATGTATATTATATAAAATTATATATTACAATTATTATTAATAAATATTAAAATTGTAAATAATAATACACATTCAAAACAATTATATCAAAAAAATAAAACCAGCTTCACTGACCTAGTGTGCAAGCTGAGGTACAACACCGCTGGCCGGCCTGCCCTAGTCGTCAAAGACCTGTAGGGTTGTCAGTTTAAACCCTTAACGGAGTCAAATGTACACGTTTCAGAGCTCAAAACGGGTCTAATTCTAACCCAAATAAAACTGTAAAAAAAAAAAAAAAAAATGTTTTAAAAACTAAAATGAATGTGATTTTTAAAAAAAGAAAAGTATACATACAGTGTATGTATAATAAAACACGTGTGTATATATATATATATATATATATATATATATATATATACAAATTATATATATATATATATATATTAGGGGTGGAACGGTACACAGAAGTCACGGTTCGGTTCATACCTCGGTTCAGACATCACGGTTCGGTACGATTTCGGTACAATGGAGGGAAAACCAAAACAAAAATGCAGAAGGCATTGTA